>CM065392.1:21757500-22130000 GCA_033060915.1 Euryodendron excelsum
TTGTGAAGGACTAAACGACTGAAACAGATGCTGATGAAATAGGCAAGGCCTTGAGAATTCTCCGCGACTTTCTTATCAATCAATAGCCCCTTGATATTGTTAAAGCGTGAAGTAGAGTTCCAAGATATACCATCGCCTTTATGGATGAGAGTTTGAGCAGCAAGTCTATCAAAATACTTGGCAGCACCCTCTCCAGAATATTCAGTCATCTTGGGGCCAGCTAGTGCGATCGAGATGAGGTAATGAGTATAAAAGTAATATGCAAGCCATGCGTAAAGGTGTCGCGTCCAGATTTTTTGCACTCGAGGAATACTCACACAAGCGGAAAAAATGTTGTACTCTCTCGTTAGAACTCACCCTCCTAAAAGAATGAGTGCGACTAGGTTTGAATTGAAAACAGGTTTGAATAAAGGGCTTTTGAAAAAGATTCGGAGTCGCCACCTAACTTGATTGAGGTGAGTTAGGTCACCTAAAAACTAAGAGTAATCCGAAGACTACACTTAGGGTTTTTGAAAAACAATTTTGAAAATATCTCCTCAAGAGAGGGTTTTTAGGAAAACAGGTTGTTTGGCAACTTTTGGAAAATATTTAGCACTTTTTAGAAAATAACTCCTTTTGGTCTTTGAAATCAGTAATCCTAAGTTCGGAGGTTGGTTACGTGTAAGGAAGAAGCACTAAGCTATCACCTTACCCCGCCTTTTCGGTACCTACATGTCAATCTACCCTAGATTCACCTATAAGAGTCTTTAATTAACTATAGTTCAACCCTATTCACTTTAGGAAAACAATGCTTAAAAAAGGAACTAACATGATGCATGGTATGCAAGTGTAAGAAAAGAGAATTGAAAAATAGATTTGAAAAGAGTTTAATTTGAAATTGATTTGATTTGAAAATAGATTTAAAGAGATGGAATTGAAATTGGAAAGTTTGAAAATTTGGAAATAGAAATTTGAAAATTGAAATTTGAAATTGAAATTTTAGATTTGAAAAGATTTTGAAAACCGTACCCATGAGGGTGGAATTGAAAGTTTGAAAAATATTGTGACCGCACCTATGAAGGTTGCCTACGTATCCCTTTGGGGGAATCAGGTCAGTCGTAGTTCGGACCGGAGTCCAATTGAAAAGAGATTGATTTGAAGAGAGAAATTGGATTAGAAGAAAGAGATTGAATTGAAAACTGGATTTGATTTGAGATTAGAAAAGGAGATTGAATTTGAGAAGATTGGACTTGCTTTGGAAAGATTGATTTTGGAAAGACTTGGTTTTAGGAAACCTAGACTTAGGAAAGATAGGAGACCTAGGAAAGACTTGAGATTAAGAAAGATTAGATTGGAATGTTGGATTTGAAAAGATCTTGAAAGATTTGGAAACTTGGAATTTAGGAAAAATTTAGATTAGGAAAGTTTCGAATTAGGAAAGTGTCTTTTTTGGAAAGTTTGAAATTAGGAAAGTTTTAAGTTTAGGAAAGTTTTGAAATTAGGAAAGTTTTGAAAATTGGAAAGTTTTGAATTTAAGAAAGTTTTGAAAAAGGGAAATTTTGAATTTGGAAAGCTTTGAAAACAAGAAAGTTTTGAAAATAAAAAAGTTTCATTTTAGGAAAGGTTTGAAAAAGGAAAGTCTTCAGTTTAGGAAATGTTTGAATTAAGAAAGTTTCAACTTAAGAAAGTCTTAAATTTGGAAAGATTTGAAGTTTAAGAAAGTTTAGAATTTAGAAAGTTTTTAGGTTTAGAAAGATTTAACTTAAGAAGGTTTCAAATTTAGAAAGTTTTGAATTTGGAAAGATTTGAAATTTAGAAAGTTTAAGATTTAAAAAGTTTTAGAGTTTTAGGAAATCTTGAGATTAGGAAATGTTTGAGTTTAGGAAAGATTTGAAAGTTTGGATTTGAAAAAGATTTTGAAAAGGGGTAGAATTAGGAAAGGGTTGAATTAGGAAAGATTTGAAAGTTGAGTTTTAAAACTTAGGAAAGATTTTTATGTTCAAGTTTAGGAAACTTAAGATTTAGGAAAACGGAAGTTTAGGAAGGATTTGAATTAAGAAAGAGTTGGATTTTGAATTTTAAGGAAAGATTTAAAGTTTAGGTTTACGAAACTTATGGTTTAGGAAGGAATTGAATTAGGAAAGGTTTGAATTAAGAAGAGATTGGATTTGGTTTCTAAAAAAAAAGATTTGATTTTTGTTTCCAAAAACGGAGGACGGTATCTAGTTTCCTAAACGGGGAGATAGGATTTGGCAAGGATTTTGGAAAGGGGGATTCTAGAAACCCTAGTTTTGAAAAATTATAGTTTTGACGTAGAAAAGAGGCTTTGAAAACATGTATAGTTTTGATGTGAAAACAAGAGATTTTGGAAACCTAGGTTTGGGGCAAAGTTTGAAAACCATGTTTTTGGGAAGAAAATTTAGGGTTTCCTAATTGTGGGTTCTAGGGCTTGACTTGGGCTCTAAGGAAAGAGTTTTTTGGAAAGTGCATTTTTGAAAACGAAGGTTTTCTAGACGAGAATCCTAGGGAGGAGTTTTTGGAAAGTGAATTTGAAGATAGAGTTTTTGAAAAAAGATTTTAAAGAGAAGGAGTTTTGGAAAGTGTGTTTTTAGAAACGTAGATTTTAGAAGGAAAATCCTAGAGGGGAATTTCTAGAAGAAAAATTTTGGGAAGAGAGTTTTTGAAAAGATTTTTGGAGAGAGTTTTTCTAGGAAGGCTTTTGGTTAAAGATTGTTGAAGAGAGTTTTTGGAAAGATTTTTGGGGAAAGTTTTTAGAAAGTGGATTTTGGGGAGAGGATTTTGAAAAGGAGTTGAAAAATGGAGTTTTAAAAAATAGATTTTGGAAGGGAGTTTTTGAAAAACCATTTTGGAGAGAAGAGTTTTAGGAAAGTATGTTGAAAAAGAGATTTTTAGGAAGAGATTTTTAAAGAGAGAGTTTTTTGAAAAGTATGAAAACGTCTCACTTTCCTAAAGCGATTCTAGCCATAAGAGGGTTAGAACCTCCTTAAGAAAGTGGTTTTGGAAAACAATAAGATTTGAAAATATAGACCAAAAAGGTCACTTTCAATGTAACACTTTCCTAAAATAACCCTAGCCATGGAAAGGCTAGAATTACTCTAGAATTGTGGTTTTGAAAACAAGTTTTTGAAAAAGAGATTTTGATGCAATTTTGAAAACGTTTTGAATAATAACTTTGAAAACAGTTTTTGGAAGATGCAAGACTATGATATGCACAATGCAATTTGGGGTCGTGAACATACAAGGCTAAGGCTTCACCACATAATCAAGGGGGCCGGACCCACGTAGTCTTTGGTTAGACTAGAAGAAAGCCCCCGACACGGTGACTCTCCAATAGCCCAATCCTACACATGGACCGGGAATCTCCTTGTTTCAAGCATGCAAAGAAAGGGGGGAAAAGAGATGGGGGATTAAAATAGAGAAAACCCAAGTGGGTTGGAGAGAGAAGAGAGAGGGGGGAAGTGCAAAAAATTAAAGAGAAAACCTACTGTATGTCTTCTTTATTTTGCGCGCCACGCTGTCTTCGGTCTTCAGTCTTTGTCTTGATCTTCTTCTTCAACCTTCAAGGGTTGTCTTCAAGCTTTAGATGGCAGCTCTTCCAGTCTTCAAAGGATGGTTGAAGGCTAGGGTATGAGTGTATGGGGGTGTGTATGAGTGTATAGGAGGCTAGGGTTTGTGTATGGTGGCTAGGGTTTAGTGTAGAGTGGCTAGGGTTTGGAGAACCTAAGGAAACTAGGGTTTTTGGAGGTGCTTGAGCTCTGTATATTGAAATATAGGATTCTTAGATTAAGTTTGCAGACCCTTTTCACGTTGAATGAGGCTCTGTATTTATAGAAGTTGGACAAACCTGGCGCTTGTTGCAGTGGCGCCAGGGCAAACTTTACACTAGCGCCACTAGGAGTGGCGCCAGGCTATTTTTTGGCTTGGCGCCACTACTAGTGGCGCCAGCCAATTAGGAAAGGTTTAAGGTCGGCAAGCAATGTATCTTTGACTAGATTTGGGCGCCTGTACTAGTGACTACCATGCAACTTTTACCCTAGCTTCACTAAGAGTGACTCCGGAAAGTCCGGGAATGATTTGAAGGAGCCGGGAATGACCCGGAAGGCCGGAAAAGAGCAGGAACACTTAAAATAGTGTCCTGGAGGTATTTGACTTGGAAAGTGAAGATAAGATGTGTCGGAAAGGTTGACCGGGCCTTTAGGGGCAAAACGGTCAATCAGACCGGAAAACTGCCGGGGCGAATTTGGATTGTCCCGGAAAAAGACTTGGGATCTGGAAACATTATTTAGAATGTTCCCAGAGGTTGCCGGTTTGATTCCCAGAGTCGGCGTGGTCGAAGAAGGAGACCGGCCCTCTAGGGGCAAAACGGTCATTTTGTACCAGGTTGGTCAGAACTGACTCGGAATGATCCGGAAAGGTAAAGGAAGATTGAGAATACTATAAAAATTATTCTCAGGAGGTTACCGGTTTGATACCCAGAGCCGGTGTGGTTCCTGGGGCGTTCGGATGCCCAGGGGCAAAATGGTCATCTTGACTGGAAAGTCTCGGAAAAGGGCCTAAGGGTAGTCTGGTCATTTTTCACCGAAGTGAGCTAATAGACACTGGTGTTGACCTGGGTTTTGAGTGTTTCCGCCACTCTAACGGTGTGAGTATTTCCGCTACTCGGACGGGGTTGAGTATTTCCGCTACTCGGATGGGGTTGATGATTTGGGAGTATTTTCGCTACTCTAACGGCTTTGTGAGTATTTCCGCTACTCTAACGGTTCTATGAGTAGTTTTACTACTCGGACCGTCTCGAGAAATAAACTGTCTCGAGAGAGGGATTGGAAAGGGGTCTTACCGTCTCCGAAGAGACGCGCCTGGATTAGAACCGTCTCGAGGAATAAACTGTCTCGAGAGTTGGATTGGAAAGGGGTCTTATTGTCTCCGAGGAGACGCGCCTGGATTGGAACCGTCTCAAGGAATAAACTGTCTCGAGAGTGGGATTGGAAAGGGGTCTTACCGTCTCCGAGGAGACGTGCCTAGGTTTGTGAGTGTTTCCGCCACTCTAACGGCGGTCGTCGTGACACAGGGGTTTGTTGCCAATTCCCTATATCGACCTATTTGTGAGTATTTCTACTACTCTAACGGTTTTGTGAGTATTTCCGCTACTCTAACGGTTTTGTGAGTAGTTTCGCTACTCGGACCGTCTCGAGGAATAAACTGTCTCGAGAGAGGGATTGGAATTGGAAAGGAAAGGTCAATGCCCCCTAAGGGCATTTTGGTCATTTTGCCTTTATTTTGGCCTGACAGGCCTGTGAAGTGAAGGAAAGACGAAATTCGGACCTAGAGGATTGGTTTCGATTGGAATATGCCCACTATGACTTGAAAACAAGTCTGGACGGAGTGTAGACTGCCGAGCAGTAAAAAATGGGGTGCTTACAAAAGGTAGTGAGCAGGAAAATAAAACTCTGACCATCCAGGAGTGGATGAGTTTGCAATCTTGTTCAAGCCCTTGTAGATACTTGTTAAGACAGGTGTAGCAAGGTAGATTTCTTGACCAGATGCCATCGTACTTGCAACTTTGAAGGTGGTCAGCCGGATAGTGTTGACTTCTTCACCAATGATCAAAATTTTGTTTCGAGAGGTCGTTTCAGCTGGTTCAGAAACAGAAACGTTTCGAAAACATTTCGAAAATGTTTTGAAAACATTTCAAAAGTGACAAATATTAAAATAATAAAATACAATCTTCTGTATAAAAATTGTACACTTTTTATAAAAATTTTAAATTCGGGTTAATACAACTTATTGTTTAGGTATATAGCATTGTGTTTTGGTGCATTTTTCTATGTTTCAATGTGTTTTGATAATAATAATAGTGTTTCGTTATTCCACTAGTGTTTCGTTTCGGTCCCTTAGGAAACGGAAACGTTTTGGCCATTTCGGTGGAAACAAATGAAAATTTTGTTCCTTGTTCTCCACTTGGAAGGACAAAGGTGCATAACCATCAAGACAACAATACGGCAAGATAAGTTTGCTCCACCAGGTCATCATCGATACCAAGGCTGACGAAAACGGCTTTGGCTTCCTTCGATTGCTCTTTAGGCTCACTAATGTATCCAGTTGAATTCCAAGTGGCTTTGCTGCGAGAATACCTCTTTGCTTTCTATGGTGGAGGCTTAACATATGATGAGGCTCCTTTATACCAGAATGCAATCCAATCTTTAATAGAAATACTTTCTTTCTTGTTGTTATTCGTAAGAATAGTGTGGAATGCTTTGAATAAATATTCGCAGCTCTTCAGAGTAAATTTTTTGCCCAGTTTAGATAGACTCATCATAGAACTTCCCAAATATAGAGAGTCCTCCAAGGATGCGCAAGTCCCAGAGAGAGACAGATAATTCTCTTATAGAAGTATGTAGTGAATTTGTCTGAGGGCACCACGCTTCATAAAATGCTCGAAAGATGTCAGAATTCTAGTCATAAGTGAACAAAGATGCATACACGACCTTATAAATGCAAGCTTCCTTCAAGATTTCATGGCTGCGATTTAAGACATCTTTTAGCCATTCCCAATAATTGGGAGTAAAGGAAAATTCGTCGTAAATCTTCAAAGTGGAGCCCCAACGTGCTTTGCCGGAGATAATTCTGCATCTTAGAGTTGAGAATTCTTTGGAGTGACTTGGTGGAATCTTGTGGAGTGCAGATTGCAAGAATACTTTAGAATCGCTGTCCCGAGTGGCTGCTAGTGTCCAATTGAACAGATTGGGAAAGTCACTAGGTTTTGGCCATGTGTTGGCAAATGAGCCGATCAATGGTTTGTGAATAGGTAGTTTTATGCCATTCTCCTCGAGCTCGCTCTTGTCCGTCAAAATAAGTAAATACTTGTTCTTTAAAGAAGAAAAATCTATGAATACTACCATTGTATGAGCTTTTTTGAAAAAATAAAGAGAAAGAAAAGTGAGATCAGCATACTTTTAGGTAAAGTATCAAGAAGTTGAGCATTATAGAAGCAACAATAGACATGACTATGATAATAAAGCAAGGTATTGATCATTAGTGGCTCAATGTGCTAAAATTTACAAGCAAGGAATAAATATTGTGGACGACATATATTTAGAAGATTTCCCATTAAGGTTCCATCCAACCATGGTGGTGGCACCATAAATGAAGTACAGAACTCATGAAAAAAAGACTCGGCAATGACACAGAGCCTAGAGGATGAATCCCAACATCAACTTGGTTGATTTGTGAAGGAGCGACCCTTTATTAATTTTGAGTAATCTGGTAATTACGAAGGGATGGCTCTTCATCAAATTGAAAGGCTCCGGCGGCAAAACCATTAACGGATAATATGTCTAATTGTGAATGGGTGGCCCTTCATCAACTAGAATGGATTTAGCGGCACTTCATCAAATTTGAATGGCCTCAACAGCAGTCCCATTAAAACAGATTCAGATTTCATACTTTAGAGCCACATCCCCCTTTGGTATACAACGAAATTCGAAATTCTAATTGTAGTGCCAATCTGCATAGCTTCTATACTTGCCATCATGTTCGTGGGACATCGAAATTTAAGAAATATATATCGTACTTCATAGATTTTATATTTTAG
Organism: Euryodendron excelsum; assembly: GCA_033060915.1. NCBI lineage: Eukaryota > Viridiplantae > Streptophyta > Magnoliopsida > Ericales > Pentaphylacaceae > Euryodendron > Euryodendron excelsum. Next base: position 21,765,092 of record CM065392.1, read on the forward strand.
ATTTAGAGCCACACTACTTCATCTTTATGGGACATTGAAATCTAAAAGGCAACAACTCCAGAAATGCTCGGAAAAAATATTTAGAACGAATATGTGGTTGATAGCACGTCAAAGCCAAATTAAAAGCCTTCGTATTAATATCTCCGTGAAAAGAGACAGTATTCTTATACTTGGCACAGTGGGTGTTGTGTACCAGAAAGGCAAAAGTAAAGAAAAAAAACCGAGCTCAGCATAAATTATGTCAGCGAACAGAGAACAAGAAAACCTCTTTACTGTCTATCATCAAAGCTCGTGAGTCAAAGGTTTAGAAAAAATAACAAATCAATAGTTAGGGTGGCCAGAGAAGTTGTTCCAAGTGCTTTTCAAATTGAAGCCAAAAATGTGGTTGACAGAAATCCGGGTATTAAGTAATTTGTATAAGAAACCATACGAGTCTTCTCACTCCCACCATGGATCATCTTCTTGTACAATTGAGGTCCAAGTAATGTGGTGGGATGTGATTTGGTAAAAGTTTACAAACCAAGAAAGAAAAATTGAAGACAGGAAAACAGTACGTTGACATGGGATGTTGTGCTTGAAGGAAATCCACAAGTTACTAAACTAAATCATGCTACAGACCACAAGCCTGTTTTAAAGAAACAAAAGCCAAAGAAGACTTTGAGAAGCCACATGGGTAAAGTGCACAAATAACAATAAAGAAAACAATGTGATCATAACATTATAGGCTTTGGATTTTTGTGTTCTGCTATGAATACACTACTATATGTAACGGGTAGTTGGGATGCCGCACAGCTTTACATCAAATTGTGCATGTGTTGCAACCGGTAAAGAAAACAACTGATGAAGAATTTACCTGGCTGCAGCAGGCAAAAAAAGACAAGCGCCTCTTAGAAATTTCTCAGCTGCTTCGAGAAGTGATTGGGTCGCTGTATGGAGAGGAGAATAAAACTTCTTCCACAAAGGTCGGTTGCTTCTAAGAGCGCTCTACCGAATCATTTATGACAAATATGAGGGTTCAGGTCTTTTTATAGAAAAAAAAAAAAGAAAAGATAAATACTTTTATGATTATGAATTCAAATCCTACTCAAATTTGTATCTCAATTTCTTGTCAAAGTTGGGACTGCATCAAATTTGGAATTCAATCAAATTTGGAATTGTGATTAATTCTGAGGGAATCAAGTTTATCTTCAACAATTCCTTATTAAATTTGATTTGTAAAAATTTCAACGGCCAATTCCTTATTAAATTTGGAGATTTAAGATTCCAACTCAAAAATGATTTATATCAAATTTCAAGATAAAAAAGTCAGTGATAAATACATAAAAAAATTTCATTGACGTAAAATGCGATCCAAATTTCAAGACCTACTCACTTTTACCGCTATTGGAACGTATACATGAACAAGTCTTAAGGGGGTATTTATAGACACGCAAAATTTAGCCAATCAAAAGTCGCCAAGTGTTTTATAAAGTCACAAATTCTAACTAATCAAACATTGTCACGTGTCAAACCTGTAAGACGGGACGAATAAAATGCCGCCACGTGTTAGAATGATGCAGCTTTTCAATAACAAGTTTTAAGCCAATCAAAGTGTACCACTAGTTCAAATGGGACCAATAAGAAAGAAGACACATATTTTTTCCAATTAAAGTTGGACACATGTCTATAAATTTCCTCATTGATTATTATATTTTAAAATTAAATAGAGATAATTATCATGAGGAAGTTCAAGCTTATCAAAATTCTCTACCCTCAATTATAAATAAAGGGTGACCCTTCAAAGAGAAGGACACACACAGAACACAAGATTTCTGCCTACACAAGTAAGAGAGAGCTCTGTAAATCAAGGATCAAAGCCCTAAAGAACTTTCTCTTTCAATCATCTTCTTCGCATAAATTAAAGAAGAATACGACGTGCGATTCGGGATCAAACTTCAAACCCTCGAGTCAACGTTCTAGAAGAAAAGAATCAGAAGATTAATTTCTTTGATTAGAAATTGTTTCAGAAATTGTAATCCACTCATTCAAAAGCAATAAAACCAATTTGCTACTACGATTTTCTATCTTATTATTTTAGACAAGAAATTTGTGTGTACACTTGTCGTATTTGAAATTTTTGTTTATTTTTCAAAACAGAAGATTCACATTACAACAAATAAAAAGTATAAGGCTTAATTGTCACAAATAAAAGTAAAGGTTCTTAATTAAAATTTGATATAAGGGGTAAGAGTACAAAGTATAATTAATCCTAAATAGAATTACAAAAACAGTACTTTTGACAACTTTAGTGGGAGCAACTGCATTTAGGTGATGATTGTTGGTTTTTGTGTTTTTCATTTCACAGCAAAAGCACCTACTTTTGGCTAATAATTCCAAAATACTATTTTCTGGTCCTGGAGGTTTTTTATCTACAAAGTAAAAGAAAAAAAAAAGAAAATGAGAAGGAAATTATTAAACATTTATAAATAACAATGTGATGAGATCAAATATATAACATAAGAAGAAAATACAAGAACTTTTTTCTCAATCGTTATAAAATGCTTATTTTTTTTTTTTGCCCATTATTTTTTTTACAACTGCACAATGCGAGTAATTTTTTTTAATAAATTTGATATCTAAACATAACGTAACTGCATAAGAGTAAAAATTTGCATATGAGAAACTACAAAAGTAATTTTTCTTTCATGGATCGGTGGAGCATGGTGTAACCAATGACTACCATTATTGTGTTTGACTATCGAAATTATGGAAGCGCTTTTGAAGGAGACAGCAGTGTGAAATTATAATTAAGCAAATGCCAGGTTGGAATTGATGGCGGTTAGCCCCTCCGGGAAAAGCCTAATAAGACAGCCAGTTAATTAGTTAATTAATATAAAATAATAATTCGTACAACAAATACCAAAAAAGGCAGATGAGAATGTGAAGAACCTGAGTCCCAGCCAAGCCAACTCATTCTCCAGTCATGCTCCACCTCCAGGCAATCTCAACTTCACCTGGGACCCACATGGAAATTTCTCCTCTCAAATTACAACTATTATTAGTAACGAAGAATAATTAGTAATTACTTTATTTAGAACAAAGTTGAAAATTCAAAATTTTAAAAAAAGGTACATGCTCCTTTTAGCCTCTTGGCTTTTGGTTTGTACAATTATGAGTAGGACAAAAACCTTTTTTTTTTTTTTGGGGGGTGGGGGGTCGAGGGATGCCCAGAAGTAATTTTGAATCTACTTTTAAATCTGGTATGGATCCATGTTCATTCTCAAATTGGCTCTTGCTTTTTATTGCTTACATTTCTATTATCACTATGAACTTTTATGTCACTATATAAGTATATTCTTAGAGTCTAATACATTTTTGCAATGTTACTTGAAGTATATGATAATTTTTTTTTATTAACATAAACAAGATAATATACATTTGCTGTCTGATAAACCATAAATTTTTTTTAAAATAATTAAAAACTCATTTCATAATTTGAATTACAATAGGGCCACTATAGGAAAATATTTAATATAATGAGAATTGGTGCATATATACAGAGTTTAATGACTAAGAAACACCATAATAAAAAATGCACTTCATGTAAGAGTTATTATTGCTTAATATATTGACCATGTTATTACCAAGTAGTTGAATAGCTATTTATTTTATATTTTGTGGAACTAAAAACAGAACTTGAAGAACGAAAAGAAAAATAGAGGGAAATTAGAAAATTTTTTTAAATGATGTTGTTTGAATTTTCTTTCTCTTTCCTCTTTAGCTAAAACCAAATAGGAGAACGAAAAAAATGAAAAAATAATTACTTTTCATTTTTTTTTCTCCCTCAAGTTACAAACAAGCTTATAGAAAACTAATAGCTTATTTGGAACTTGAGAGAGGGAAGGAAAATGATCAGAAAGAGCAAAAAAGGAATATTATTTAATTTGATTTTGTGAAAAAAATAAAAATAAATAAAAGAAAGAAGTGAGAGAAAGAGAGAGTTTTTTTTTTTCTCTTTTTTTTTTCTTTTTATTTGTCTCCTTTTCCCTTCCGTAGTATCGAAAAGGGAAAAGAAAATTTTTAAAACTTTATATTCCCTTCCCTAACAAACAGGGTGTAAACTAAAAATAGGCTTCAAAATCAAAATAACGTGACTTCACGGTCAGTCTCTGGTCTCTCTCTCGTCCCGTCTCAACGCAAAAACATTCTCCGCGTCTCTCGGTTTCTCTCTACCGGAGACTCTCAGACCTGGTTTTTCCCCAGCAAACAAGAAACCAGGTCGAAGAGAAACTCCTTCTCTTCTCTCTCTCTACACGGAAAGATCTCATTGTTCCAACATATGCATATACATACACGCGTATATACATGCATACGTCTATATAGATAGCTTCAGCATTTGATTCTGTCTTTCTCAAGCTCCTGCAACCATGAATGACCTTTTGTCGGTAAGTGCTCCTCCTCCTCCTCCTCCTGATTTGTTTGGTTCCTGAAAACAAATTTTGCTTTGAAAAATCATACAGAATGTATATAAATGGTTGAAATAGGCTTGGCTGAGCGGATTCACGTTTTTGTGTTCTGGGTTCCAAGGAATGAAAAATCATGGGGAATGTGCAATTTTCTTATGTTTTCCTAGCTGCCAAACGGAGCATTGATGGCAGCTGTAGAATGCCGAATCAGATCGTGTTTAATTTTATTGGAATTTTTTTTTATTTTCTTTGAATTTATCTTTTTTTCTGTTTTTAGTGTTATAAATACTTTTCAGATTATTGCATGTGGATATGTACTCTGATGTTTCAATTAAAGGGCTTGATCCAATATATGGATATATTGCACATAAGTTTGCATTGTATTTAAAACATAGCATAAATGTTAGTCACAATTCATTGCTTTGAGGTGGTTTGATTTGAAGCTGTGCAATCTTTTTCCTTTTCCTTGTCTTCAAGTTTTTCTTCTCCATTTTTTAAAACTTTTTATGGATAATTTATTTGTTTTTCCCTTTTTCGTACTTATTTTGATTGTGCTAACGATATTAGAAACTTTTATATTAAAAGCATTTGAACACTAGAGTTATATGTGCACATATGAAGATAAGTTTGGTTGACTGCTTGATCTAACTCTAATATTATCTGTCCTTTATAATCATGTATATGCCAATGCATCTAATTTTCATTTCTTTATGATGAAAAAAATCTTTTGGCCTGTAACTCTAAGTTTATCTGAGATTTTCGGATGTTTCAAAATGATTTTTTGATGCTGATAAATATTTAAGGAGGTAGAACCTATGTTCTAAATTTGTGCAATACCAGTGTCGAACACTCAACACTCGAATAAAGGTATGGGATATGTGTCTAATATGGCTAGTTATACATGCATGTAACAAGTATGTATCAGTGACTGAATTCACTATAAAACTAAACATAAGACTTCTACTTTATGCATGAATTGCTATATTTTAGTATGTAAATGTCATTTCACCTTAAAAAAGCAAAAGAAGTATTTAAGAAATATTAAATTTGGCCGTGTCCGAGTGTTCTTGGACATGAGAATTAGATGAATCCGACACTTGAACACGTACGCACACCTGACACCTGTACCTAAGTCCAAGTAACGTAGGGTAGAACTACAGCAGTTTTTTTTTTTCCTTCTTCGTATTAGTATGAACTTTAGTGTGAAGGGGATTAAGTAAATTCTTGTTCTTCTTTGTAGTTGTTTATATATATTCACTGGATGACACTTGCAGGACTCTTTTGAGATCCCTCAAGGCCAAGCTACAGCTGGAGATCTTGAAATGGGAGCACAGCATCCAATTACTTCAGGAGAATTGGGCTTGGATAACTTCTTTAAGCAGGTGGCTTTAAATTATTTCCCTCCCTTTCCTTTATTATTTCCTTTAGTTTCTCTTCATCGAGAATACAAGACACATCTTTAAACCATTTTTCATCCAATGACAACAAGCCATGCCCTGTTTTGTTCTTTTCTAGGTTCAAGAGATTGAGAAACAATATGATAAGCTGAATAAGCCACTCAAAAAACTCCAGGTGTGTGGTTCTCTGTCTCTGTGTGTGTGTGCGTGTGTGTGTGTGTGTGTGTGTCTTTTTCCCTTCTATTTTCTCTCTTTCTTTTCATCCGTGTTGTGAAGGCTAATTTGTTTGTTACACAAATAAAATTTTATTTCCAAAGTACACTGAGGTGCTTGCCTCAAATTGCACTTGCTGTTTAAGTTCTTTCAAGTAGGCCCCTCAACTTCTTTCATGGGCATGGCAAATTGCCTAAGCCAATAATGGATTATATATGAATTGTATTTGTATCCCTTCCCTGATGATATTGGCCAAAATATAGTTGATCAAAAATTAAAAGTTTCCTTGTTCATTTAGTGTTATGATACACGTTTTGTCATAGCAGGAAACTTAAGTGGATTCCTATAGCACAAGTTCTCCATGTTGCTGCTTCTTAATGGTGGTTTTATGTTACTGACATCTATTGATTCTTGGAGTGTGTTATTTGCCTCCTGCTGATTTGATGCGTGGCCAGCTTTTATATACTTTTTGTGCATGTTTTCTGATTCATTTGGAAAGATGATTCCATCATATTCATAGAATTCATGAGATGATTTTGAGAAATTGATAATATTTTAGTGGTTTGCACCATGATCCTAGCCTCTCATGATGTAGATGGCTAATTCAGGGGAAATCAATAATACACTAGAAGGAGAGTGTATTTACAAATCGTACACTGCAGATATTGTTGTCAAATGGGTGGGGCACGGTTATTGGAGAATATAAATCTAGCAGCTTGGGTTTGTTAAGTATAGCCATTTGATTCTAGAGGCTGTGGACATGTCTGATGCCTTGGAGGTGATGCTATTTTGGATTCTGAATTCCACCAGTGATGAGACAGATCTCGTGCTGATAAATGGGCCAACTCCTCACACCCCTACAGAGGTTACTTCTATCTTCAATGAACTTATTGAAAAGCTCTTTTGAAGGACCTGAGCTTCCCTCCCTTGCTGGGGTTTGTACTGTCATTTTTTTTTTTAATCTTCGTTTCATGGATTTCCTGAGAAGGATGCATCATCCTCGTGTGTTCTCTCCCTCTGCTGCTTATGAAGGATGCCTTATCCTTTTGTGGTGTCCCCCAGTCTTTTTCTCTTTAAGTAATTGGTGTTGTTTTTAATCAAAATAAAAAAAGAACAAAAAAGAAAGAAAGAAAGAAAGAAAAGAAAAGGATGGGAAAGAAGGGAGTATTGCCCAAAGTTATTGCAAAATAACTTTGTGTCACTAAATGGTTAGCTGGGTGTCCATTGTCCACTGGACCGGTGCTTGTTTGACTTGTATTTGGTGAAGAAGAAAAGAAGGCAAAACTGCTGCCTGAAGTTATTGAATCTAAATTTGTAGGACTGTGAAAGTAACAGCTATGAGAGTGCTAAGTGTGGACCTGTGGTTGCACAACTTCTACTTGCATGGAATCATTTTAGTAGTTTTGTGTCCTGTTTACTGTTTAGAACAAAATACTTTATGAGCCATTTTTTTTGAAATAGTATCCATTACGGAAGCTGTCCATATAGATTGAGGGTTCAACCAGTTCTTTCACCTTATCTGATGTTAAAACTAATGGGCCTCTGCATAGTACGAGGCCTTCTCATTTTCTGATCATTAGATTTACTTTCAAGCCAAAATACCAAATATTGGACTGCCTTTTATGTTTTATGACCTGTACCCTAACTGCATTGCATGAATTGATCCTTTGGAGAGCATGAAGGAGAATTCAATTAACCCTTCCTTTTTCATTTGTGCAAGAATAAAGTTTTAGAAGGATATGATGTCTGAATTATATAGCAGAATGAACGTAACCTGCTTTACATAACATAAGTCCTTTCTTGTAATTCTCTAATAGTACATAGGTTCAGTTTGTGATTAATCACAGGCGAAAATGAGGCTTCACTAATATTAGCGGCATCAAGGATCCAAAATGATACATTTTGGAATTGATATATCCATAGACTTGAACATTTGATAAAATATGATTTGTAATTTGTTGTGAATCATTTATGCAGGATGCCCATGAGGAATCGAAGGCTGTAACCAAGGCTGCTGCCATGAAAGGCAATCTGTTTCCTGATGAATTTTTGTTGATATAAATACAAGCATGCATCTGTTTGTCCTTTTCTTTGTTTTTTTTTTTTTGCCTTTTCTTATTCGTCTTTGGTTGACCAATCTTTGACTATGCTTTATGAGAAAGAAAATAAGGACCTTCATGTGAAAGATCTTCAATGAAATTTCACAAGAACCAAAGTTGGAACCCTGTCAGAAACTGGATGAAGTCTTTCCATAATCATGTAATGCCCAAGATTTGAATGCCATTTTCCTTTAATATATGTACTTTTTGTTATGAACCAGCTCTTAAATGCCAATCCTGTTGGACTCAACACATTCCATCAAGAGGTTATTTTGAATGATGCAAATCAGAACACATTTAGGAAAGCATTTATCTTTAACAAGCTTCTACAATATTCCAAAAACTACTATGCTAAATTAACTCCAAGCATCATTTCTTAAAAAAATTTTTTTGAATACATAAGACATGAAAATAATCATGTGCGGAGCAATGATGAGCTCTCAGCTAGTCAGCTGTCTCTCAGCTGTCAATTTCAACTTAATGTGTTTCATAAGCAGAATTTTAGGAAGTCTTGAAAAATGTCTACTTGGTTTAAAAGTATGTATGTCTTGGTCTCATATGATGCTTTTAACAATGTCATTTCCCCTCCATAGTACTAATTTTCAGTAATTCACTGAATTTAACATTGTTTTTTGTGAACTCCCAAGCTCGAGTTTTCAGCCCTGTCAATATTTGTGTACACTTAAAATTGTATGACATATTTTGGATTTTCATGAACTACTCTTTGTTGAATCCTAGTATCTTTCATTGAGTTTTAAATCCAAAAAAAAGAAAAAAAAGAAATGAATTTGCACATTGTGTTTGTGCAATCTGCAGCTGAAAGCAATCCACACAAACTAGCCCTGATAATAGCTCGTAACTGCAGGGAAATTGATTCAAATAATCTTCTAAAAAATACTGGAAGTTTCTGACAAATGAAAATTTATAAAGACTTCACAATGCAAAGGCCAAAAGTACATTGTATAAGTCAACAGCAAGATCCGAACTCATAAAAAAAAAAGCCAACACCAAGATCCAAACTGCAACTTACTGTTTCAAGCCATAACCCGTTTATACAAATCATGGAAATATTTTAATTAACATCTGAACTAAGATTCACCTTTTTAATGACATCTGGATTATTGTCCACTTTCCTTTCCATTTTCCAATTTTGTTGAGAATCCATAATCTCTTCTCTTTGTGGTTAACTTACTGAACTGTAAAATATATTGTCAACTGTTTGAACTCAATATAGATGATTGATCCTGTCATGATCTGCAGCAATCAAGCAGAGGATGGAGAAGGATGTTGATGAAGTTGGAAAAGTTGCCCGTTTTATTAAATCAAAGATCGAGGAGCTTGACAGAGATGTAAGAGCTTACATTGCTCATTCTGGTTATTCTGGTCCCTTTTTTCTTCGTTTGCAGTACTTGTCTTTGTTTTTAATAGTCACTTTTCTGATGACTGAATGTTCTTTTCTTCGTAAATCTTTGGTCCAGAATTTATCCAACAGGCAGAAGCCTGGATGTGGAAAAGGATCAGGCGTAGACAGATCGAGAACAGTGACAACAGTGTAACTTCATTTTTGCATGCATCTTTCTTCCCCACACCCACCCATATAACACAACCACTTTGCACTGTAAAGTTCTTTGGCAGGGGCCAGTTGACATTGATATCTTTTAAATGGAATTCTTGACATTATCTGCATATTGTAGTAAGTTTCTTTGATGTACAGATTATATGATGGCTAAGTTTGGGCATGGGTTGGTCCCCCTAAAACCATTTATAAACAGGCTTGGTTTGGGTGGACCCTCCTTGGCCCAACAAGTTGTGGTACTTGCATAATTATTAATACGATATTTTATATACTTTTTATGGTTTAATGACTTTATTATACTATTGTTACGTATCATGTACTAAGTTCTATGCTTATCATTTATTATAAGCAAGGAGCAAAATTTTCATCTGTTTCCATCGAAACGGTCGAAACGTTTCCATTTCCTAAGAGATCGAAGCGAAATACTAGTGGAATAATGAAACTCTCTTATTATGATCAAAACACACCGAAACATAGAAAAATGCATCAAAACACAATGCTATATACTAAAACAATAAGTTGTATTAATCCGAATTTCAAATTTTTATCAATGACGTATAATTTTTATACATAATATTGTATTTTACTATTTTAATATTTTTCACTTTTGAAATATTTCCGAAACATTCCGAAATATCTCCGAAATATTTTGGAAACGTTTCCGTTTCCAAGCCAATCGAAATGACCCGTCGAAACGAAATTTTGATCATTGATTATAAGCATTTTTTTAAAAAGAATCTTTTGACTATAATACCATAAAAAAATTAAATAAATGTATTACATTGGTTGGGGTTTACTTGATTTAACTTTTAGTGGGTTGGTTTAGGGCTTCCAATTTCCAACTTGGTTCATAAGCCGGGGGGGGGGGGGGGGGGGGGGGTTGTGTTAAACTCAAAATTTCACGTGCTCAACCCAATTCAATCATTCCATTCCACCTTAATTGTGACCTATGTTAACTGGACTCTTCTAAACTTGTAAAATACCTGTGTCAGACACTCGACACTTCGATAAGGGTGTAAGATATATGTGTTTGATATGGCTAATTGGACATCCATTTAACATGTATAAGTAATCGAGTTTACGATATAACTAAGCACAAAACTTCCATTTATGCATGAGTACCATCACCCGACATTGATACCCGAGTCCTGGTAACATAGATTGTGACCATGTTCATTTCCAAGTCTATAGTCCATTTCTTTGCTACATACTAGGAAGCATAGGCACTCCGTTTATTGACGTGTTTAATATTTTTATTAATATTTGTTTTTCAATAGATATATTTTGGACACATCGGAAAAATACTTGTCCGTTAATTGGACACCTTTTGGGACACAGTGGGTTTGAAATATTATTGTTTAAAGTATTCAATGGAGTCGAATTATACACTTTAAAACACCAAAACATAAAGCACCCAAATCTAATTATTCAAATACTTAACTTGTTTAGTTGTTTTCATCATATTTTTTATGGTTTATATCTGTCATTTAGACTCCTGGGTCCATCATATAGATGCATGAAATACGTTACAAGTTTATCCACTAGTTGATTACGGTTTTTTGGGCTTGTATTACAAGTGGACATTGCTTTACTATTCAAATGCTGCACGAAACATATATAAATATACTGACATAGAAGTTATTTATGGTGCCATTTTATGATGAAAGCATATCTAACCTGGATAGAACTGACCATGATCGCTTTTTGGTCCATCTCAATTGCATACTGGAAAATTAGGTAAATTTCAGAAGTAACTACTGTCTTCCTGCTGGTGACTTGGGGGTTTACTAAGGAAATGGACACCAGAATTCAAATCCTTTTGTTGATTAAATACAAAAGCAAATTTTAGAAGTAGTTTAGTTTGAGCAGCATCTAGTTTAATAAGCGAAGATATATGCAAACATTCCTCTGTAGTAGAATGATCTGATGCTTTGAATCAAGTGTTCTTTGTGTTTCCCTTGTTAGAAATTTCATTCACAAGTTTGTTCTGATTCATTTTTTTAGGGTGTGTTTGATACTTGAGGAGAGAAGAGGAAAGGAAGGATTTTTTCGTTCCCTTCTTTGGTTTGTAGTGTGGAAAGTTAGTTTCTTTTCACTTTTCTTTCTATTTTTTTTTTTAAAATCCAACAAGAAAAGACATCCATTTCCCCTCCCATATCCCTCTCATTTGTCCCTCCCTTCCTTTCCATTTCCCTTCCATGAGTATCAAACACACCCTTAATCTCAATTTTATTGAGTTACATCATTCGCATTAAAAAAGTAAGCACTATTATTCTTGGAAGGGGTCATTTTAAACTTTTGTGTCAGTACTATTTTAATGGTGTGTTCTTTAAAATTTTCCCCATAATCTGGTTACACTTATTTATTGCGAAATAGTTTGCCTGCTTTTAAGGAACTCTTCCCTCGTAGCTTCAAAGGACATGAAAAATTGGGAGAGAAATTAATCTCTCTAAAGACATGAAGTTTGAAGTCTTTGTAATCCTTTGCATGAACATTTTTGACGTTGTTGGGCTCGTTTCAGTTCACCATTTTTAATGCTTTGCCAAACTGCATTGTTTCAATATAAATTTATCCTTCAAGTAAATCTAACATCACTTTGTAAATGGTTTTGTTTGATTGCAGTGCCTTGAAAAAGAAGTTTAAAGACAAAATGTCTGAATTTCAGGTAAACTGGACATGTAGTATTACATGCCTTTCGTTTTCCATCTCTTTTTTTGTTTTCACTTTTATAAACTTACAGTCCTTAATAATGTTTGCAGATTTTAAGGGAAAGCATCCATCAGGAGTACCGAGAGGTGGTTGAGAGGCGAGTTTATACAGGTTTAGAAACCTTTACTTAAAAAGGCATAAATTCTATATTTTTTGGCAACTTGATGCTCTGGATTTCCCATGATGTCCAGCTAATCATTTAAGTTTCCTTGTTTCCATGATTGTTAGTAACGGGCGCCAAAGCCGATGAAGAGGTGAAGTTTCTCTTGCTGTGTCCTATTTCCCCGTGAAATTCCATCTCTGATTATTTGAAACTTTTCAGACAATTGATCGATTGATAGAGACCGGGGATAGTGAACAGATTTTCCAGAAAGCAATTAGGGAACAAGGGCGAGGCCAGGTTTTACCTTTTATGTCCTTTCTTCCTTTTTGTTTAGTTGGTCATTTTTTTCATGTTCTTGGTTGGGACACCACCTTGTAAAATTTAATGTTGGATTAATGTTTAGAAGAAGAATACCACTAGTCCATGAAGCTGTTTTGTACTTTAAGAGTAAGTAACTAAAGTTGGTCATGCCTTATTTTTGCTATTTGTTGTGTTTGCAGATAATGGACACTCTAGCAGAAATTCAAGAACGGCACGATGCAGTTAGAGAAGTAGAGAGGAAGCTTCTTGAGTTGCAACAGGTATCATCAATCCTTTCAATGATGTGTGTTTATGGGATGGATGAGGATATCATATCACAGTCTGTAAACTGGACTTGTAGATCTTAAAAATTGATTTCAGCTGGTTAAGTATAAATGGCTTTGTTGGACTCTATTTTTTCATGTTCTTCTTCATCTTCGCCCACCGCGCCCCCCCCCCCCCCCCCCCCCCCCCCCCCCCCTAGCAATGGACTCTTTACCAACCGTGTTAGGTGGGTTGATCATAAGCCTGGTTCATTGCGTGCTTGCCTGATCTTATTTAGTATATTAAGCGGAATACTCCCATTATTTTTCATCCACCTAAATCCTATCTGGCCAACCAAACGACCTATAAGCGCGAAACTGCATTGAAGAAACTCAGCATGCCAATCCAAATCCTCAGTTAAGCCAAACAGCATCAAAAGAGGCTCAGTAAGCCAATGGCCTAAGAGGACCAGTTGGTTTTGAAAGAGATATCATAAGCTGATTGAGGCTTTTGCTTTTTCTGCAGCCTAAAAATTGTCCGAACCATGGCAAGGAAGAGAACCAAGAAATGAGTATCATCTAGTCACTTAAAGTCAAGGAGTGGTGCACAATAGAGGCATAGATAAAGTTTGCAGTGGGATATTTTGCCTGCACTATAAGTATTGGCAGGGTCCTGGTCTGGTTTAGACTGGTGTCAAAATTGTGTGTAAAGTGATGTCTTGCGAAGTGGTATCTATTATGAGGTAATGCCTGACACTTGAGGCATTGAGAATGGAAGGCTGACACAACAACATATTTGACTGATCCATAATCAATGTCCAGAGTAATGGGAGTGTGGGATGGAATGAGTCCTATGATGTTTCAAATAACTGATGGACAGGGTACATTTGGAATTGCGGATTTCAGCTATATGGATTTGAAATCTTGGGCCCAAATCCATGCTTCTTGTTTAGGACAATAATTTCCATATGGATTTTAAATCTGCGGAAATCTGGCCAAGGCGTTACTTTGCAAATTCTTCCCGCCTGTCAAAGTCTTAACCACTTGACAAGAGCAGACAACCGACAACCGTACTCCCCCTCTCCCCCCCCCCCCCCCCCCCCCCCCCCCCCCCCCCCCCCCCCCCCCCCCCCCCCCCCCCCCCCCCTCCCTCTCTACTTATTTTGACTTTCTTCCCTAAACCTAAACCTATACCCTACCCTAGTTTATATGTACTTATATATGTGTGTTTTTGTATGTATACATATAATATGCAGGAATTCAAGTACTTCAATTTGGGGGAATAATTTATATATGCATGTATTGTTCTTCAATTATGCTGAAAGGATACATATACATATAAGCATATATATAATGCCCACAACAATACAAACATGTATAAAGATATATGCACATATATTGTTTTTCGTTGATATGTTATATGTATTACTTGTTTCTACAGTCCGGTAATCCTGTGAATGAAATATGCATATTTTCGTTAGTTGATCTCTCTCTAAATATTTTTGGAACCTTTGAGGGTTATTGTTTCTAGTTGTTTCTTCTTGGAAACTCTAAGCTATTTACATGAACACAAACTTATTTGTTGTATCAACTTTAAACTCAGCTTTTCAATCAAGAGGGGGTTTGAAATCTTTGAAGTGGAAACTACTTTCTATTTTTATATTTTTACTTATTTCTTTTGTTTTTTTGTTTGTTTGCTACTAATCGGTTTATCAATTATTTACCTTTTTGGCTGGAGGCTAAAAAGCTCCATTGCTAAAATGTCTACTCTTGAGAGAAGTTGAAAAGGTTCCAACTGGAAGGAGGAAATTACTTTGCAAATTGCAAAGTGAGTCCTTATTGAAGAGAATAAGAAAAAGAAACATAAAATTAGAAATGATTACTTGTCTTCTCTTTGTGAAAGGATTATGTCATCTTCTAAAAAAATGTGGACGTGTGGAGGAATGTGGTCTAGTCTGGGAAAGAGCATTCATGGTAGAAAATTAGAAATTAAGGCAGCAGTAGAGGGTGCTATTATTGAGGTAAGAAAGCTTTCTTGCATCTACACTGTTAGATAGATTTTTCTTTTTGTTTGTTCATTTTGATTTTTTCTTTTCTTTTCTTTTTGTTTGTTCATTTTTTTCCCCTTTTCTTTTTCTTTTTGGTTTTTTTGGTTAGTCCTTTCATTAGCAAGAACTTCAGAAATAAATTGCAGAGAAAAAAGTAGATACTAAAAGCCAAAAACTATAACCTAGCTCATGTTATGTTGCTGAATCTTCATATAGAGCAAAAATGGGACTGTAGTAGCTTTACTTCTGTTGATTTACTGGGCTGAAACTTAAAAAGCGACTAAGAAAAGGGCAGGATCTTGATATTTTTATGTCCTTTTCTATTGATTTTCCTGTACAATAACAGGTATATTTAATTGTTCTACTCCATCAGGTTTGAAGAAGCATACTAGACATGTCTTCCTTATTGATAAAAAAATTGGAGATATTTGAGAGTCCAGATATTGAGTAAATCATTTCCGAAGCAAAGTAAGAGGATCACTGTTCAGTAACAACTTCAAGTGCAAGTGTGAACTTTTTTGGAAGTGAAGTGAACATGAACAGGGGGGCAGGTTCCTTTTTGGGCTTTAATTAAGGTGTTGGGTGTCAGAAATTTATGCTATTTCTAGTTTTCATTAAGTGTAGTTCTTAGATACACATCAAGAAATAGTTTATAACATTTCTGAAATTTAGAGATAGCTGTTTTATTGTCTTATTCGAATTATTTTATAATATTTTATTTGGGTTTGTGGTAGGGGTTAATAATGTGGAATAAGATACATGATGTGTGATTTTTTATATTAATTGATTGGATTTTATTACCGCTTTAACTCTGAGACTGCCGACTCATGCTTATATATCTCAGGTTTACCAAGGGTGAAGAGAGCTTGTCGTTTCATTAAAAATTTAACTTCTGACCTCTCTTAATGTATCTAGCATAATTGGTAGAATTTTTCGAGACTTTTTTTTGTCTGAATGTAGCCTTCAGATGGTACCTCAAACCTTGCATTTGAAGTTGACGGGGATACATGCTGCTTATGCTATCAAGATTTAGGAACTGACATGGTTCCTTTTACACAGCTTCCTGTGAGATAGGTTTCAAAAAATTTGAAATTTGACCTGCCTGATTTTATTAACGCAGATATTTATGGATATGGCAGTGTTGATTGATGCACAAGGGGACATGCTTGACAACATAGAATCACAGGTAATGGACCCTTTTTTCTTGAGACAATGCCTAGCATAATTTTTTTCCTTCTGAAGTGGTCGAACAATGATGGAAGTTTCATGATACATATCATTCGTCTGTGGGAGTTTTATATTTTGAACCCGTAATTTACTCATCTCGGCCTCGCATCTTTTTCAGGTTTCAAGCGCGGTTGATCACGTCCAATCTGGGAATACTGCTCTCCAAAAGGCAAAGAAGTTACAAAGTAACTCTAGAAAATGGATGTGCATGGCTATACTCATCCTCCTTTTTATTGTTGCAATCATCGTTGTGGGCGTGCTCAAGCCATGGAGCAGCAACAAGGGTGCCTAAATGCTTACCTTACAAGATTTATGAATATATATACATAGAAGAGAACCAAACGCTGTCTTAATTATTTTTGGTCTATGTTTTCTGAACCTGGAATCTCTTTGCATCTCTTTAATAGTTTATAGCATTGCCATTTTTATTTGGCATATAAATTTCATTCTTCTTACAACCAATTTCGCATATAGACTTATACAGTGCAATTCTTATGGACTATTTCAATATATAATCATTATTCTTCTTTATGTATTTCATTCTTTTAAGGTGCTCTGAGGCTCCACTATTATTCAACTAGTTAAATTTTTTTCCTTGTGCTATGTTTGGATGTACGATTGGGTGAGGGAACGGAAAAGGAGAGAATATGTAAAATTACCTGTAATTTATTTTTATGAATAATCAGACAAATGAATATATCGTGAGAAATGGCTTTTCATTTTCTTACCCAAACCAAAGAGAAACAAACAATTTAGCTTGTCTTCATTTTTATTTTCCTTTTCCTTTTTTTATTTTTCCCTTAACAAATCCTAGAATTGAACACAGCGTTTTTAAGTCTTGAAAATATACGTGGTTGCCAGACATTTATTGGTTTCTCAATGGCCTGGCCTTCAAAACGGATTAGGCGGTTCCAGGCTATTTACCTACTATTTTGCTCTCTCTCTCTCTCTCTCTCTCTCTGTTATATTTCTTCAGGATTTTGCAATGCGGATTGTTTTTTTTTTTGTTCGGTAAAAAAAAGTCATACCAAATGCACAAGACTCCCGCTTTATAATAAAGTTGGGGGGACAGAGCAGCTAAGGTACAAAAGTCCTGTTTTGTAGCAAGGTCGGCATAAAAAATTGGCTGATTTTTTTAACTTGGAACCGTGTATGTGGATTAAGTGTTATTACATATCATATATATATATATATATATAAAAGTTGTGTTTATTTAAAATTTTACTCACTCTTAAGTGGCGCCTACGTGGCACTCCTTATGTTCTTATATTTTTAAAATGCCACCTCATAGGACAATAAGATTTGGCTCACCAATTCTCATAATAATCTAATAAAATATCTTATTTAAGTACAAGCCCTATTACCCCATTAATTCGTATTAAATCCAACAAAGTTCCATGTTAAGTACAAAGACCTATTCAATTAAGTCTCTACATAATATCTCATAAAAACATAATACGTCATCTAATTTTAACTACAAAGTTTTATCCATGTCTCTATAAATTATCTTACGAAACATAATATATAATCTAAATTTAATTATGTCTTTAAGGTTGGATTACTATTATATACAAGTTACAATCATATATATATATATATATAAAAGTAATTCGTACAGACTTTTACTCTCACAATTCTTTATATATAATAAAGATCCAGCCATTTCCCATTTATAATGGTGATTTTTCTATTAAAAAGCCAAACTATATATTTGACCATATTTTGTAGGCCAATTATTCATAAAGATAATTATATTGATCCATATTACATAAATAGAGTTCTAACTTTAGTATACCTATAATAGGATGCATATAAGTAATTTTTCTCTTATATTTAGTTTCTCTTTATTTCATAAAAAAGACTATTAGAACAAGTCTATAATCAATTTTATACTCCATGTTTATTTTTTTACCAATTTTTTAATATATATATTTGCCTCATTTTCTTTTTATACACGCATTGCGCTGTACACCACTAGTTAGAATAAAATCTAAATGTAAGATAGCTTTAACCCTTGCGAGGGTCTAAGAACAGCAATTCAATCCAAGCTTTTATATTTTTCTTTATTTAATTTGTCAGGAGAGTTTTTGTGGATCCCTAGATGGCTAAATCCAACAAAGAAAAAACCTAAAATCTTCCTAGAAAATCAATAAAATTGCCCTCCAATCTCCTTGATTCAAATGACCGATAAAAATACAATTCATGCATACTGGACAGATACATCAAGGCCCATGAACTCATGGATTTAATACCTAGCTAATTCCCACCTTAATGGGCTGTAATTTGCCAAAAGATCCCATATTTATAAACCCTTGATGCCAAAGAGAATGCAATGGAATTTTTCTCTGCCGCCAAAGGCTATGGAATGGACAAATGACAATGGTAATGCAGAGAATACTATTTTTCTTTTTCCAAAATTCGTTTTACTTACATCAGAAACAAAACCATCCAAGACAATATCAACACAATTATCCACTGGGATCCATCAAAGCACTGAATGGAACCCTCACGAAACTTCGACGGAGCCATAACTCGTACATAACCATGTAAAAAGCATCATAATCAACTGGAGAAACATGCCATTGGAAATGTTTTCGCACCTTCAGCACGTTGCCTTGAAGCTTCAGATATTCATCAGAGCTTATCCCTTTGAGGATTTCCTTCAGCAGTGGGATGTCCAATGTGGCAACGACAATTGAGAAGCTCTTCCAGTTTAATATATCTGAAAATGGGAGGTCATAGTGATTGGCAATGATCACAGGGACACAACCATAATACAGTGCATCCCCAACACGAGCCGTGTTAACTTCAAAGCCTTTGACATGGAGACAGAACTTGCTCCCGAGAAGCTCTTTATCGTAAGGTGTTGTCAGCCGACCGAAGTGGACAAAGATCTCAGAGTCACTTCCCCATGTTTGAAGAAGCTTCTGACGAACAGGGGAGTTGATTGACCCAGCAAAAAAGGCTAGCTTTTCCCTGAGATTGAGTTGCAGTTTGTACAAGCAAAAATGTCAATCATGATAGCTTATCTCTTCTTAAGGCTCAATGAAATGCAGATTTGAAACAAGAAATGTCAATCTGGAAAGCAAAAAGAGAACAAATAGATACATATACAGAGAAACACACTTGGACAGTTGACATATTTGAGCACAAACCAATCATATAAGGTGGGCAATAGCTAGTTACTCCAGCATTATTAACTGGAAAAAGAGAGAAGGCTCAGAGTTACTTCAAAGAGAAAAAGCTCGGAGTTACTTGAACCTATGCAAATGAAAATGGAGAAATGTGCAAAGACGAACTTCGCGTGGCTTCAAAACTGGGGAAGCAATTGGAGGCTTGGAGCTATCTATTAAGCTAGCATTTGAGTCATATCCTTATCACAATTCGCACCATTGAGAGAAGGTTATGAATAAGCATTTCCAGCTAATCAGGAAATACAAGTATCAAACCCTGAAAGGCAAGTAGCTAAGGCACCTTACAGTTTAAGGTTGATGCCGCAGTTGTTAATCAAAGGGTTTTATTTTATGTGCGAACGTATCATTAGTCTCTATAAAGTTTATTTTAAATAGCACTACACCCTCAATGGCCAAACACTAGTAGCTATACAACATATCAGCGTTTAGCATGGAAGCAACCGCAACTCCCCTTCAAGTATGCCCTACTTGTTTTACCATATGAGACCGAAGAACAGAGCCCTCTCTGTTCCATGGCCAATTGGTTTTATATACATACGCTGTTAATGTAAATGTTTACGCTGTTAACTTGAGAGTTACATGCTTGATCACATAGAAACAAAGATTTGTCCTCGAGCACTAGATGCTACAAGCCTACAAATAACTCCAACCAAATAGTCGTTGTCCTAGTAGGCTTTTGAATGCCCCAGGCGTGACATTCTAGACAACCAAAACACAGTCGTAGCATTAAGAAGAGATATATTCAATGGACATAAACTTTCAACATAACCATAATCCCTATAAAATTTCTGCCAAGAGCAGGTACATATCTTCAATTTTAAGCCATCCTTTATGTAAGAAATAAGAAGTGGAAGACGGAAGATGTAACATCACCTTTTTGACGAAGCAAGATCAGGGGGTTCTCCTTGTCTTGGCCATATTTGGGGTAAGGATGCATCCTTGTGAGCAACATACCCAGATAGGAAATAGCTTGAAGAACATACAACTTGTATGACATTCAACTTCACTTCATCTGCTTTCTCCATTGCTGACCGTCCAATAGAATGACAAGCAACATAGAAATGGTCAGCGCCACCTGTCCGGTTCCAGTATGGGTACTTCTGACTAATGTTGAAGATGTAATCTCTTATAAAATCCTGGATACCGTGAACTCCTATCCTTGGGTCATGCCGCAATCTCGCAATTGAAAAAGGCAGAAAGAAGAGATCTGCTTTGGAAGGATCCTTAGTGATGAAATGGCTTTTCATGAGAACCTTTCTGAAGAAACTTTCACTAGCATAGTTACCACCAGGTTCGAAATTTACTGGCAAGAATGCATGTGCGAAGGGATCACTTTTCTTGTGAGGATAAACATATATCTTGAAGCTTTTATTCATCTCCTTATAGTTTTCCAGAAAAATATCTCTGTCATGGAACACCCCATTGTTATTCACATAGTTTCCTGAATCATGAACATGAAATTATTTTGAATTAAAACTCCATATAGATTCAATACGGTTCTTAATGACTCCCCCACCCATACACACACACAAAAAGAGAAAAAAGAACAAAATGCCCTCATCAGTTTATGATGTCACGGTGAAAAATTGTTTGACAACCCCACGTGCGTAAAAATAAACGTCAAGTCAGAGAGTCTAGTTTTTCTAAATGAGTAGGTTAAAGCTTGTGATGGAGATGATTTTGAACATAAGATATCTCTAATGTAGGAAGCACGAAAGCGCAAGTCCAATTTACTACATTAAACTACACATGCAATGCAGATGGTGAGATTCACCCTGATGTTTTAACAACTACCAGGCCCTATGTTAGTAAGGGCTATAAGGGGAGTTGTAATAGATCTTGACATCTTCCATGTTCTAATTGCTTACTCAGTAGAGCTTTGAAAGAACATTATATACTTTGATAGCATGTGTTACAACCTTTTGGTGCATGGTTGCCATAGAAAAAATGTTATAGTTGTGACCTTAGAAAGTAAAAGTTGTCTTCATTTTTCTACCTCTGCATTAGTCAATTACGATAAAGTATGAATATCATGTTTGTACCCATGAGAATAAATCACACATGGTTCGTAAATAAACTGTGACTATTTTCATTGTAGTAAAAAAATTCAGTTGCTAATGCACTCAACCATTAAAAGATTTTATTTGGGTTTGCAATTCTTACACAGTTTTCTCTTGTTTACATGGTGCAACCTTCCCTAAGATTGTGGCTCTTTACTACATTGCCACTCTTTAACTCCCATCTCGATGGGTTGGACAGTTAGAACAACTCTCCAGAGAAATGTCATTCTTTTAAAATCCAGAATGCCTTGAAATAGAGTAAGAAAGACAAATGGATATCTTAGAACAATGGCTATCAAAGACTTGGATTTGGTGCGGTGGTAGGATGATTGGAATTCAAATCTTAAAACACATACCAAGATTTGATTCTGAATCTGAATCTGACAGATTCGTTAATTGATAATTCAATTTTAATTCAGTAAAATATTATAATATCCAAATTGTAACAATATCAAAAAATGTCTCACATGTATAAGCTAGTAGAGGTATCTTAAGAAATTGCTGAATTATCCACATAACACATAGATTTATGGTATTTTTGGTAGGTGGAAAGGAGGGAGGAAGGAAGGAAGGAAGGAATAGGAGGGAAGGGAGGAGTTCCTTTGTTCCCCCAGCCCACAAAAAAACATCTGCCAAAGGTGGATGGATGAGGAGACAGAGAACAGAGAGAGAAAAGGTGAGCTGGGTTGTAACTGCACAAAATTACCATTTTACCCTCCATTTTGTACAAACACCTTGTATTCATTGAAGGTGTAATAGTCAAATATTTCATAGAACCTCTGCCTTCCTTCCTCTTTTCCTTTCCCTTCATCCAAACAAAAAAGAGGAAATCCCAATCCATTCCCTACGTATCTAGTTCGCTTCCCCCCTCCTTTCCATCATCCCTACCAAACGTAGCATTGAGATCAATCCGATTATAATCAAAATTCTTCTGAATGATTTACATTCAAATTAAAAAATCTGCAATGCTATCATAATCCAATTTTTGTCGGTCTGAATACCGTTTGGATCTTGATATGACCTGACAGGCGTACCTAAAAGTAAGGTGTTTCTTGGAAGTACTTTCTAGCTTTAACTGTTTTCTTTGCTTTTATGCCCTGTAGTTGTAATAAACTGAAAATGACCTATCGTTATAAATGATACATCTATACATTCCCTTAGTTTTCAAAAACAATTTACTCTCTCTCTCTCTCAACCCTTCCCACTTTATTTCCCTTTGCCTTTATCTCTATCCAATTTCAAGTAATGAAATGTTGCTAATTGAGCAGTCCCAACCAGCAACATCTGCTTTCAAATTTTAAAAATAGAAACACATTCAAACAAGAATTAAGGTAGTAACTCTAGTATTCTCTACACTTATGATTGGAAAAAGAGGATAGAACAGTCATGTTCTGGTAGGGACACAAGGTGTTAAAGACAACAGTTCTTGGAATCCTTCTATACAAAACAAAATTATATGTGTTAAACACCAGTACTTACAACGACTGCATGTTCAAGCAATGTAAAGTAGTATTCATCAGAAGACAAAAGCCGCATAAGTTTTTTTTGGAAAAGACGGTACAATCTTCTAAGAAACCAAGTTTCTATGATGTTCTTAAAAGAAGACGGGATAATTCAAATGCAAGAGGCTTATGTTCCATCAATGAGGATTAAAGAAATGTTAAGATCTAAGTTTATCCAAACATATTCTCCATACAAAATGAATTGCAGCAACAAATGAACAGTAAATTCGCTAAAATTCCCAATTTCAGTCCGCCCAACTCCCACTCAACATTGGCGGAATATGGTCTTCACTATATTCCTTTCTCACTTCAAGGCTAGTGAAAGGTTTTTGCTAAGCAATGTGTGTAGATCCAATTAAGATCATTTGACATACAATTGGGCATATAAATCAACAACCAAAAGATTTCAATTAACATAGGATTTCAATTCTAGAACCCAAGAAATTTACAGTTCTATCAGTTACTCATCAACAAGCCTATGAAGACAATAACTCCAACGTCCAACCCAATGTACCAATTAATTCAAGAATTAAGCAAGACCCATAAGCATTAAAGTTAAAATATTCATACCATTTGACCCCATTTGAATTTCCATTGACAACTGACTCTCAGCTCCACCAACATCAGCCTTTGCCAGTGCAGGGGTTCCATCGACTTTGGCAGGTTTTCGCAGACCAAGAAACGGGGTTTTTGCGGGGTTGTGAAGTGAGACTTGGATAATTGAGCTGGTGGGTCGAGAGATCAAGGAAGATTCAGTTGATTGTTTGAGTTGGAGAGGGGTTTGGTGGGGGTGAAGGAAGAGATTGGAGGTTGACGAGATGTAGAAGAGAATGGAGAGAGAGGTGATGAGAGCTAGGGTTGTGGGTATGAAGAAGAAGCCTCTGAAAGAATCTGCGAGACGCCGACGAGAGAGAGAGTAGAGTAACAGTACTGAACGAGCCATAGAGGTCGCAATGACTGGGGGGTAGGTACTATGTAGTCTCAGACGTGAACAGAGAACCACATTAACGGAAAAAAGCCTAGTTATAAGTAGGAATAATTACACCAAGACCCCCTCAATTATGGTCCTCTTTCACTTTATCTCCTTATTTATAAATCGCTACAATTACACCCTCTCAACTATAGAACTGAACACTTTGCCCTATTATCTATAAAATGTTATAATTACACCCTTTATTTTTGTAATTAATTTTCATCTTATCCTTATATTTTTCTTCTGTTAAAAAATAGACGGACTTTTATTACGTGATTTACATATGAGTACCATACCTTCATTTATATCTAAAATACCATTTTATTATAAAAAAAATTAATTTAATGACAAAAATGATAAATATTATACAGAGAGAGGAACCTAATTACAAAATTTAAAACACCAAAATCACAAACTAACTCCCAAAATTGTAAATTTTGGTCATTAAATTGGTTTTTTAATAATAGAATGGTATTTTAAGTATAAATGAAGTTATGGTACTCATGTACAAGTCACATGATAAAATTTTATTTATTTTTTTAACAGAAAGAAAATATAAGGATAAGATAAAAATTAATTACGAAGATAAGGGGTGTAATTATAGCGTTTTATAGATAAGAGGGCAAAATATTCAACTCTATAGTTGAGAAGGTGTAATTGTAGCGTTTTATAAATAAGGAGGGTAAATTAAAAAAAACCATAGTTGAGGAGGTCTTGATGTAATTATTCTTCATAAGTATAGTTTTCATTTCTCATACACTATTAAATTGTGATAATTTTATTAAATCAGTAAAATTAATATATTGTAAATAAAAAACTTTAAAAGAAATAATAGAAATGAGTTAACGAAAAGTTCCATACTCCCTTCCTTTATTTTATTTTATTATATATTATGTCTTTAGCCAACTCATGCGCACGTTAATTACCTGACTACTTTACTTACGATATACAAAAATAAGTTACTAAGCTACATTGGAAAAAATTTAATGATTAGATAGTAATGTGTTTTGTTTTTTGTACTCATACACCTACCAAATTTTGTCATGTGATGGTTTTTCTTAAAAATATCTTCATTTGCAAAAAGTTAATTTTTAATGTCATAAACCACGGTAATAAAGCATCATATATCATAATTTAATAGAGATAATTATTACCAACAAAGAGTTGATTTAGCAGGTAAGTTCATTGTCCTCATCACTCAATGTTTGAGTTCGACTTCTCGCAACCTCCTATTGGGGTCATCCATGGTCCACAGACGGTGCATAGACTTACGCCCCTACCTCGTGGCTAGGTATCACATAGAGACTTTGTCTCACTTTTTGTGTTGTTGTTGTGTTTAGCGCTCTCACGAGATTATTGCGTAACCTAGCACAATTTTTTTTGGTACTAAAAATAAAATAAAGATGATTGTTGAAAAAGTCATTACTATCCTAACCATTGGGCCTTTTTTCTCAAAATTTTACGGTATGTTTGGAACTTGTAAAAGGAAAAAGTAGTGAAAAAGCAATTGTAGAGAGTTTTTTTTGCCGATTTGGTTTTGTGAAAAAAATGAAAAAAAAAATAATAGAATAATATTAAGAACGAAAAAGAAAATAAAATAAAAGTAAAGGGACAGAGCGATATCTCCCTTTCATTTTCTTTTTTTTATATTTGTTTTCTCTTCACTCTTGAACAACCAAACAGAACGAGAAAGGAAAATCTTCCTTTTCTTTTATTTCCTTAAGCTCCAAACAGGTTGTAAAGTGCATGAAATTAATGACAGGTTCACAGTTAGCTGGACAATTATTTATGTGCAAAAAGTAGTTAGATACTGAAATATTTATATTTTTCGGAGTGACAAATTTATATATTAAAAATTACATTATAATAATATTTTTGTAATTAAAATATATTTGTAGTGGTATGGAATGCAACAGGAGCCAAATAATTTGTTCAAGTTTAGCTTATTTATCTTTTGAGTCAATCATAAATAATTTTCAATAGATAAGTTTATGAGTTGAGCTCAAATAACTTATCTTCTAGACAATTTTGAAGTACACATATAGTTATCAAGTCTAGTTCGAGTTAAGTTAAAAAATTAGCGAGTTTCAAAATATATTCAAATAAGGTTTTTTCTACAAAATAAGTCAATCTCAAACTAATTTTTTGTGAGCTAAACACGAATCGAACTCAAACAATATAGTTTGTTTTACAGCTCTATCTAATACTTTATTTGAGAGTGAAAGGTCTCAATTGCAGCACATATATCATTATGTATAGAACTTCACTCTACTTCTGTTTGTACAACATCACTAAAAAAATTGGGTATACAATTTCATAAGCAAGTGGTATGAATGCTTGCTACGCCTCTTGCGCATTGGTTTACACGGTCATTTTACCCACCCATGAAGTTGATGTGAATAGGCCTTACAGGTGTGGCATATAATGTACAAATATCTATGCGGTAAGCTACAAACTGGAAAAAATTATTACACATGTTATATTATGAGGTATTATGATGTAATTTACACGTCTTATGAGATGCATACATAAAAGATAATATATTTTGTATATATCTGATATATCTACTTTCTATACGTTTGGCACGTGTTCCAGATGCATGAGATAACATGGTCGATATTTCGTACATGTAGGTTCCGTACCCCTCATAAAAAATAACTAAACAATTTAAGGATGAATAGTATTAGAGTAAACAATCATTTTATTCATTCAATTTTGTCTCAGGCTTCGTTTGATACAATTTTTCAGCTTAGCTTTTTTTCAACTTATAAGTAAAAAAGTTAATTTTTTCTAACATTTTTACTTTTTATTTTTTTTATTTATCTTTAGTTTATAAAAAAAAAAATTAATTTTTTTACTTATAAGTCAAAAAAGTAAAACCAAAAGGCTAAAATAAATGTACCAAACGAGCTTTGATTTTAATTTCTTCACTCGACTTTGATTGCTTCTATTTAAACCTTTCAACTTTTCGAAAAAAGTAAATATGGTCCAACTTTTTAAAATAAGAAAGAGAAATAAAAATTAATTATACTTTGACTCTCTAAACTATAACTTAGTGTGTCATTATCTCATTGAACTACAAATAATTACATATTTACCATTATAAAATTTAAAATTAGGGATTTGTTTCGTCAAAATTCTATACTAATCTTCGAAGCAAAAAAAAAAAAAAAAAATTCATAGTTAAAAAATATTATAAACCATTTCAAAATGCCTAAAAAATGCCAAAATAATCCATAAAATTTTTTTTTTTGTGAAACACTAATTATTAGCCCTACCAATATCAAAAAGAATTTTATAACTGCACATTTGTGAATTCGAGAATAAAGGGAAACTGAATTACTATTGAAAGGGTCAAAGTGTAATAAATTTTTAATTTCTTTTAACATATTTTAAAATGTTGAATCACATTGACTTGGTTTAAGATGGAGAGCTTAAATAAAAAAAATCAAAGTTGAGAAATGACATTAAAATTTGAGACAAAATTAAAGCGACAAAATAATAATTTACCTTTAATAGTAATTAACTGCGTAGTGCTTCATGATGTTATCTATTTTTGCATAGAAAGTAATGTTTCTAATACCTACATCGAAAAAAGAGTAGATTATTCAAGGTCCTACTTTTGTTATATTTTGCTGCAAATTGATTTGGATTTTCTTTTTGAGTATCCATGAGAATCAATCCTTCATTTCATTCTCCCAAATGATGTCATCCCAACACTTTTAACCAGGGTGCACAAAGGAATCGAAAATCGAACTAATTCAGTATCAATGGATTGGTTTAGTTCGGGTCGCTCAAAGGTTTGGTTCAATTCTGAGTTTAAAAAATGTCAAATCGATATATTCGATTCAGTTATTGAGTTTGCATTTTTTGAACCCAAACCGAATTGAGAACCGAACCGAGATTCGATCTATTTATGCAATAAAGATTTATATATATTGCATATATGTCTTTAAACCTTTCTTGTTTGTACTTTATTATTGCTAATATATGTTTACATAGTGTTATTTAATTATTTAAAAAAATAAAAAATACAAGATTGTTCTTATTTTTTTATTTTTAAATAAAAAAACTATGTTTCACATAAAAAAAGTGAACTCAAACCGACCCAATCCTAGCTAGAGTCAAACCTATCCGAGGCATAGAATCGAACAGAATCAACCCGAACCGAACAGAACCAACCCAAACCGACTCGAGTTGGTTCAATTCGGTTCTAGATTCAAAATTTTGGAACCAACCACTATCAGGTTAGTTATGGGTTTAGCATGAACCTGACTCATGCACACTCTTACGTTTAACCCCATACTATACATAACAAAAAATTAATAAAACATAATTAAATTCTATATTACTGATTTCAATGTATAAGAGCATCTTCAACCCAAAATTTTTAAATTCATCTTTATTTTGGCATCTTCTTTAAATTTGAAGTTCATGGGTTTCACTTTTCCACATTGTTACTTTAACCCTCTCAACATTCATTTTACTATTCATTTTTCAAATCACCATTCGTTATGTTAAAAAAAGTCAAAAATCACATATTGTGCTCATTTTATTCAAAATATAATTATTTATTATTATATTTTAATTTAAATTATAATTATTTACCACATATTTAATTAAAATTAAATTATTTAAAAAATTTTAAACTAAATGATCTACCCATGAAATTGAAAATTAAATTACATTAAAATTTTAAAAAACAAAAAAAGCCCCATTAAAAAGTAATGAAATATATTTAACAATAATTAAAGTATAACATGATCTTCAAGTATTAGTGAATGACCCAGAAAGGTCATTTTCAATGTAATTGTTTTGTTATTATTCAAGTTGAAATTATTTTCTATTTTCAATGGATGTTAAAACTTTAATTGTCATTAAAATCTAGTAGAAATAGATTGATTAATTTTTAAATATACAAAAAAGAATATTCAAAATGAAAAGGTGGAGTAGTAAAATAAATTTATTATAAATAAATAATCAATAAAATAAAAATAATTTATTAATTTCATATATAAATAATAATTTCAAGATAAATAAAATCAATTAAAAT
Source organism: Euryodendron excelsum (assembly GCA_033060915.1). NCBI lineage: Eukaryota > Viridiplantae > Streptophyta > Magnoliopsida > Ericales > Pentaphylacaceae > Euryodendron > Euryodendron excelsum. The sequence continues at coordinate 21,794,254 of CM065392.1, forward strand.
ATAAATAACTTATTTATTCCACATATAAAAATCTCAAATTAAATAAATATTTAATAAAGTAAAAAAAATTATTGAATTAATTGTAAAATTAAATTAAATATTTATTAAAATATTATTTAAATAGTAAATAATGCATTTTTAGCCATAAAACAATAATTAGTACAAGGGTCTTACATAATTAGTATTTTAGGCTTACATGAATAGTGAAATGAAGTGACCTTCAAATTTGAAGACTCTAAATGAATGCTACCTTCATTTCTTGAAATTTAAAAAAAAATAATAATGGATTGGAGTAGCAAATTTGTAACTCCAATTTGAAGGTAGGTTGGAAATCCTCTAACAAGAAAATATCGAAAGACAAGAACCCGAGCGGGTGAGTTTCAGGAGGAGGGATAGTTTCAATCAGGGGTAGGAAAAGGGAATGAGAGTCCCTGATTAAACTTTCTTTTATGGATAATAAGGAAAGGAAAGGAGCTAGGTACGTAGCAATTCCTTCTCATATTTTGGAAAATCAGACAAATGAAAGAAAAGGAATATGTTATCATGCATTCATGAATAAGAATATACCTAGAAAATAGAAAAAAAGATTTGAGTAATCACTTTGGGAGGAAAACAGAAGGGATCATTAGAGAATTAAACAAGGAAAAGTCCTTATTTAGATATGGTTTCGATTCTTATTTAAAGTTACTTTTCATTTTCGTTTTTTAAAATTCATTAGAATTACATTTAAAAAACTTGTTTAGAAAAATGTTCTCGTCTAGACTGTTTTGGTAAACTGATTTCGAAACTTGTTTTTGAAATTATTTTTAAAGAAAAATTCTTAGTTTTAGAAATAAAGAAAATGTAATTTCTGAGTTTTCAAATTTATTTTTGTACGAAAGCAAATATGATATAAAAAAATGGTGTTTTTAATGATTCTATTTTATTTTCAAGAATATAAAAAATGAAAATTCTTTTTTTTTTTTCGTTGTTTACGCGAACACGGAAAACAAAAACGGACTGGTGATCAACTAGAATGTTTCTGTCTTGTCAATGAGATCAGCATGGTTAGTAAACTCATAACAAAGGCACGCTATTACAATGATCCAACTGTATGTGATGTTGGTTTCACTTGCTATCAGAGATATTCACTCAGTATATTTGTTTGGTTTTTTCTTTTTTCTATTTAGCAACCAAATGATGATTAAATTCGTTTTTGGTTTGAAAAATTAAATTTAGCTAACAAAATTAAGGCAATTATCTTATAATAACGAAATGGAAAAAAAAAAATTACGTAATTGGTCTTGAGTGGATACTTATTCTTGGAAACCTCACCCCTTGTGTTACAGGCCTTCTAATGAGACATCTATCTTAGTTTGTTTGTTTGGGCTTTATTATTTTCTCCCTAACTTTGCCCATAATTTAAATATAATCTTTCCAACTTTTACTTACTTTATTTAATCTCACAAATAAGCCAATGCGCGCAGTTCAATTAGTTAACGTAAATGGGTGAAAATATATGTTCGTGTTATTGTTAAAAAAAATATTGTATAATATTTCCCATATAAACTGTAACTATAATAAAGTGAAATGAAACATAATAATATTGTTGGACATAGTCTGTATAATGTCTTTCATCTAGTCATCAAGTAATCATCATAAAGTGAAATTAATAACATTAAATAATGTGTATGAAATAACGTAATATGGTATATTCAACAAGTCACATATGATAAAATAAAAATATGCGATAAAGAGGAGATCAAGTCGAGTGTTACACACTTTTAGCTTAAGACAGATTCGTCCCCCACACATGTGCTCATAGGATTAACGAACGTCTATCTCAAGAATAAAATGATCACAATCTTGAATAAGTAGCACTACAATATTCAAATCCAATGAATAAACCTTTTGATTCTACTCTCTTAATGTATAGAATGAATGTAACATATATGACGTAAAACAACAAGGAATTTTTGTCTAATTCTACGCAAAATTTTGACATTTAATTCTATATAGAAACCTACGGCATTTCTGATAAAATCAATATGACATGATAATGAACAGATAATATTTCCTACACAGAAAAATTGCAGTCATTATGTAGAATTTCAACGTTAAAATTCACTACAGAAATACAGAAGAAAGTGATGAAATTTTCACAGAAATTCATCACACAGTATACATAAAAATTAACCGAATAGAAACCTGGATAGAAATTAGTATAGAATTTCTAAATTAGAAACGAAAATGTGAAAGGACTGATTGAACAGTCAGAATCTGTCTCGAACAGTCGCTGAAATCTGGGCAACACTTCGCTGGAGATGTGAACGGACGTCATTGGAATCTCGGCGCAGAATGTCGTCGTCGGAGACCGAGAGAGAGAGAGAGAGAGAGAGAGAGATAGAAAAATTGTAAAATATTGTCTCTGTTTTGGAGGGGAAATCTTTCTATATATAGAAAGAATCGCACCCCTTCAAAACGGTGCCAACCAAATGCGCCTTTAAGAAGGGTCGCAACCGTTGGAATTTGATTTAAATTTGAACCGGTTCGGTTCTATCCGGTCCACACTGTTATGGTTCAAACTGCGTCCAAAAAATAAATATTAAACTGACCCAAGCCTTTTTAATATTATTTTAATCGTACTCGTACCGAATCGAATCGAACCGAACCGAGTCGAGCCGAGCTGACCGGCTAAAAGGGCCGGCGGCTGCGGCGGCGCCTGCGTTTGTGGAGTATTGGGTCAACCCATGGGTTCCATAGGTTCTTTTCTTTCCACAAAAGTGGGGTGCCCCTTAGGGCCCAAACCCATCTTTAAACCGAGACTTTATATACCCATCACTTTTTTTTTATAGAAAATCAATGTGGGACAAGCCTTTAGTTCCATCAATAACCGTACTCATGGTACCTACTTTGGAGGCCATTATCTCATTCAAACCTCTATGAATTTGAGTAGGTAGATGCTTGTTCTTCATCTCCTCATGGAGGAGAACACAAAACATCTTGGACTGACTAAAAAAGACATGTGGGTCCTACCTTAACAATGGCTCAAAGTTGGTGTGTCACACCAAATATTTCAATAATCTCCCACATGAATGAGATTGGTTGTCAAAACACAATGCACAAAGAAATGCAGATGCAAATATATTAAAGAGAGAGAGTAAAGTGGAAAGTGCCACATCAGGAAATGTGGCTTTTGGCTTTGAACCTTCCTTAGTGAAATATTATTGGGTTTATTGGCTGACTAGTGAATATGATGTCTTGAACTGTTCTGCCGTTTGTATAAACCGAGACAATAGTACTCACACGGGTTTCTTCCTTATCTAAGGTTGTTCTCAGTTGTGTTTGTTTTGGCCATGAACTGTCGTGGTATTCATGAGTGCTTTAGAGAATTGAAGCCTTTATAATTCTCATAGAAGCGGCCCCCATCACACTTATATAGGTGATTTCTTATAGAGTGAGCAGTTATATATACTCCACCTGGTAACCAAGTAATAAGAATCATTAAAAGCATACACTTACTAATATGAGTATCCTGCCATACTCATTCTATATTAAAAACTATAACTTATCCTTACAACATTCAAGTAATCAATATTTCACCATAGAATTAGGCAGTGGAACACAGTTCCCCATTGATTTATACTAAGTCAACCTTAATTCGGTTGTCCCATTGAACCTAGATCTTGGGATCTCCAGTCAACTACGTTGGGTTTTCATTAAGGTAACTTTTAAGATAATAGGCTTTAATGCCTAATCCCCTCGATGAATGAATTTCGATCTCTTACCAGGCCTAATAGTAAGATGATCTCTCAATATCCTTTGATTAAATTATTAATCATTGAATAGTATATTCCTATGAATAATGACCTTTAATAGACATGTTTGTCGTGTTTTGTCATTATCGGGAATTCTCTGTGTCTTAAGACATTTAAGAAGTCACTTAATACTTCTTCCTTAGCTCTTGATTCCTGCGCAGAATCTAGCTGTTTATTTCCATTGCAAGAATTTCCTAAGAAATTAAAGCACTTCTTGTAAGACTTATCCATTTATGGATTTAATGTCTCCTTACTTCTGGATGTATATGTGATCAGTGCTCATTTGTTGCACAAGGCTATCACCTTCCAGTGGATTAACCCTGGATTTGAATAAAATACTTTATTCCCGCCAAGATATGTTTACCCTTGTCACTTGCGTGAACTCATATCACGAAGTCATATCTACTGAGACTAGATCTCGTCACATATCTATTAAATATTTGAGTTCAGACTCTATTCCTTGAACCATTTAAATAACCTTGTTCTTAGATCCATCAAGCAGATCGTTTGTTACCCATTTAGTTTTATCACTATGTAAACTATTATTATGGTTCAGATATAACGAAACTCCGTTGTAAGCACCCTATTTTTGCCCGCTCGGCAGTCTCTAGCTCGTCCAAGTCCAGTCTTCAAACACCTTAGCACATGCAAGCTTAAGACGAGCCATTGATCTCCAATCCAATCAATTGGTCGTTTCTTGGGACCACAAGGACCCGTTGGAGCCATAAGCACCATTATTCCAAGCAGCTTTCCAAACCAGGTGGTCTTAGAAACCAACGCCATCCAGGTAGCTTCCCAAGATCGGGCGATCTCGGGGACCAACACCTCATCAAATTTCAGACGATTCACTTCTGGCACCCGCTAGCCTGCCAATGTAGAATATCTGTCATTTGGTAGTTTTTCGAGACCGGGCGTTCTCAGAGACCGACACCACCCTTTCAGGTAGCTTTTTGGGACCAGGCGTTTTCAGGAACCAACACCACCCCTACAGGTAGCTCTCTAAGACCTGGCGTTCTTAGAGACCAACATTGTACAGGTAGTTTCCCGGGACCGGGTGGTCTCGAGAACCAACACCTAGGTCAACACCGGTGCCTGCTAGCCCGACTAAGTGTACAATGACCGAACCTGCCCCCGGGGCCTCCAGGCATGTTTTGAGAAAGTTCAAAATCTCTCAAAATGATAACTCCATCCTTCCAGAATGTTGTTAAACCATTAGGTGTCCCCCGCACGCCATTTGGTCCAATTCTAGTCTTATTCCGACTCACTCCGATCAAAATGACCGTTTTGCCCCTGAACATCTCAGCACTGCACAAACCCCGCCGAACGGTAAAAAACTCTCCCAAAACCATCCCTGAACAACCCTACACGCTTAACACAACACACCAAACCATTCCTAACCATTTCCAGCCAATCTTGGCTAAAATGACCATCTTGCCCCTAGCAATCCAAACATGCCCCGAAACAACACCGGTCTTGGGATTTCGAGCAAAGGGTTTCAACATACACCCTTGTTTAACCTAAGGAGGACCTTACGAAATTAAACGCTCACGACTCGATAAAAATTCCCTGAAGAGTCTCGCAGACGCTCCGCCTAAATTGTCTTTTTTCCCGATTCCCTAGTTACAACGCACCATCAACTGACTTGAGAAATGTGTAAATCAGGGAATTCTCGAAAGCTCGTTCATAGATCTTTCCATCGATACGGCTCGATCGAATAGATCACCTCTCAAAGCCCTTTATCGTATGGCTCAAACACTGCTACTTTCGACAACCCCTGGAGCGTCTCGCAGATGCTCCACTAAGGTTAACTTTTTTTTCAATTTCCTGATCAAAACGCACCGTCAAACGACTTGAGAAATGCGTAAATCTGAGAATTCCCGAAAGTATTTCCAGAGTACTTTCCATCCGTACGTTCTGATCGAAAAGATCGCTTCCCGAAGGCCTCGATCACACAACACGAAAACAGTCACTTTTGAGCACCCTCGGAGCGTATCACAGACGCTCCCTAAAAATTTCCTTTTATGCACGCTTTCCCAGACGATATCCCACGCTTCCGATCATAATTTAAACTTTTAAAAAACATGAAAGTTCACAAGAAACCCTAGGAGAACACCGTGGGTGCAACCGATTCCCCCAAAACCTTCTCGGTTGGCTCAATTATCGAGGCAAAGTTTGGATGAACCTTCCTGGTGATGGAGCGTATGCTACATGCGCTCAAATTTTGATCAGATCGACTAAATTTCGATCAACAATCGAGATTTAACTAGTACACAGGGTGCCACGTGTTATTCTGGCAATGGAACAGTACATGTGCATGTCCTACATGCGCCAAGTCAAATTTTGGCTAGGCATATGTAGCACATGCGCCAAGCCTATTCCAGATTGCCTATAAATATCAGACCACCCCTTTGCATATTCCATCTTCGAAATTGATGCGAAGCTCTGCTGAAACTGTTCCAGAATCTCGAATCCTTACATATATTCCACCCCTTCAACACTTAGGCTAGATTCTACCTCCCTCAAGCCTATACACTTCACCTACAAGGCCTTATACACCATTACACACTCCATTCCAGCCCCTCAAGCCCTCTTGAAGTCATTCAAGCTCCAATCAAGACATCCATTGAAGACTACAAGTGTGTTGAAGGCAAAAGGTGGTATCCGTTTTACATTTGAGTCTTCCCCCACTCTTCTCTTCTCCCTCCTAGCCTACTTAGACTATTCTCTATTTTAATCCCCATCTACAACCCCCCATTCTTGCATGCTTGAGCCAAGAGAGCTCTAAGATCATGCCTAGAGGAAAGCAAGTGAGAGCCACCGTGTAGGGGGACCTCTCACTAGCCTACTTTGAGATGGTATGGCCTAGGAGCTCCTTATTTATGTGGTGTAACCTAAAAGTCTTGTATGTGATCATGACCCCTTGCATATTACTATTTTGATCATGTCTTGTATACTTGGCTTCATTTTATGTTTATTGTCATGTTCTATAATGCTTACATTACTCTTAAACTCCATGTCATTTCGAAGCCCTACATTTCTTTCAAAAATTATTCCAAGAGTTGGCTCCTTGAAGTTTAGGATGAGACTTTAGAAATCATGCCTTAGAAAATCCCCTACTAACCCCTTAACTCTCGCATTGGCATCATGACATTTTAACTTGCATAAAGGTTGCTTTCCAATTCTCTAATTTTCAAGATTTTCATTCTTTTAAGTGTAGTGGTTGGAATGGCCCCATGGAACCCTCTCTTGAGTGGTTTTCCTTTTATTTGGCCATAGGAATCCTCTCTTGATGGAATGGCCTCCTACAAAATGGTTTTCAAAACTCTCTCCAAAGATGATTTTCAAAAATGCATTCTCTCCATCTTTGTATTAAAAATGGTGTCTTAAAAAGTTGTCATCACCATGTTGATTTTTGAACCCCTTACACTCTTGTCAAGAGTATGGTTATAATGGTCATGAGGAAACTTTCCTTGGAATGGTCTTCAATCACTAACCATATAAACCATACTCTTGGCTAGAGTCAAAATTTTTATGGAAATGATCTTCAAAAGGGTTGTCTACCAAAGTCCATTGCAAAACATGTTTTGTTTTTCAAAGTTCTTTCCAAAAGTGCATTTAACCAACTGTCAAAACCATTTTCCAAATCCAACCCTAGGTTAACTTGACCCTAGTTCACTCACCTTAGGTTAACCCTACCCTAGTTAGTTAACCCTATGTCAACTTAACTTTAGGTTAACCCAACCCTAATTAGTTAACCATAGGTCATCTTAACCCTAGGTTAATCTAACCCAAGTTAGTTAACCTTAAGTCACCCTTAACTCTAGGCCAACCCAACCTAGATTAGTGTTACTTTAAGGTTCAAACTCTTGAACCCTTTTCTAAATGATCACTCAACTTTAAACTATTATCATAACCCATTTTTTTCGAAACCTCCTACTCTCTTGATTTAAAAAAAAAACAACTCCATAAACTCTTCAAATGTTCTTACACTCCATCTTCAAGGCATTTGCAAAAATGTTTTCAAAAGGTCACAAACCTAAGGTGTCCTTAGCCCTCTCATGATTAGAGATTCTAAGGAAAAGTGATAAATCAAGAACAATCACCAAGGTTGTTCACATTAGGATTCTAAACCTTTAGTCATTTTCAAAAACCACTTTCAAAACTAATTCACCAAAACATTCCAAAATCATACCTCTAAGGTTTTCAAAACAAGATTTTAAAAACACTTTCAAGTTCTCTTGAGTAATTTCAGAGCATTTTTTCAAAACTCCCTTAAGTTGATCAAAAAACATTTTCAAAGCACTCCACCATCCAATTTCAAGTCAAAACTTCCAAGACCACAAAGTGTCTTAAACTTTTCCAAAGACCCCAAAGTGTCTTTAAACATTCCAAATGCCCTAATGCGCCTATTTTTCATCGGGCTCTTGCCCGAACTACGAATGACCTGATTCTTGCCAAATGAGATACGTAGGCAACTTAAAAGTGTGCGGTCATAACTTTTATTTCAACTCTAATCCATTTTTCAAAAACTCCAATCAATTCAAAGTTTTCATTCTGAACTCTTTCAAAACCCTCATTATTTTCAAACTTCTTCCAAAAACTTACATCATGCATCATCCATCCGAAAAGTGATGACTAGACCCCGTTTTCAAAATTCTAAAGTGGATATTAAGTGGACAATGATAACTGATTATTCAAGTAAGTGAACAAAGAGTGATTAGACATGTAGGTACCGAAAGGGCGGGGTAGGGTAATGATCTTAGGATATCTTCCCTACACGTAACCAACCCCCGAACCATAGATTTCTGTTTTCAAATGACCAAAATGGAGTTATTTTCTAAAAGGGCTTAAATCTTTCCAAAGGTTGCCAAGCAACCTATTTTCTTAAAAACTCTCTCTTGAGGGAGTTGTTAAACCCTTTTCCAAAAAACTCTAAGTTTAATCTTCGTATTAACACTTAGTTTTAAGTGCCCTAACTCACCTTAATCAAGTTAGGTGGTGACTCCTATTTTTCTTAAAAGCCCTTAGTCAAACCAATTTTCAAACCTAGTCGCACTCGTTCTTCTAGGAGGATGAGTTCTAGTGACAGAGTTCCGTACTTTTTGTCTCCAAGCCGAAAGGACCTTGGACACCCAAAAATTGGGGCGCGACATCCGTACATCTCTTTACTTTACTAAAGTTATCAAGGCTGCACTTAGTTCCTTTTCTCTTAAGGTTTTACCTCTGACTTTAAAAGTTAAAAACATTCGAACAAATCACTCTTTCCTTTATGTTTCTAGAACCATTCTTCCTTCCAACCATAGACTTAGAGTCTTGGATCTCTTGCTTACACATCGAGTCTACAAGACTCTTAGGATGGAAAGCAAATGCACAAGGAAGTCCATTCCCAAATAATGTCCCATTTCTAGACTTCGAAAATATTCTCTCAAATGATTCTAGAGTATTAGACGAATTATCATCTACCATGGCATTTACATGCACAACTGTGTTCAAGCAGTCCAGGGAATAAACCCTCACACCATCTTATAGCTTAGATTATAGATAACTCGGGCTATAATTTGGTCCATATTAACACAGTGTTCTGTGAGGTGTCCTAATGAGAACGTGTGTTAGAGAAAACAAAGCTTCCCCCCACATTTCTTGGATTATCCAGAATTTAACAAAGTAGTACACATCAACTCAATAAAAAGTTAGATTCTATTTTTCCAACAATCAAGTTGCTGAATCAACCAGGTGTTTATAGACAGGTGAATCTGGACGTTAAGCTACTGAAGCTACATCATCACTATGTCCAATACCTTTTCCTCATTTACTACATTTGTTCTCACACTTATTTGAACATTATAACATGTGCGTTGATTACTTTAAGTGTACTATTCCGCTAGTACCACTAGGAACGTGGATAACTATAAGTATACTATTCAATGGTACTTTCTTAATTTCATTATATTTCAAGGAACATTATGAAATACAATCAACACATGACAATTAACATAAAAGTTAGATATGTCATTACCATCACAAACATAGATATACAAAGATACATATATGGTCACAAAAAGTGTTCCAAGTTAGCAACTAAATAAGTTATGCAACTAAACAAGTTATGATATAAACACATTAACTAAACCCTAACACGAAACTAGTAAGGACCAGACGATCCTCCTGAAGAGGAACTCTCAATCACTACCAACACAGGATCAAGCATCTTCTTCCACGCACGCTTGAGGGTGTTTGGCCAATAAAGAGAGTCCACATCATGAGAATCCTCGGGTTGTACTAGAAGCCTCAACCTTTGGAAATAAGTGGGACACAGAATACTCTTACGAGCAGTGCATTGAATCTTCCCATAGTAGTTTTGATAGTGACTCGGTCCTACCTCATTCGGTCCAATCACCTGTCCTCGCAGAATAGGCAGTGCCACTGGCCTAGGAAGAATAACGTCCTCTGTACCATGACGATGATACATCGTGTGTAACACAAGAGGATCCGCTGGTTGTACAGGATTTTCTAACTCATCCTCACCAAACCAGTTCTGACCCACCTCTTCCTAAATATCCATTATGTGAACTGTAACCACATGGTAATATTCTTATGATTAGAAATCATAGAATAACACAAATTTAATTTCTTATAAAAAATTAAATATTCTAGCAATTAAATTGGCTAATACACAAAAAATCATATGCTCATTTTCTTAAGGTTAGAAACCTTATAAAAATACTATTTTAATTTCTCAAATGAAATTAAAATCTCTAGCAATAAAATTGCTTACCCACAAAATCTTGCTTTCACCAAAAACCACACAAGCATGGCAAGACAAATAACATGTAGCATTTAAGATACATAAAGATGTACTGATATAACTTATCATGCTATACATGCAACGAAAATAGAACTTTAACAAATTAACAACTATTATGCAAATTAAGTTCATCACAACATTAGGATTTACGTCAATTGCTATGCATTACGAAACTCAAATTTCTAGATTTGTAACAAGTTCATTTCAGAGATGAACAATCGCTTTCTAAGCGGCAAATAAAATTAAATTTAGTACCTTAGAATATGAAACCTTTATGTTAGCGTCAAATCTGAATTCACACATGACTATGAACATCCTATACTCAACCACACACAACCACATGTCATTTCACAGTAGTACTACATATGAAAAACACATACAGGAAGAAACAATGAATCTGTCTTAAGATTGTTGGAAAAAATATTGTACAATGTTTCCATATAAACTATAGCTATAATAAAGTGAAATGAAACATAATAATATTGTTGGACATAGTATGTATAATGTCTTCCATGTAGTTATCAAGTAGTCATCATAAAGTGAAATCAACAACAATAAATAATGTGTGTGAAATAACGTAATATGATATACTCAACAAGTCATATATGATAAAATAAAAACATGCAATAAAGAGTAGATCAAGTCGAGTGTTGCACACTCTTAACTTAAGATAGATTCGTCCCCCACACATGTATTCATGAGATTAACGGACGTCTATCTCTAGGATAAACTGATCACAATCTTGAATAAGTAGTACTACAATATTCAGATCCAGCGAATCAACTTTTTGATTCTACTTTCTCAATGTATAGAATGAATGTAACATGTATAACGTAAAACAACGAAATTTTTTTGTCTAATTCTATGCAGAATTATGACATTTAATTCCATATAAAAATCTACGGCGTTTCTGATAAAATCAATATGATATGATAATGAACAGACAGTATTTTCTACACAGAAAAACTGCAATCATTCTGTAGAATTTCAACGCTGAAATTCACCATAGAAACACAAAAGAAACTGATGAAATTTTCACAGAAATTCATCACACAGTATATATAAAAATTAACCGAATAGAAACTTGGATAGAAATTCGTACATAATTTTTAAGTTAGAAATGAAGATGTAAAAGGACTGATTGAACAGTTAGAATCTGCCTGGAACAATCGCCGGAATCTGGGCAACACTTCGCCGGAGATATGAATGGATGTCACCAGAATCTGGGCGCAGAATGTCGTCGTCAGAGATCGAGAAAGAGAGAGATATCTCATTCAAACCTCAATGGATTTAAGCAAGTAGCTACTTGTTCTTCGTCTCCTCATGGAGAAGAACACAAAGTATCTTGGACCTACTAAAAATAATATGTAGGTCCTACCTTAACAATGGCTCAAAGTTAGTGTGTCACACCAAATATTCCAACAATTATATCATATCATGTGCTTCTCACTTGAGCGAATTTTAAGACTTGAATTGGAAAATAATTATGCTAAACAGCAACAAATAGGGGTGGAGAGATGAATTAACCGGAACTTCAGTAGAAGATAGTTTCCGAATTAACAAATAATTGACACAATTAACTTTTCGATTTAGTCATTGCTCTCAAATGAGATCTTAAATCTCTCTATATCACCTCCATTAAACCGTTGGATTGCATTGGCGTATTTACCAAAACCGAAGGACCATATAGAAGAATATAATGCTAGGGGATGACATTAAAATTTGAGCAAAATTTGAGAAACAAAAATAATAACTAAGCCTCAAAATATATAATTCGTGAGAGAGCTGTTATGATATCACCTCTCCTTAACTGCTATATTAATTTAATTGGTTCTGTTCTATTGGTGCGTATGAAAATTCCCTGCATAGAATGAAAAAGATTTTTATTCCTAACATTTTGGATAACTTGTGAAGAATACATTGGATTGGTATAATGGTATTGGTGTGTAAATATATATATATATACACACGTGTGCAAAAGAAGAAGAACATAGTCATTGACTCATCCTGTCATCCATGAAAGATTAAAAGCTAGATAGGAATCCTCACATAACTTCGTCTGAGCCATAACTCATACATGACCATGTCAAAAGCATCATATTCAACTGGGGAACCATGCCACTGGAAATGTTTCCTCACCTTCAACACATTGCTCTGCAACCTTAAGTACTCATCAAACTTAATCCCTTGAAGAATTTTCTTGAGCAATGGAATATCCACTGTGGCAACAACTACTGAGAAGCTCTTCCAGTTTAGTATGTCTGCAAATGGGAGATCATAGTGGTCAGCCAAGACCACGGGGACACAGCCATAGTAGAGTGCATCCCCAATACGAGCCGTGTTTACTTCATAGCCTTTGACATGGAGGCAAAACTTGCTCCTCAGAAGTTCTGTGGCGTATGGCGTTTTGAGCCGGCCGGAGTGGGCAAAGATCTGTGAGTCATTTCTCCACACTTGAACAAGCTCTTTACGTACCGGGCAGTTGATTGCTCCTGCAAAGAACGCCAGCTTCTTCCTGGAATATAATTTGGGAGCAAAGTAAGATGAATTTATGTTCATGCAGCAGACACACAATAGTGGCAATTTATAAATATTCAAGTTTCGTGTACATAAACTATCCCACAATAAGTTTTGTGTAAAATAAAATGGTTTTTTTTTTTCGAAAATTTAACCAAGATATATATATATATATATATATATATGAGTAGTAGAGCATGCTATATGAATTTAAGTCATGTACTTTTCCAACAAAAAAAAAACCGCATTCTTTGCCCATGGGGTTCTAGGTGTGCAGCCTTACCGTACTCGTGTTTTTTGAACTATGACACCCAATTATAATGGAACAACCCTACCGTTACGCCAAAACCTACTCTTAGATGCATGTTTTTCCTTAAAGTACTTTAAATTTAAGAACTTTAGATTCCAGGATATAAGTTAAGTATTTAGCCTCCTGGATATTTTCTTTGAGCAAGCCACTTCGTTATATGATTCTTAAACACATCTAGCTATGATCATGTATGGGTAAGATAAAAAGATTTATTTGTCAAGGTACAGTCAACTGCAGTTGTAGAAGTCCCAACACATATAAAAGCTATCACAGTTCCATACTTAGATATATGCAGCTGTGGCATATCTAATGAAGCCACAAAATGGGGAAAATGATCATGCGACTGAACGCATGTGCATGGTAAATCGTAATTTGTGATGTGATATAGAACTAGCTTTCACGTGTGTGGAAGGCGGGCAAAATAACTTCTAAATTGGAGTTTCCGTGCCCATGCTAATTGCCAAAAACTGTCACTCCTAGTGGCTTTGTAAGTTCTACTAGATGTCTTTTTTCTTTTACCCATTTTTGGACTCCAAATAAAACACTAGAATTGTCTCGTTTGCAACGAAGGCATTTCAGGTTTGAGACACAAAATCAGTCTATTGCTTGCATATATGGGTTAAGACTATGTACGTTTAACCCTCTTCAGATTCTTCAGTGACGAAAGTGTAGTGTAGTGGGCTTTCAATCATGTAAACTAATTGAATTAATGAGCTTGGTAGTTGGGATAGTGAAAATGGTTCGATCTAGGTTTTAAGTTTGTGTGGTTCTAGATCTCCTCACCCAAAAACAAAAAAAAATAAATAAAACCCACAGAAACAATTATCTCTAGGGTTGAGACTTGAAGCAATTGTCCAAGACTTCCAATTATCATGGACATTAATTTTATATCTATAACATAGCATATGCAAACCACTCGTCGTTTTGTCTTTCCTATATGCAGACAGCGATTAGAATGGATTCCCTCATCCCCAAACTTGATGGTATGTCAACACTTCCACCAAAATAAATTTAAAAATTGATAACTCCTACTTTGAAATTTATCATTGACATTAATTTGTTGTCTTTCCTATACGCAACATGCATAAACGTTACCTCTTTGATGGTTCAACCGGCGGGGGATCCCCTTGTCTAGGCCAGATTTGTGGCAACGAAACATCTTTGTGAGCAACATACCCATTTACGAAATAGTTCGAAGAGCAAACCACTTGAATGGCATTAACTCTAACTTCAACAGTCTTGTCCATGGCTACTTTTCCAATGGAATGACAAGCAACGTAAAAATGGTCCACCCCGCCGCTTCGATTCCAGTACGGGTAGCTATGACTAACATTGAAGACGTAATCTCTCACAAAATCTGGGATTCCACCCACCCCGATTCTCCTGTCGTGCCGCATGCTCGCAATCGAGAAGGGGAGAAAGAAGAAGTCTGCTTCGGAGGGATCCTTTGTGATGAAATGGCTCTTCATGAGAGCCTTCTTGAAGTAACTTTCACTAGCATAGTTGCCTCCTGGTTCAGAAGCCACCGGCAAGAGCACGTTTGCAAAGGGATCGTCTCGCCTGTGACGATAAACGTATATCTTCAAGCTTCTATTCATTTCCTTGTAGTTTTCCAGAAAGGTATCTCTATCGTGGAACACGTAGTCGTCCTTGTTATTGAGATAGTTTCCTGAGCCATTAGAACCGACAATTTTCAGATGAGTTAAAGGATAAATTCCGTAGACGATGAATGAAGATAAACAGCAGCTTCAACCATTGGCCGAGCCATAAAATTCAACTTGGGACAACCATTAATAAAAACTCAGAAATTCTTTTTATAATTAATAATAAGATACTTAACTTTCATATATATGTTTAATGTATATGAGATTACATATAAAAGATATATAATGTGGGCATTAATGTAAATATAGCTATTTCAGAGGGGCATTTATAAATTTTAGAGAGGGGCAATTGAGAAAAATTACATAAATTGTAGGTAAAAATAATATTTTTAAAAACTAGAGGGAGACATATAAATTTCAGAGATGGCAAATTAAAAAATTCTTAAAAAATTATAGGTAAAAATTCTATTTGTAGAAACTTGAGGGGGCGCCACCTCTCTTTCTTAAAAACTTGAGCGAGACATATATAAATTTTAGAGAGGGCAAATTCAAAAATTCTTAAAAAATTATAGGTAAAAATTCTATTTGTAAAAACTTGAGGGGCAGCACCCCTCTTCGCTTGTCTGGCACCGCACACCCACCTCCACAACACTCTCTAAAGTTAATGAGAATCTTTTACTTTAAAATAAATACCGAACATAATGTCATTTAATTAAAATACTGTCACTATCATATTATTTTATAGATAAATTTTATATAAATTTTTTAAAAGAATAACACTTTATAAGCAGACAGGGGAAGAGACCATACATATATACCTACTCTATTAGTTTAGATTCTCACCATATTTAGAAATTAGACCAAGCAATGAAGAAAGCGACCGTCAATTAAGAATTCAATAATTATAGCAGGCCTATTAGTGAAATCACCAAATTGTCCCTCACTTCACAGCAGTGATTATAGATTCCTAGTTCATAAATTTGACTAATAAGACATTCACAGATTTAACTTACAGTTGAACATATCTAAGCCAGCCAACAATCTTTCAACTTAGTTTTAACTCTAGAATCCCAAACTTTTACTACTCTATCCATCTCCTATTAGCATATTACTAATATAGAAAGTCCACGTCAATTCCGTCAATAATACGGAACAATTAAAATATTGAATTTAATTATGATATATTGACAAAAAGGGATTTTTCACAAACAGACAATAAAATGCAGTGCCTATTCATAAATCTTGCTCTTTTTTTTTTTGTGTGTGTGTTGTACTCAAATTTTAAAAGGTACAAGTATAAAAAAAAAATGCTAATATGTTCATGTATCAAAATTAAACTTTAAAAGATTTGACTAAACACAAAAAAAAAACTGCCAAAATAGAAAAAGAGAAAGAAAAGTTTGCTTACCTTTCAGATTATATTAAATTTTCAGATTTAAAAAAAAAAAAAACTCAGGAAGAAGATATGCATTAACAACGTAAGTCGATGCATAAGCAAAAACTGAAAATCTTCATACCGATTAAGCCGATTGGAACTCCTTTTGACAATTGACTCTGAGTTCCTTCACTAACATTTGCCAAAGAAGGGGCTTCACCAACTTCGGCTGAAAGGTTTGAGCTGTGAAATTCAAGAACCGAACTTCTAGTTGGTTTAGGAAGTGAAATTTGGATGATTGGTTTGGCGGGTAGAGGCTTTGTTGAAACTCCAACTGGTGGCTTTACGTTACTATGATTGTTGTGTAGATGAATCAGTAGTCTTGAGGTTGAAGAGATGTAGTAGAAAATGAAGAGAGAGCTCAGGAAGGTTAAGCTGGTGGGTATGAAAAGCAAGCCTCTAGATGAATGTAAGAGACGCGGCCATGATAGGACATAGGGGAAGAACACAGAAACAGCCATGGAGGCTGCAAACTCTAAAGAGAGAGAGAGAGAGAGAGAGAGAGAGAGAAGTTAATCTGGATGAAGGAGTCTATAGTCTTGAGGAATCTTTATACTTCTGGAGGGTCTGTATAG
The DNA here is from genome assembly GCA_033060915.1 of Euryodendron excelsum. Taxonomy (NCBI): domain Eukaryota; kingdom Viridiplantae; phylum Streptophyta; class Magnoliopsida; order Ericales; family Pentaphylacaceae; genus Euryodendron; species Euryodendron excelsum. The sequence goes on from CM065392.1 coordinate 21,811,297, forward strand.
GCAGCTTAATAGAAGTCATAAAAAGTGATGTCATACATAGATGGACATTTTCAAAACATTTTGTAAATATTCACAAACAAATTGTAGCTGACGTGCAGGCTAAATATAAAATATCTATAATCTGTGTGACGTGTATGGGAGGTTGAAAACAACAGAAATTCATAAAATAAAATGCTAAAGAACATATTTTCAAGTAGGTTGCGATCAGATCATGCTAAATTAATACTTTTCAAAGTAGGGTTTTCTCTCTGTCTTTTTTTTTTTTTTTCTTTCGGAGATTCCAAGTTGAACTGTTGAAGTGATAGAAAACTATTATGTGTAAATCTCTGCGGCTATGTTTTATGAACTTGATGCCGATATCATTGTATCAAGTAATAGAGGAATCTTAGTGGAAATAAGTGGGAGATGAAATAAACATAGAAACGTGATGAATTCACTCTATGAAACTAAAATTTTGAGAAAAGAGAAAAAAACAAGAAAGAATGTAATTGGAAATTTCAGAAAAGGCTCATCTAAAATATTGTACCTCAAATTAACTCTCTCTCTCTCTCTCTCCTCCTCCTCCTCCTCCTCCTCCTTCTTCTTCTTTCTTTCTTTCTTTTTTTCTTGTTTTATTTGGCTTACCATCTATAATTATCTTTTTTCTGAAATCTTTTTCATACTTGTCTCTAAAAAAAATTATTATATTGACGCTCATTTTTATTTGAGTATTGTTGAAATACGTGAACCATACTAAAATTATAGTGGTCATCCCACCGTGCATGCGAGTACTTTTCAAGAAATGTTCTAATATTTTCACAATTATTATTCCAATGTTGGAATTGGTTATTGGGGCAGCCCCTAAAAGTTTAAAATTCTATTCTCCATGTATTACATTGTGAACAGTGAAGCTTTCACTTTGAAAAAATAATACCATCATGTGGTTCTTATTATAAAAATGTCATTAAAACATTATCCTGATGAGATTTTCTATACAACCTTTATGGAAAAGTAGTATGTTCTTTACTTTTTATTACATGATTCCAAATAAATGAATTGGCCTTCTCAATTAAACTCTGTTAATAAATTGGTCCCCAATAAATTCTGCTACTACATGGCCCTCAATAAATTTTGCTAAGATTGTCTAACCCCACTTATTAACTTTTTAACGTTCTTAAATTCCTACTAGATTTATATCCTACAATCCCTAATTAGTTTCACTTGTTTCACCCCTAGGTTCTTTAATTTCCATTCCAATTCAAGTGAAAATCTAATTTTGAAATACTATAAAAATTTATATTTATTTTATTGGAAAGCAAAGGATTAACATAATAGAAAAATATTGCTATACTGAGGAATTATGTTAATGGTTTTTTTCCTCTAAAATTGCAAGCATGCAAGCCTAATTAGTAGTTCTTAATCATAAAAGAAACTGATGATTAAATTTTGTCTTCATTGGAAGGAGGGGATTTTTGGACAACGTAAGGCGACATCATGTAGTCAATAGCCGTACCAAAAAAAACACGTGAATCTAAAAGTTCCATCAACTAAATTTGGGGGAGTTAAACTTTATTTTATGTAATTTGAACAAAAATTAGATGACTCTCTTATATTTTAAAGTGAATACATAACTCCTTTATAATTTGAACTTATTTACAAAATAGATGAAACCATAATAAATTTAGTAAAATGAGATAAATACCCCTGTAAAGGTCAATTCTTTATTTTGATATAAAAAGATAAATTCGTCTTTTTAATATTCTATTTTAAAGAGATAAAATGACAAAACTACTCATGTGACAGAATCGCTGTTAATTCTAATAGTTTTCATTTATTTTATCGTTTAGTTCAAAACACAAGAAATTATGTATTTACTTTTAAACCACGTGAGCTCGTGTGATTTTTTATTCAAACCACAACGTGTAATACCCATTAAAATTTGTTAGTGAGCCTTAGCTTTTGCAAGTTAATATTGTGCTAATTGAAGGTGTAATACCCCTTAAAACTTGTTAGTAAGCCTGAGCTTTTGCAAGTTATTTGCTAATTGAAAATTACGGGAATGAAGCGTTATGATCTTCATAATTAATCCTAACAAAATACAATTTTATTGGACTATTCAATGTAAATAAAGGACACGCCTATAAGTTCTGGTAAAATTGAATATGAAAAATGCTATTCTTTTAAAAAAAAATTGTATAGAAAATTTCACTATAATGATGTAGTGATGGCTTTTTTGTATTTATAAATCATCATGATAAGTATCTTGTTTCAAATTGATAAACTCTCATTCAACACATCATTCTTAAATAAATTTCGTATAAATTTTTTGGTATGCAACATTACCCAATGAATATATTACTCAATTCATTAGTGCTTATGACTATCATTGAGCATTGAATAACACAATTTTTTTTTAGACCCTCCCAAAGCTTTGTTATCACCTAAACTATTAGATTTTTAGATTGGCTAATTCTGAGTAAAAGTACTTCGTATATAATTTTAACATTTAGATAGACGTTTCAAGTGTAGGAATGAATCAAGGTGCTGCAGTAAAGGCAAAACAAAAAAATTGAAGAAACTGCAGAGTATTCAAACGGGTCGTCAGACCGTCTCAATGGCAATAGCATTTGAATGGCTTACTGAAGCGTTCAAACAGAAGAGGCATTCGAACGATAGGTTAGACCGTTCGAAAGCACAACAGAGTGTTGGACTTCGAACTCTACTCCATGTCGGTTTAGGAATCCTTTTCTATTTCGAGATACACTTCTTCCAAAGCTCTTAAAACACTCTAGACTTTATAAAAAGGCTTTAAAGACTTCATAATTGAGATGCATACATTCAGAGATATCATCTAACTATTCAGAGAGTTCTATTATTTTTAAATTTTATTGGAGCGTTTCTTTTGGTCAATAATAGATCTTCACACATATTGTCTTTTTGGGTTTCCAAAGACTGACGTCGACAGCATGGGAGAGCAATCAATCGTGGTTGTCTAGGAATCAAGTTTGAAACTTCTACCATAGTTGTGAATCAATGCGGAGTTGTAGATCAACGGGTTAGATTGTAGGTTTATTCTTACAACTGTTTAAATTTATGGTGTTGAGTACGTTAGTGACTGTATGTAGCCCCATGGTTTTTTCCCTAATTGATAGGGTTTTCATACTAAAATTTCGTGTGTCTTGTCTCTTTACTTTATTACTTCAGAATTACATATAGGATTGCCTAGATAATTGACATGTTCTTATAGTTTAACTTTTAGGTTAATTAATCAACTATAGAAAATCCACACTCTCAAGCTTTTTTAATTGGTATCAGAGCTGGGTCACTCTTGTTTTTCAAAACCCTACGAGTGAGATCTTTTTAACCTGGGAACTTGGATATGCCTAAAGAAGGACATTTCACTGTTAGACCACCATATTTTGATGGCACTAATTACTCATACTGAAAAGTACACATGAGAGATTTCTTTAAAGCAATCGATGAATGCGTATGGATTTTAGTCATTGATGGTTGGAGTCATCCTATTACTACTGTTGGAGCAGTTGTGTCTAAGTAACCTTTGAATCAACGAACTCCAATTGAAATTGAAACTACTGGATGGAATAACAAGGCTATGAATATCCTCTATAACAGTCTTTCACCTAAAAAGTTCAGGCAAATTTCAATTTGTGAGATTGCTAAAAAGGCATAGGACATACTTGAAATCACTCATGAAAGCACTTCTACTATTAAAATTGTAAAATTTCAAAGGTTGACTACAAATTTTGAAAATCTTTTATGAATGAAACTTATATATCTGATGAATGTTATGTAAAATTCAGTGATATTATGAATTCCAGTTTCAATCTAGGTGGAAAAATTTCAGATTCATGAATTGTTTAAAAGATTCTTAAATCATTGCATAAAAAATTTCAATCCAAAGTGACAGCTATTGAAGAAAGTAAATATATAGATTCACTTAGGGTTGATGAACTTGTTGGAGACCTTTGGACTTACGGGACGCATTTTCGTCAAACCAATAAATTAAAATTTTTTGCTTTAAGTACTTCCAAGGTTAACGAAAATAAGTCTGATAAAGAGGAAGAAGGAGAAGAATTTGAAATTGTCGATTATCTTGTGAATTGATTTCATAAAACTTTGTTAAAATCTGACAGCTTAAAAAACAATAAGTTCAATAAGACAAATGGCAACGAAAATAATAGTGGTCCCAAGGATGATGGTAAGGGAAATAAAGAGGGCAATACAATAAGATATTTTGAATGTCAAGGCTTTAGACACTTTACTCGAGAATGCCCCAATCATTTGAAGAGAAAAGGAAGGGTTTTGACTGTGAATTAGGACAACACTAATAATGAAGCATAATCAGATCATGAAGAAGATTCAAGTAATTTTATGGCTTTTACTTTATTTATTTGTTTTGAGCCCAAATCCTTGAAGTTTGAGCCCAACTCTGAAAACCGTATTGCGTCAACTTGCCTTGAACCAAATGGCCTTGTGAAAAATCTAATTACATCTTTGATGGTTTTCTGTCAGTAAAATAAAAAACTAAAATTGAAACTGGCAAGTTTGGGGAAGATTAATCAAGAATTGGCCTTCAATCTCAAGAACTATAAAAAAGAACATGAAAATCTTTTAAAGAGATATGATGAAAGCCAAACCCTGATAACTCAACTTGAGACTGATAAGACTACCCTGAATAAAAAAAATGATTGTGGCTGTTAAAGGACTGAACGAAACACTTGAAAAAAACAAGATTCTTGAGAAAGAACTATAATCTGTTAAATCTGAATTATCTTGTGCTAAAGAATCTTTCAAGTCTTTTAGTACAAGTTCCAAGAAAATTGATCACATCTGGAGCATTCAAAAATTAGTTGGAGACAATGATGGAATTGAATTTGATAGATCTATGTCACGTAATAAACCAAGATTTGTTCCTCCTGTTGATTCATCAACTTTTGAGACATACCAAAACAAACCAAAGCCATCCAGAATCCAAAAATAGGTAAAACCAACCAGGTATGTTTTGGATTTCTCGAATTTTGATGCTTCGCCACGTTCGAACGGCCAGCCCTGGCGTTTGAATGACAAGCGTTCAAATGGTCAATATTGGAGTTCGAATGCATAGCAGTTTGAGGCACAGAGAATTACACGACCAAATTTTGTTCATGTGTGCCATCACTATGGTGTTGTAGAATATATCAGGCCTAGGTGCAATCAATTGTAAAATTTTGAAAAATCTTTTCAACATATGCAACCTAGAGTACCTATTAATGCACTACAAAGACAAATTAAAGATCTGAACACCCAAGTAAGCCAACTCAAACAAGTAATTCAAAAACAAAAAATTCTAAATCAGTCTAGGTTAAAAAATATAATCTAAATGCATTAAATACTCTTAAAAAGTCTGTAGGGATTAATGTTTCTAAATAAGGTCCTAATTCTAACATATCATAGGAAGCTATTTAATTCTTATTCTTTTTTCTTAGTGCTATAATCATTGTTGTAGATTTTAGGGATCATTTTCTTGTTAAATTTTTTTCAAAAATACCAAAAATATTTTCTGATTATTAGTCAATTTAGTTTGCTCTATTCTTATGTGTTTTGAGATAGTTGCATACTAGATTGACCAGTGGTCATTTTCCATCATTCGTTCAATCAATCCCCAACTTAACATATGTGAAAGTCACTGTAAATGTATATCAAAATATACACCCTCTAGATAAAATCGTATAAAGGGTTACCATGTTTTAAGTATTGAGATTGCTCAAAAAGAAAAGGAAAAAAAAAGGTAATCTTGAGCTATGCAAAAGAAAATAAAATCAGCTCTTATACTAAATATGATCTTATTAAGGGGGAGTTTTCATACTTGGATTACACAAGCATAATTGGTCGATGTTATAGTTGTGTATTTATCTCGAGAATTTGAATAGACGTATTAACTTTGATTCTGTTAGTGTCCGTTTTAGTTCTATAACTTTCGAGTTCATTGAGAACACTCACATGGCTATATCTACAAATTATACCTTTGTGCCAAGATATTAAAAATTTCAATTCATTGAGTATACTTTGCGTCTACTACAATGCTCGAGTCCTGAAATTACTCTTTACATACTATACAATGTTATTTGACCTATTTTCAAACTTTTTAGAGGTAATCTTTATTAGGGTTGTGTTAAAAAGGTTAGATTGAATAGGGGATGAATTTTTTTTTTATTCCTTCCTCTTTCTCATGACCTTAATTTGTTAATTTGTAACAAAAATGGGCAGCAATATATGTTATCTTATTGGATTGATGGTCTTATTGATTGCTTTGAGTTATATTTTATTCCCACACTTGCTTTTCACAATATTTGTTAGTTGTGGATGTGTCGGACAGCAGATGAATATTTGATGAATACTTGAAGATTCTTTAGACATGCTGATACTTTGATTCATTCTTACATTATTTCAAGCCTTTATTTGTATTTTGCTTTTTTGTGTTTTATCACATAATTGTCAAATGAATAAATTTTTAGATTTTTAAGTTGGCTAACTATGTGTAAAAGCACTCTGTATGTAATTTCAACATTTAGATAGACATCTCAAGTGTAGAAATGAATCAATGTGTTATAGCAAAGGCAAAACAAAGAAGTTGAAAAAATTGTGCATTCGTTCGAATGGGTCATTAGACTGTTCGAACGACAGTAGAGTCTGAACAGCGGGCCAAACTGTCCAAGCGCACGACAGAGTGTGGAACTTCAAACTCTACTGCATGTTGGTTTAGAAATCTTTTTCTACTTTGAGATACACTTCATCTAAAGCTCTCAAAACACTCCATACTCTATATATACTCTATATAAAGGTTTTGAAGACTTTATAATTGAGATCCATATAATCAAATATATCACCTAGTTATTTAAAGAGTTTTATTGTACTTCAAAATTTATTGGAGTGTTTCTTCTGGTCAACAACAAATCGTCACACACATCGCCTTTGACGAATTTCAAAAGTTGATGTCGAGAGCACGAAAGAACGATGAATCATAGGTGTCTAGTAATTAAGTCTGAAACTTCTACCATAGTTGTAGATCAACGGGTTTGGATTATAAGTTTATTCTTATAACTGTTCAAAGTTATAGTGTTAAGTACATTAATAACGGTATGTAGCCTGTGTTTTTTTCTTTTATTGATAAGGTTTCCACACTAAAATTCTGTGTGTATTTTTTCTTTATTTTATTACTTTGAAATTACATATTAAATTACTGTACATAGGTAATTGACTTGTTTTTATAATTTGACCTGTAGATTAGTTAATTAACTATAGTCAAATTGACGCGTCCAGACTTTTTCATAAACAATAATTGAATAATTGAATAAGGGTCCATATCATCAACGTAGTTTTGTTGTATAATATTAAGAGAGACACGTAACCCGAGACCTTATTCACTTGATAACGAGATAAGAGCCTCGCGAAGAAGCTGCCATGCTTGTACATATGCAAATATGTAACCCATGTACATCCATATATCGATATACATATAAATCTATGTACATGTACAAAATTTTTCACCTTGTGTTTTTGGGTCGGCTGTCCCATCGTGACTTCCTCTTGAAACTATTGACATTGTCACATTGGGATGGCTTAAGGCTTGGAAGTCAAGGAAAAATTATTCTATATTTCTTGGAGCGTTGCTACACCTTTCACTTAAGAGGTAAGGTCTACTCTACTTAACGAGTAAACCCCACTTTCATATAAGAGGTGAAGTAATAAAAAATTTTCTCCAAGTCAAGAGGATATAACCTCCTCCTCCTCCTTCTTCTTCTTATTATTATTATTACTACTTATATGTAATGAATAGCATTATCCCAAGCACAGCATGGAATCTGCCATCAGACCACATGATAGATCTCATCATCGCGAAGATCAAGTTTGCCATTTATTTTCCTCCAATTGGGAGTTTCAGTTGTAGATCAAAATTTATAAATAATGTTTGTCTCAAGTTCTAGCAAATTAAATTGTGGTATGCAGTAGAGAGAGAAGACTCAGAAGAGAAACTTAGAGGAACTCGTTTCAATAAGTTTTGTGCGTGTATGAGAGAGAGATATGGAAAGCAAAACTTGAGATTGAATTGTGCCTTCACTAAACCCTTTTAATGCATTTTGCATCCTCCGTTACTTAAAGAATTTTAAATTTTATGCATTGTTAATGTAAATGTTTCTTACACAAACAGAGCATCAAATTGCGATACCTTGCTACTTTTTTGTTTTACTTGACTTTTTAAATAATTATTTTTATTAAAAATCTCATAAGACAAGATAAAAGGCACAATCATTTACTTTCCAAACTCTTCACATTCACAGCCTGGGCTCTTCTCATGTCTCTCTCTCTCTCGTCTAAATCGTGGCCAAAATATTGACAATTTTCAAGTTTGAAATAGTCTTGGCCACCAAAAAATAAGACAAATTTGAATGAGTTTGTGCTTTGACACTCAGTAAATTCAAGGTTTTGAGATATAATTCTTAACTAATTTATTATTTTATATAAACATCTAGAGAAGAATATATACTAATTCATGTGTTTACAAATTTTTATTTTCAATCTGATATATGTTTCAATAGTGTTTACAATACAGAAAGTACTGATGTTTTCTTTGTTAGTGAAACTTGATCCTACTAGAAGAGGAGTTTGTTACCTTCGTTGCAAATTTTGTTGTACCAAGAGAGAGAAAGAAAAGTGAGAAGAAGTCATGAAAATTGATATGAGAAATAAAATGGAAAGAGTTTGGAAGGAAAAGGAAAGCAATCTACTTCTTATCTTTTAAGCCTCCTTATTAGCTGCTAATCAAAGAGTAAGGACTACACAGAAACGAGAATAATGCTTTTATATATGTTTATTAAACTTTTTTTCTTTAAATTTATAAAGTCATATGGCATAGATTGGCCCTTCCACAATTTTTTTTTTAAATAAACAAAAAACGAACTGTTTATTTTTTGTTTTAAATATTATTTTCTATTCTGTGCATAGCATAGGGTTGCTGTTAGTATACATATATAAAAGGAAAAAAATGTTAGAATAAATGGGTGTAAACCCATTATTTTGTTGATCTTTGAGCCAATATAAATGTGGGACTCATGGATCCTTTGTGTCGGGTCATTGGTGCGTTGGATTCACCTCCGAGAGGAGATGAATCTAGACTATTTACTTGCTCAAATCCGTGTAGGATTGAATGAGTTATTGGCTTCCAAAGTCACCCCCTTGAATATGGGTTATGTAGTTGAAAGTGGGTTATCCCACATTGATTTCTTATGGGAAATAAGTTGTCCATATATAACCCAAGTTTGAAGTAAGGTTTGGGCCCCAAGGGGCACCCCACTTTTGTGAAAGGGGGAGGACCTATGGAACCCATGGGTTGACCCAATACTCCACACGCGCGCGCGCCGCCGCCGCCGCCCGCCCGTCCGGTTCGGGACGTGGGCGTGGGTCGTGGGTTCGATTCAAGTCTTTTCTTTTTGGGCTAGGGTCGGAATTAATTTTATTAATTAATTTTATATTAATTAATTAATTAATTTCTGACGGGAATGGGCCTTAAGCCTATGACTTAAAAAGTCACCATAATGGCAACCCAACCTAGCTGACTGGAGATCCCAAGATCTAGGTTCAACGGGACAACAAAATTGTGCGTGACTTAGGACAAATCACTGAGGAACTCGTTCCGCTGTCCATTTCTATGATGAAATAGTGATAACCTGTAGACAGTGTTTAGGATGAGCTTAGCTCTTAATGATTCTTATACCTTGGAATTCCAAGTGGAGTATAGCAGGATACTCTTAATAAGAGATCACCTATATGAGTATGAAGGGGCCGCTTCTATGAGAAATTCTTAAGGCTAATTTCTCTAGAGTACTCATGAATCTACCAGGCATTGTTCAGGGCCAAAATGAACACAACCGAATGGATCACTAGATGATTTGAAAGGAACCGTGTGAGTACTATTGTCTTGGTTTATATAAACGGCTGAACAGTTCAAGACATCATGTTTCACTGGTTAGCCAAATAAATCCGATGGTATTTCACTAGGGAAGGTTCAAAGCCAAAAGCCACCTTTCCCGATGCGGTAACTTTCTACCTGTCTCTCTCTCTCTCTGTGTGTCAAGTCAGTATTCTCATGTGCATTTTTCATTTCCAGCCAATTTCCTCATGTGCATTTTTTCATTTCCAGCCAATCTCATTCATGTGGGGGATTGTTAGAATAAATGGGTGTAAACCCATTATTTTGTTGATCTTTGAGCCAATATAAATGTGGGACCCATGCATCCTTTGTGTCGGGTCATTGGTGCGTTGGATTCACCTCCGAGAGGAGATGAATCTAGACTATTTACTTGCTCAAATCCGTGTAGGATTGAATGAGTTATTGGCTTCCAAAGTCACCCCCTTGAATATGGGTTATGTAGTTGAAAGTGGGTTATCCCACATTGATTTCTTATGAGAAATAAGTTGTCCATATATAACCCAAGTTTGAAGTAAGGTTTGGGCCCCAAGGGGCACCCCACTTTTGTGTGAAAGAAGGAGGACCTATGGAACCCATGGGTTGACCCAAATACTCCACACGCGCGCGCCGCCGCCGCCGCCGCCCGCCCCCGTCCGGTCCGGTTCGGGACGGGACGTGGGCGTGGGTCGTGGGTTCGGTTCAAGTCTTTTCTTTTTAGGGTCGGAATTAAATTAATTAATTTTATTTTATTAATTAATTAATTAATTTCTGACGGTTTTGACCGAACAGGTGGTTCCGTCTTTTCTTTTTGGGCTAGGGTCGGAATTAAATTAATTAATTATTTTATTAATTAATTAATTAATTTCTGACGGTTTGACCGAACAGATGTGACCGTTGACCGAACAGGTGTGTCCCTCCGGTAAGGGACTGTTTGGCTGCTGGTACCTGTTCGAACCAGTGTTTCGAACAGGCACCTGGGCTCTATAAATAGAGCAGCATTCTAGCATTCATAAGATAAGAAAAATTCCGATTGTTGCATACAACGAATTCCTTCTTCCTCCCGTATTTTCTTCCTGAGAGAGTTCAGATCATCTGGTGAAGCCGCCGAGCAGTTTTTATCGAAGTGCTGCCTAAAGACTGCTGAGATCGTTTTATCCTGGGAGTCAGACGCCCATCATCCCGTGAACACCAACTGTGGGGGGTGAATCTGTCTTTAAAGAGAGAGTGTGAAACACTCGACTCGATTTATCTTTCGATTTCTACATTTTCTATTTTTGTGAACGACAACCGGGTAAGTCGTTACGATTTAGTTTGTTCTTATTCAGATTCTAATTGTCTTCTAGTTAAAATTGCTTCTAGTTGATAATTAGATAATTCGTGTTATTCTATTGTTTGTGATCACTAATTATACACATAGTGATTAAATAGGAATTATTTATCCAACTATTTGAACAACAATCTTAAAGACAGATTCAATTCCTATTTTTTAACTGTGTTAATTAGTGTCGTGTTATATATCGTTTCTGGATTAATACTCAAATTTTTGTGTAAAATTGGTTAATCCAGAAATGGCTGATGATACTCCTATTCCTACTCTTACTTCAACTCCTACTGTGATTGGGACACCGGTACCGACAATGACAGTGCCGGTGAATCAAGTGCATACACCAAATGTGCCGGTGAATCACGGAGAAAAGCCAGAGAAGTTCAATGGAACTGATTTCAAAAGGTGGCAACAGAAAATGTTGTTCTACCTGACGACTCTGAACTTGGCAAAATTTCTTCGTGAAGATGTTCCTACTCTGAACGAGAATGAGTCCGACCAGCAAGTAGTTGTGGCGGTGGAAGCATGGAAACATGCTGACTTCCTATGTAGGAACTATATCCTCAATGGACTGGATAATACACTCTACAACGTGTATTGTGCCGTGCAGACGGCAAAAGAACTGTGGGAATCTTTAGACAAGAAGTATAAGACGGAAGACGCCGGCTCAAAGAAATTTGTGGTCGGTAAGTTCCTTGATTACAAAATGTTTGATTCTAAAACAGTTATTAGTCAGGTCCAGGATCTCCAAGTTATACTTCATGACATCCATGCCGAAGGCATGGTTCTGAGTGAGTCTTTCCAAGTGGCTGCGATAATTGAAAAATTGCCGCCGTCCTGGAAAGAATTCAAGAACTATCTGAAGCATAAGCGCAAGGAGATGAGGCTTGAGGAACTTATCGTCAGGCTAAGAATTGAGGAAGACAATCGAGCTTCTGAGAAGAAGTTTGTTAACACCCATATGGTGTCAAAGGAAAATGTGGTGGAGCAAGCCAAATCCAACGACAAAAAGCGAAAGCATGAAGGTCAAGGGTCCTACCAAGGTTCCAAAGGTGGCGATTTCAAAAGGTTCCAAGGGAAATGTTACGTCTGCGGCAGGACTGGTCATACGGCCAAGGAATGTCGCAAGCGTAAGGATCTTGAGAAGAAGGATCCAGAGAACCACAAGAAGAAATCTGCTCAAGCCAATGTGACCGAGGATCTCTGTGCCAATGTGGAAGACCTGAATCTTTCTGCCGTAGTTTCTGAGGTAAACTTGGTTGGCAATACTAAAGAATGGTGGGTGGACACTGGGGCCACTCATCACATCTGTGCCAACAAGTGGATGTTCACATCTTACCACTCAGTGGACGGTGAACAACTCTACATGGGCAACTCGGCAACCTCAAAGGTTGAAGGTCAAGGGAAGATCAATCTGAAAATAACTTCCGGCAAAGAACTTACTCTGAATGAGGTGTTCCATGTGCCAGACATTCGTAAGAATTTAGTCTCTGGTTCATTGTTGAGTAAGAAGGGCTTTAAGTTGGTGTTTGAGAGTGATAAGTTTGTACTTACTAAGGGGGGAATGTTTGTGGGAAAGGGATATCTGAGCGATGGGCTCTTCAAACTTAATGTAATGACTGTGGCTCTTAAGCCTTCTAGTAATAATACTACATCTTCTATTTACTTGCTTCAGTCTTCAAATGTATGGCATGGTAGACTAGGTCATGTTAACTTTGATACCATGCGTAGATTAGTTAAATTAGAGTCTTTGCCTAAACTTGATTTTAATGCTAATGATAAATGTGCAACTTGCGTTGAGGCAAAGTTGACTAGAACTCAGTTTAAATCAATTGAAAGAAGTACGGAACCACTTGAACTAATTCATAGTGACGTTTGTGACTTGAAATATGTTCAAACTCGAGGTGGGAAAAAATACTTCATAACTTTCATTGATGATTGCACTCGCTATTGTCACGTCTACTTAATGAGAAGTAAAGATGAAGCAATAGACATGTTTATACAATACAAGAGTGAAGTTGAGAATCAACTTAGCAAAAAGATTAAGGTGTTAAGAAGTGATAGAGGTGGTGAGTATGAATCACCATTTGCACAACTATGTGTTGAACATGGTATCATACATCAAACCACTGCACCTTATTCACCTCAGCAAAATGGAGTTGCTGAGCGAAAGAATCGCACTCTAAAAGAGATGATGAATGCTATGTTGATAAGTTCTGGGGCACCCCAGAATTTGTGGGGGGAAGCGTTGCTATCCGCCAACTATGTTCTCAACAAGATACCCCACAAGAAACTTGGCAAAACCCCTTATGAGATGTGGAAAGGTCGAAAACCTTCCTATAAATACTTGAGAGTATGGGGTTGTTTAGCTAAGGTAGCGGTTCCTTTACCCAAGAAGGTAAAATTAGGACCACAAACAGTTGATTGTATATTTATTGGCTATGCCGAACATAGCAGTGCATATCGATTTCTGGTTCACAAGTCTGAAATATCAGATATTCATGTGAATACAATAATGGAGTCTAGGAATGTATCCTTCTTTGAGGAGGAGTTTCCGTATAAGTCTACACATGGATCAAGTTTGCTTAAACGAACTCATGATACCATTGTAGATAAAGACTATGGGTCAGTGGATAAAGAAAACGACGCTGAACCTAGAAGAGGTAAAAGGACAAAGGTTGCAAAATCATTCGGTCCTGATTTTCTAACATATGTGGTAGAAAATGAACCTCAGAGTTACAAAGAAGCAATGTCCTCTCCGGAAGCACCTTTGTGGAAAGAGGCTATCCATAGTGAAGTTGAGTCAATTCTGCAAAATCATACATGGGAACTAGTGGATCTTCCACCTGGTAATAAACCCCTTGGATACAAGTGGATATTCAAGAGGAAGATGAAAGCAGATGGCTCAATTGACAAATACAAGGCCAGACTTGTAGTCAAAGGCTACAAGCAGACTGAGGGAGTGGATTATTTCGATACATATTCTCCTGTAACCAGAATAACGTCCATACGTATCTTGATAGCCTTTGCGGCTTTACATAATCTTGAGATTCATCAAATGGATGTTAAAACGGCATTCTTAAATGGAGATTTGAATGAGGAGATTTATATGGAGCAACCTGAAGGATTCATTGTTCCTGGCAAAGAGAAAAAGGTATGCAAACTTGTTAAGTCTTTATATGGACTAAAACAAGCTCCGAAACAATGGCATGAGAAGTTTGATAATGCTATGCTGTCAAACGGCTTCAAGATAAATGAATGCGATAAATGTGTTTATGTGAAGAACGCTGCTCATGGTTATGTCCTTGTTTGTCTTTATGTAGATGATATGATTATCATTGGTAGCAATACTGAGGTTATTAAAGCTACTAAGAAATTGTTGAACAGTAAGTTTGACATGAAGGATCTAGGGATTGCAGATGTTATACTTGGTATTAAGATTACTAAAACATCTGAGGGATATGCGTTATCACAGACTCATTATGTCGAGAAGATACTCGATAAGTTTAGTAAGTCTGATAACAGTCTAGCAAACACACCCATAGATTGTTTTCTACATTTATACAAGAACGATGATGAGGGCATATCTCAATTAGAATACTCACGGATAATTGGCAGTTTAATGTATCTCATGAATTGCACACGTCCGGATATTGCTTATACGGTAAGCAGATTGAGCAGATATACGAGTAACCCAGGGTCAAACCACTGGAAGGCCATAGTTAGGGTTCTCAGGTATCTGAGATACACCTTGAATTATGGGCTGCACTATACGAGATATCCAGCTGTTGTAGAAGGTTACACAGACGCAAATTGGATATCTGACACTAGAGACTCTAAATCCACAAGTGGATATGTGTTTACTCTAGGAGGTGCAGCAATATCTTGGAAATCCTCAAAACAAACTTGCATAGCCAGATCCACCATGGAATCTGAGTTTATCGCTTTAGATAAAGCAGGAGAGGAAGCAGAGTGGCTTCGTAACTTTCTGGAGGATATTCCCGTGTGGCCTAAACCAGTCTCTGCTATATGCATACATTGCGATAGTCAATCTGCAATAGCAAGAGCACAAAACCACATGTATAATGGGAAGTCGCGACATATACGTCGACGACACAATACTGTGAGGCAAATGCTTTCTAATGGAATTATATCCATTGATTACATCAAGTCTAAGGACAACATTGCGGATCCGCTTACAAAAGGCTTGACGAAAGATCAAGTAGAGAATTCATCGAGGGGAATGGGCCTTAAGCCTATGACTTAAAAAGTCACCATAATGGCAACCCAACCTAGCTGACTGGAGATCCCAAGATCTAGGTTCAACGGGACAACAAAATTGTGCGTGACTTAGGACAAATCACTGAGGAACTCGTTCCGCTGTCCATTTCTATGATGAAATAGTGATAACCTGTAGACAGTGTTTAGGATGAGCTTAGCTCTTAATGATTCTTATACCTTGGAATTCCAAGTGGAGTATAGCAGGATACTCTTAATAAGAGATCACCTATATGAGTATGAAGGGGCCGCTTCTATGAGAAATTCTTAAGGCTAATTTCTCTAGAGTACTCATGAATCTACCAGGCATTGTTCAGGGCCAAAATGAACACAACCGAATGGATCACTAGATGATTTGAAAGGAACCGTGTGAGTACTATTGTCTTGGTTTATATAAACGGCTGAACAGTTCAAGACATCATGTTCACTGGTTAGCCAAATAAATCCGATGGTATTTCACTAGGGAAGGTTCAAAGCCAAAAGCCACCTTTCCCGATGCGGTAACTTTCTACCTGTCTCTCTCTCTCTCTGTGTGTCAAGTCAGTATTCTCATGTGCATTTTTCATTTCCAGCCAATCTCATTCATGTGGGGGATTGTTAGAATAAATGGGTGTAAACCCATTATTTTGTTGATCTTTGAGCCAATATAAATGTGGGACCCATGCATCCTTTGTGTCGGGTCATTGGTGCGTTGGATTCACCTCCGAGAGGAGATGAATCTAGACTATTTACTTGCTCAAATCCGTGTAGGATTGAATGAGTTATTGGCTTCCAAAGTCACCCCCTTGAATATGGGTTATGTAGTTGAAAGTGGGTTATCCCACATTGATTTCTTATGAGAAATAAGTTGTCCATATATAACCCAAGTTTGAAGTAAGGTTTGGGCCCCAAGGGGCACCCCACTTTTGTGAAAGAAGGAGGACCTATGGAACCCATGGGTTGACCCAATACTCCACACGCGCGCGCGCCGCCGCCGCCGCCCGCCCGTCCGGTCCGGTTCGGGACGGGACGTGGGCGTGGGTCGTGGGTTCGGTTCAAGTCTTTTCTTTTTGGGCTAGGGTCGGAATTAAATTAATTAATTATTTTATTAATTAATTAATTAATTTCTGACGGTTTGACCGAACAGATGTGACCGTTGACCGAACAGGTGTGTCCCTCCGGTAAGGGACTGTTTGGCTGCTGGTACCTGTTCGAACCAGTGTTTCGAACAGGCACCTGGGCTCTATAAATAGAGCAGCATTCTAGCATTCATAAGATAAGAAAAATTCCGATTGTTGCATACAACGAATTCCTTCTTCCTCCCGTATTTTCTTCCTGAGAGAGTTCAGATCATCTGGTGAAGCCGCCGAGCAGTTTTTATCGAAGTGCTGCCTAAAGACTGCTGAGATCGTTTTATCCTGGGAGTCAGACGCCCATCATCCCGTGAGCACCAACTGTGGGGGGTGAATCTGTCTTTAAAGAGAGAGTGTGAAACACTCGACTCGATCTATCTTTCGATTTCTACATTTTCTATTTTTGTGAACGACAACCGGGTAAGTCGTTACGATTTAGTTTGTTCTTATTCAGATTCTAATTGTCTTCTAGTTAAAATTGCTTCTAGTTGATAATTAGATAATTCGTGTTATTTTATTGTTTGTGATCACTAATTATACACATAGTGATTAAATAGGAATTGTTTATCCAACTATTTGAACAACAAAAAATTGTGAGAAGTAGTAGTTGTATGATAAAAATTAATAATGAAATACTAATTTTCTTGTTATTAATGAGTTAAGGATAGCATGATCATTAGAACTTTCGGTTTTACAAAAGGTTTAACAAGTTTTGGCATTTTTTTAATTTCATTGTAGTTAATTAACTAATAGTTATTTTAATTATATAATCTCAATTTTATATTGTAGAGTATAGATGCAGAAACTCTGCCGTATCGACCTTTTTTTTTTTTTTTTACCTCGTTGCATATTACTTAAGCAATAGCTAAAAAAAAAAAAACAAATAAAATGATTGGGATATGGGAAGGAATTAGGAATGGCAATGTGTTAGGTTGGTACGGTTAACCTTACCCCACCTCCATTTAAATTCACCCCATCCCTATCCCATCCCCAAAAATAAACGAGACCGGGCAAATTTTGAAAATTCACTTCACATGGACGGTTCCCGATCGTGTTAGTTATTATATTTTTTTTTGGAATAAAATTTTAAACTCAATGCATTGATTTCAATAAAAAAAAATTAAACTATCAATTGCATTTATGGCACCACGTGGCATGTTTTAAACCACAAATGGTGCAACTAGCATTACTTGCATGTGGCAGAGGTGTGAGGTGTTTTTGTAGAGGGTTGGGTACCGTTTGCTTCATTAGATTTCCCATGTGGGATAGGTTCATTGGGACTAATCAAGTCCTGAAACTACATCATCTAAGTTCCAAAGAATTTTGATTGTAATTTTCTCTTGTCCCACATCGTTCTTGCAAACAAAACATAAGAGCCTTATAAAGCAACCCTAACAAGTTCACTTCAAAACAATTGTTGGCAAGGAGAAAACTTCAAAGATTTCTGACAGGTCTCATAATCACAGCAACCCGCTGCCGTGGACAAAACCCATTCTTGTCCCAAATCCAATGCGGATCATCACCTTCAGCCCCATCCTCGCCCCTACCCTGTTTAGACCAGTCCGATGCGGGTTACCACCTTTAGCTCCATTCCTGCCCCTACTCTATTTAGAGCAGTCCCATTCTGTCTCAAGAGGGGCAGGTTCAGGGCGGGTCCCTGATTAATCGGGGCAAATTGTCAGACTTAACAAATCTTTATTTTGGTATTGGTCACAACTTGTGCCTCACAAGTGAGCGAGCAGACCTTGATCCAGTTAAAAGCATACCCAGTTTTGGGCCCAAAAAATATAGACCTCTTCAAATGAGATTTTGGCCCAAAAAATATAATGCTTCGTCTTCAACCTTGCCCTCTCTTAAACCCTCTCTCTCTCACTCTCTCTTGTCTGTACTTTCTCTATCTAGTCTACACTACTGCGTATTCTGTATTGTGTGGTTTATATCATTATATGTTTGGATGAAGCTTCATAGCTCGGGTCGTGCATTGAATCCGAAAACATGGTCTTCTGGGTTTGGTTTCCAGAAAGTCCTGATGTACTCAACCACAGCAACCGTACCTGCGCCTCCAAAATCAGGGGACTCTCTGTACCGTCGGATTTCGCCTCTCGGGGGACCAACAGTCTCGATCGTTCCGGTGCTCGATCGGTGGGTCGAAGAAGGACGAAACGTCCAGAAAGAAGAGCTTCAAAGCATCATCAAGGAGTTGAGACGTTACAATCGTTTCAAGCACGCTCTCGAGGTCTATCTTCATTCTTCATTATCTTCAATTTATTAATTCATTATCAGTTAATAATTAACTTCTTTTTTTTTTTTTTTTTTTTGGTATGTTTAGATGTAAAATAGTTGTTGTAAACAGGGGCGAAACTGGTATTTTATTTTGAGATGCCTTAAAAAATAATATTTTACCTATTTATACAATTATTATATTTTAAATTTTCTTTACCTATGTTTTTAAATTCAAGTTCAAGCGTGAAAAGTATAAAAGTAAATATTTCTATTAAGCCTACAAAAAGTTAATTATTTTAGTAAGTAATTAAAATGGAGAAAAAGATAGCACCTGAACCCTAATCATCTGCTTGATATTATTAGTACATGTCATTAATGTGATAAATATAAATATATATGAAAAAAAATTTTAGTACTAAATCTTCATATTTATCAGATTAATGATTTAAGTCAATAAAATTGAGGGAGCCGAGGAAGAGGCGCACAAGTTTTTGAAAGGTAAAAAAAATACAACTTGTTTTGTTACCTGAAATCACATGATACAATAATATAGAAACATCAAACAAATCACGTGTGTATGTTTAAAGCTAACATTCCTGAAGGAACTTGTCGCAACCTTGTTCAAATTCACATTAATCTTTTGAGAGAAACAACAGAGGCAAGTCGTGGAGAGAACTCTTAGGGTATCCTCTTACTAGGGTTTTTCTTTTTCTTTTTCTAGTCTGTTTGTATGTTTGATCGGTAAGCCCACTTGTTAGATGGTGCACATTAAACACACATATTCTGGATTTTATTGGGTTAGGATGTACAAGAAAAAATTGGATAAGACCCATAGTCCATTATACAAAATTTCTCATATTTTATTAAATTAGAGCTTTAGGTTTTAAATTGTGGAGGGTGCACATTAAAACCCCATACTGTTGATTTTACTGGTTAGGATGTCCAAGAAAAAAATGTATAATACCCATAGTCCAATATACAAAAATTCTCATATTTTCTTAAATTAGAGCTTTAGGTTTTAAATTGTGGAGGGTGCCAGCAGAATAGATTTTTGTTGGGCCTTCGAAAGCTGGGCCAGGTCATAAATATATGCTACAGGAAAAACAAAAAGGTAAAAATAAAAAGACCAGTCATTTACCAATTTTGTTACAGAGAAAATTGTTGGATTAAAGGAAAAGCAATAAGTATTTGTCACGTTCAAAAAATTTTTAAGTTTTTAATATTTAAGACATTAAAATTTATTTTTGAATGTGGGTAGGTTCATTAGGCTTGGTTGAGTGGAGGTTTTATTTGTTTTTGGTCCCAAGCAATGAAAAATGAAAAAATCTATAAGGTTGCATTTGGATGGACGCATTTGAAATGAAGCGATTTGAGGTTAAGGTAAACAAAAATTTGTGTTATTTGAAGTCCATTCATGTAAAACTTTTTCAATATATGAATTTTTTATATCTAAATTGGATATGTAAACCTTTAAATAATCAATGCCAAATCCATTGATTTGAAATCCTTAAATCCAAAAGCAACCTAAGATTTGAAATTATACTCTTTTCTCTTTCATTTCTTTTCTATATTATATTAAGAAGCACAGACACTTTTAAGGAGTCAGATACTCCCCAACACATGGATACACTTTCATACATGTCCTATTATTTTTTTAACTTTTAGAACTAGAAACAATTCGGTCACTTGGGGAATGCATATGTCCTTTATTTGGATGCCCACGTCCATCATTAAGACACACATGAGACACTTGCAAGTTTGAAGAAAATAATTTGGGATTCAATTGTAAAATAAAAGCAATGTGATTTGATGCCTAATTTGACGTTTTAAGTTGTGGAATATTTGGTTTTTAATTATAATTAGTATTATTTTGTAAATTTTTCATTATTTTTAGTAAAATATTTCTATATAAATATATAAAAAATACATATTTCTTCCATGTTCCCGTCTTGTCGTGTTCTATATTTTTTTAAAATAGCCGTGTCATTTGTGTCTATGATTCGTTTCTATGTTTTTATTTATCTTGAAGTTAAGGTATGACATGTCGTTGTAGTTAGTTTTGGTGAAAGAATATCTTATTACAACTAATATTGTTTGAGAACTTTTTTCTTAGAAACACTTTCCATTGAAACAAATAGAAACTTCTAAAGTTGCTTACATTTAATTGCCTCGGAAAATTCTGTAAAAGTTAGTGTCATCTCTTAAAGTCAATATTAAAACCATCCACGGGAATGGAATCGAAATAGAGGTCTCACTTGTATTGAATACAAGAATTGGAGATAAATAACATACTCTACGAAGGGCCTACATCAAACTATGGATTTGTTGTTTAAAAGTTAGGTGCAATATTCAATTCTTCAAAAAACATTGGATTGACAGTTTTTATAGGAAGTTCAAGTGTGCGATAATTTTAAGTTCTGTGATCGAGACTTCAGTCAAATGGCTTTATAGGAACTATGAATTTTTTTTTTTTTTTTTTTATACAATAGGAACTGTGAATTTGAACATGAAGAAGTATTCACTTTGCAAGTTGGTTAATCAACTTGTCACCCTTAATTGACTTTGCACTTCGAAGTGCAGCTTATTCTTTTAAGAGTTTGGCAATGGCAATGGCAATGGCAATGGCAATGGCAAGTATGCTGCAACGGAGTCTGCAACATGGGAAAGCAACGTTATCTACAAAGTAATAGTTACATCCAATTCTTTCATTGCACAGATGGGGAGGGAAACTAAGAGGAAATTTCTGTAGTTGAGAACAAACATCTGTTTTTCTGCACTGTTTATCTTTCTAGAACTATATCCCTATGGCCTGATTTTCCAACACCTGTAAAGGATACATAATGCATCTAAAAGATTTATAATGTGGGAAAAATTAATTTCTACTACATAGGGTTGAAGAAAAACAGGTGGTAGAAGATGAAGGAATTACAAGTAAATTTCAAGGATACAGAAAATGTTAAGAGTTGGAAAAATGAAGGGTCTACATTTAATCTACAATATGGTGGCCATGGTGAGCTAAAAGAGAGTACAGTAAGGCCTCATGATCGGTTGTTTTTGTGTGTGAGATGGGATCTCTTTAATGGCTTCTGCTATGAGATGTTCTGTTTCCATGGGTTCAGGGATATATTCTTCTTTCAGCAACTGGGTGCTTCACTATTACTTTTGGCTGCACCAGGGATCAGGGGACAATGGCCTTGGCCAAAATTGTGGTTGGAGTATGTTTTCCGACCGACTCAAGTCAATGGGTACAAAGTTTACCTCGGAGCAGTCTTGTTATGCAATTGCAAATCTTAGGGTTTTCATGATGAGAGCTAGGATTCCTTATCATGTAGATGTTGTTTCTTCATTGTGTGTTTGTACTTTTTCTTTTTTAGCTTTTCCTATTGATCCTATGTTTGGGTGCAACAGCTTCCTTGTATATTTGAAGTTGTAGAAACTAAATTGTCTGAACTATATCTCAAACTTGGTGTCACTGACAAGGCATCAGATGTCCAGAGAGTTGCATTTATGTTGCTTTGCCATACCACATGCTCCATATTTTGACAAACACTTGGCTGGTTTATGGGGTATTTTGGGTGTAGACACCTAGTATTTAATCCTTCCTTCTTGTAGCAACTATGGTAATGCTGTGATGTTATGTTCTTTTAAAGTAAAGAGGTGTCTTCAGACGGTCTTTTGGCAGTTTCCATCCATTTTAATCATCTTCATTCACTGAATTTTATATTGTCATTAACTCAGAATTCCAATACCTTAATCTTTATTTCCTGTCACTTTCAGATATCTCAATGGATGAGTGACAAAAGGTACTTTCCACTTTCATTCCGTGACATTGCTGTCCGGATGGACTTGATCTCAAAAGTTCATGGAACAGAACAAGCAGAAAATTATTTCAATAACATTCCAGAACAATCGAAACTCATGGAGGTTCATAGTGTCCTCCTCAACTGCTATGCCCGAGAGAAATCTGTGGAGAAAGCAGAGGCCATCATGCAGAAAATGAGGGAGTTGGGATTGGCTACATCTATATTGTCCTTCAATGTTATGTTAAATCTCTATCGTCAGACAGAAAAGCATGACAAATTAGATTCTCTGATACATGAAATGGAAGAAAAGGGTATCAAATTTGACAAGTTTACCTTCAGCATCCTGCTGACTATGTATGCAGACACATCTGACATTGAAGGAATGAACAGGATATTGCAGAGAATGGAGTCTGATCCAAAGGTTGTCTTGGACTGGAATGCTTATTCTGTTGCAGCAAATGGGTTTATGAAAGCTGGGCTTAGCGAAAAGGCTTTGGCAATGCTGGCAAAATCTGAGGGTCTGAGCTTAACTTCCAAAAGGAGGAGTATGGCTTTTGATTTCCTTCGGACACAATATGCAACACTAGGGAAGAAAGATGAAGTGTTACGACTTTGGGAACTCCACAAGAAGACACAAAAGATATACAACAAGAGCTATATCAGTATGATAACCTCACTATTGAAGTTTGATGATATAGAAGGTGCTGAGAAGATTTTTGAGGAGTGGGAATCCAGTGAATTATCTTATGATTTCCGCATTCCAAACTTCTTGATTGGTGCTTATTGCAGAAAGGGTCTTGTGGAGAAGGCTGAAGGTTTTATAAATAGGGCAAAAATTAAAGGGGGTAAACCTCTCCCACATACATGGTACTACTTGGCTACAGGATATGTTAATGATAATCAAATGCCAAAGGCAGTAGAAGCAATGAAGGTAGCTGTCTCAGCTTTTGAGCCAGGATGGAAGCCAAGCAAGCCCTCTTTAGCTGCCTGTCTGGAATACTTGAAAGAGAAGGGTGATATAGAGGAAGCGGAGGAATTTTTAAGGTTACTTCTGGCTAGGTGTGTTGTCTCTACTGATATTCACGCTAGACTGTGGAATTATATGAAAAATGCAAAATCATTTTCACTAGCATCAAGTTTAATGGATGAGGATACTTTGGTTGGAGATGGAGAAGCAACAGAAATTTTGGAGGCAAGGCAAATGGATGCTTTGGTTGCAGATGGAGAAATACATGGGATTCAGAGCTGAAGTAGAACTGTTGCGATTACTAAGCAAAAGAGAGAACCATTTCTGAAACAGAAATTTACAAGATTTTGGAATGAGTCTACTCATCCAAACCATACTCGTCTGAGATATTCTCAAGCTTCTGTTCATTCTTCCACTATTCAAAGCTTTCTATTACTTGAATTACTAAAGTCATCAATTCAAGCAGATATATGTGATGAATTTGATCATAAGAGTATGTGTTAAGGAGCCTAATCCTTCCACCCTGCCCCTTCTGATTTTTAATTTTTAATTTTCTTTAATGTGTAGTTTTGAGTCTGGTTTTAAAGGGGTTTCACTTAATGTCATACTTGCATTTACCACATTTATGGCATTGTGTTCAGCTTGATGAGGTAAAGAAGATGTGAGTTGAAGGATTCATAGGCTTCAGAAGAAGAATTTAATGTTATTACTATTCCTAGGAACAACTTCACCTCTTTGCAATGCTCATATCTTTCCATGCTCCATGATTACTTACTCTACTCTATACCAGATGTCGTCCTTATAATTTGCTTCTCTTGTTCAATGAGTTGTGAGAGTTTCGAAGTCAACAGTGAGTTTTAACTGAGGCTGATTTTAAGTTATGATAGTTGGGCCATTTTCACTTGACTAATTTATAAGAAACAGGTTTTTGTGCAAGATGATAGTCATTCTTAACAAATGTCCACTTTGTCACAATTGTCTCAATCAGTAATTTTGAGATAAGAGTATGCTAACAAGTTTGTAATGATTCTCTAGTATTGATAGCCAAAGAACGTACCATGCATTGTCATGTGCTTTTTCACTAAATCTTAGTCTATTTTCGTACATGATGGAGCTTCTCTCTCTAGAGGCAGGGATAAATTCACCAAGAATGCTTCTGGAAAGTTTTATTGCATTAGCCTTGTGTGTGTGGAATGGTGTAAGGGGTGAATGGTCAAACCTATAAAGGGTCACTCTCTGAGAAGTTAACGGCAAGCGCCGTCTTAGGCGAAGTACTCTGAAGGTGGAGGAGAGAGAGTTAAGGTGGTCCCAAAAAGAGAGAGAGCGACAGTGTCCCAAATGAGCTTAGAGAGATTGAGAGATTCTTAAGGGTTTGGTGGCGAGCATTCAATGTGGGATGAATGTTTATTCAATAGCGAATGAAGGTTCCTTTTATATAGATAAGGGAGGTACTCCATAATTGGTTGTTTAGCCGTCAAGATCTTTGACGATGGACTCCTCAGACTGAGACAGAGTCTTTTGTTGATTGGCTCCTCAGTCTGAGGTTTCTCAAAAACCGATATTCTGAATGTCAACTCTACATGTTTGTAGGCGACAGTGATTCAGACGGTTCAGGCATTAAATGCGCTTTATCGTTTGCTTGGAGATCCCTCTCTCTCTAAGATCGGTCGAATGGGTAAGGCCCATCAGCGAGCCCTTAATTCCAACCTCCAATCCACCTGTCTCCTAATGATCCCGCGCGGAGGTCCTAAGTCCTGCTCCTAACCTAGGTTATGGGGATACGCTTGTGTGGAGAATTATGCTAAGTATAGAGATGCGCTCGGCAGAGAGATTCCATGGCTGAGCCAGGAGATGTCGAGCGCTAAGCTACGAGCGAACGATGCAGAGGAGGTGTCCCGAGATCACCTGTAGGCGAGAAACTCTCGATGTCTTAGCTTGGAGAAGGTGCTCTTCGCACTATCCCCGATGAGCGAGCTGGCTTGGTACACACATCACCTTGGTAGGCTGTCATGTGGAGCCAATCATGAAAGGATGAGTAGTATGGAGGGGTGGTGAGTCACCTAAGTGTCCTTATAAGGAGGAGAATTGGGCACTTATAACTACAATATGCCTCTTGTGCATGTGCCCTCCTTAATACTGAGGGTGCGCATACACATTTTGCTAAAGATTTGATCAATTTGCCAATTAGGAGTAATAGCTTTTGTCTTAGAGATTTTTCACGCTTGCCAGAGTGATGTGATTTATCAAAGTGATAGGAGAGGAGACAGTGTACTTTGTTGGGTGGTTTGTGATATCCATGGGATACAACGATGGGTGATTCATGATTTGGGTTGTTTGTAATACCCTTGGATTACAAGGGTGGGTGACCCATACTTCAAGCTAGTATAAATGGGAGGCTTAGTCATTTTGCTCCTTCACAAAATTTTTGAAATTCTTATCGATCGCTTTTCTCTCAAAGGTGCTTTTGAGTTCCCTTAGCCTTTCGTAAACTTTTTGTTGTGTTTATTGGGTGAATTCGCCGAAGAAGTCATTGAGAGAGGCTTGTTGACTGGGCATCATTAGGTTCGTTACCAAGGCTGAGGTAACGCATTGGAGTTTGATCATTTTACCGAGGGGAAGGCACCACTGAGGGGAGAGTGGGTTTCAACCAAGGGATGCCACCAGGGCTAACCAAGGCTGGGTCTTTGCATTGTGGGCTGGAGAGGATCTTTGACATGCTAAAATCATTGGAAGCCATCCCCTCTCTAACTGGAGCACGTGCTACCATGAACAGCTTCATAGTGCGGGCTGAGTTCGCAAGCCCAAATCCTACCACTAAAGGAAGAGTCATGTGAAGTAAGGAATCATCACAGAGTCACAAAGTACATTGGTCAGCCAGGCTTAATATTATATTTGGACATCACTGCGAGCTATGTGTCATGAGCCAACGTCATATGGCAGCTCTGACTTACGAGACCCAGGTAAAATGCTATAACCCCATGAGCTGGATCCTAGTTAGAGCATGGATGGCCCCACAACTCCAGGTCTAGCATCTGTGCATGCGCCTAAGTTGCCACAACCGACCATGCTTCGAGCCATATCGTGAGCTAGACTTCATTATTGTTATCATTAACGCCAAACGTCTTTGCCAATGAGAACTTGACATACCTAACTGTCACGGGCCGCCTTTCGGCAACCCATGACGTCTCATTTTTGTGCCCAAACCTCCTTACTAAAGGGGCCACGGAATGTTCAACAAGTGGTCAAAGGGTTGCCAACACTCCAGCACCTGCACGCCTCTGCGCCTAGCAACACCCAGCACCTGCGCGCCCCTACGCCTAGCAGCGCCCCACACTTGCTCGCCCTAGCATCCCGGCACCTGCATGCCCTAGTGCCCCAGCACTTGCGCGCCCCGGTGCCCAGCTGTGCCCAACAGCTAGCAGCAACAAAGGCCCCATATCAACATGATGATTCGTGCATAATTTGCCGCACAACCCTAGGTCCAAAACATTGTATATAGTTAGGACTTTTTGGCCTAGCAAGCCCTCGATGTAATTCCCTCCGAGCTATGAGAAAGGCCAATGCCAAGATTTGCTCACTCTTTACCTTTTTGTCAAACTTTGGCGTGGCATTTCTCGTAGCTCTGGAGGGCAAATTAAGCTACGTTTTTTTTTCATGTATAGCTTTTACCATGTAGTTTTCCATGGCTGAGCCAGTATAACTCCTCAGCCATGTTAATGTTTCCTCATGTCAATTTTGTAATGGCTTAGAATGCTATATTAGATGGGGTACATGTATTGACCACCTCCTACCCGGTGAATTGTAAAGCTTTCAAGCTCTTTCTTACTTGCTTTCTAGCATTGTAAGCGTTGTAAATGTTACCTTTTAATTAATGAGAATGTTCATATTCCAGTGCCATTTGTCTTGAATTCTATGCAACCGCTGTAAATTGTGGGGAGTGCTTTGTTGCTTGGTGGGCTTGCTCGAGGGGCATAGCAAGTGCCACACATGGACGTCCCTAGCCGGTAACAGACATACTTGACCTGCTAGAGTCGTCCCGTGACACTAACACTAGCCTTGTGCCGAGTTGCCTGTTTGTCAAAGGAAGTGTGTCGAGGCGAGGGAGGCAAGGCGACCGAGGCT
Source organism: Euryodendron excelsum (assembly GCA_033060915.1). Lineage (NCBI taxonomy): Eukaryota > Viridiplantae > Streptophyta > Magnoliopsida > Ericales > Pentaphylacaceae > Euryodendron > Euryodendron excelsum. The sequence goes on from CM065392.1 coordinate 21,839,072, forward strand.
CGCTGTCGAGGGTTTGGATCGAGTGTTTCCACTGAGGCACCTGCTACTGCTTTGCTAAAGTTGTACGCAGTTAGGTTTCAGATCTGTGGGTTGGCTTAGGAGAAGTCGACGCAGGTTTCACCGAGGGAAGGGGATTGGATTGACTGCTAGTTTGGGGAGGTCATTGATCCATCGGCCCTTTGTTAGAGTTATTCTTGTGCACTAGGTGCTCAGTGAAATGCTTTAATGGGGAGGCTAGTTTTGGGCAGTGTTAAGCTTCACTGGGTAAAGGTGCCGAGATTGTGAAATAAGGGAAGGGGGCTGGACAAGGGAGCTTGGGGGAGGGGGTTGGCGATGGAAGTCGACGCAAGGGGGTGGGTGAGGCGCTTGGCCGAGGGGTGTGAGCGAGGGAGGGGACCAAGGCGAGGCGTGGGCGTGTTAGGCAAGGCATTTTGATTGAGGGGAATGGGTGAGCCATCTGGGGTGCTTGGCAAGGGCGAGGGGCTAGTGCGAGCCTTGGGCGAGGGGGCGACACGAAGAGGCTGGGCAAGACTTGGGTAAGGTGAGGGCGAGGGCTTGGGTGATGGGGCGACACCAGCGGCATGGGTGAGGGGGCAATTCGAGCAGCTTGTGCTAGGCGTTTGGGCTAGGCATTTGGTTGAGGCGACTGGCCAAGGGGTGTGGGTCAATCACTTAACTGAGGCAACTGGAGGGGTGTGGGTGAGGCTTTTGGCTAAGGGAGGGGTGATTGAGCCGGTTGCGAGGTTCTTAGCCTCTTATGTGAAGCGGTTGGCTGTACCTTATGGGTCTTATGTCCGCTGCGGTGTTTTGGGTCGAGGCAAGTCACTGAGGTTGCTGGGTCATTCACTAAGCTCAGAGTTTTCTTGTGGTTTTAAAGTATGGCTAGTCAAGGGTAGTCGAGGTGTGCTACTGCTGCCTCTCATGTAGAGAAATGTCCAATTTTGAAGCAGAGTAAGGGCGAGGATCGTCCTTCTATTCTTGGAGCTGACCATTAGTATCAAGCACCGTTTTTGGAAGGTGATAGGTTTTAAGGTTTCCTGAAAATATTCAATAATCATGTATCTCCTCTAGTGGATGCAGTTTTGTTGTTTCCTAAGGCTAATAGAGGGTCGGAGGAGCTGATTACGCCTAGGTCGATGGTTCATTTCTGTATTGAGCGAGGGGACTTTTCGCATAGCTTCCCTCGATACTAGGGTTATGTTAATTCTTATAAGGAGATGGACATGTGGATGCATGAGATTCTGGAGGATGACGCTTCAGTAAAGTTGTTGGAAAAGGCTCACATTCTTTACGTTATTCAGAGTTCGATGGAGTGTTGTATTTTGAGAGATAGGGTTGGTTATCTATGATTATTTCTCGGTGGATTACTGATACTCATACTTTTGTTACGCACTGGGGTGAGCTATGCCCTACATTAGAGGATGTTTGCGGGTTAATGCAATTGGAGCTATTCAGTGAGGTTCCTTTTGATAGCTTGGAGTTAAGTGACGTGGAGCGAGAGGCCTTAAAGGCTTTGAAGGTGGCCGAGCAGAAGGGGAAAGTTGGGTCGAAAAATTCTTTCGAAGACTGGATTCGGTACTGGTATTGTTTAACATAAACAAGAACATCCTCTCCAGAATCTTGTATCTCAATGGCCTTCTCTTTGAATCGTTTAACATAAACGAGAATGTCCTCTCCAAAGCGTTGGACGACTCGCCTAAGGTGGAGAGAGGTAAGGCCTGCCTCGGCATAGAAAAACTTTTCGTAGAACTTCTGCACCATGTCCTCCCAGGATGAAATGGAGCCAGGGGGAAGTTGACATACCAAGAGTACGCCCTGTCCGTGCTCTCTTTTACTGCTAATCACTTTTTTATTCATATAGAGGTCCATATTCATGATGTCTCATTGCCGAATTCTTTCTTTTTGCTACTAATTCTTCTTTCTTCTTTAAGATCACTTTAATGAGTCTTTTAGAGGCTTGATGAAGTCTACTCTTGAACATCTTCAACATCTTTGAATACATACCATCTTCATTAACTCTTCATATCCAGGATGAAATCTTCACTTAGATTCTTTGTAGAGACTTTGTAATTAAGATGAATTTTCTTTTTGAACATCTTCAATCTCTTCCAAATCAAGTCATCTTCAGTTGAGCTTTGCACACTTGATGAAATCTTTTTTTGAACACCTTCAATTTCTTCGAATTCAAGTCAATTTCATTGAGTCTATACACACTTGATAAAATCTTCTTTTGAACACCTTCAGTTTCTTCCAATGCAAATCATTTGTTTGAATTTGGAATGGGTTTCATTGCTTTGTTTTGGTGCATTGCATGACTCTTAGAGTGCATTGCTAGATTTGGCTTATTTTGCATCCACTTTGACATGTATTAAACTTTAATTCAAAATTCTAAGTCTAAATTATAATATTTATTAATCTGCACACTAAGCAAATGCATTAGTAAAATAATACAAGGTTTAGTTATCATCAAAATCAACATGGAGATCAATTTTGAGTCAACAATCTCCTTTTTTTTTTATGATAACAAAACATTTACAAATTAAATTAATATAAGATTAAATGAAATGGACAAGATCATATAGCATACCGGTAGAGAGCTCCCCCTTTGTTTTATAATTAGGCAACTGATATTTAAGAGACAAAGTCTTTTAAAAAACAATTCTCAAGGAGTTTTTATCAGTTAATTCAAAACAAAGTAAGGTCTCAAGGAGTTTTTATCAATCAATTTCAAAACAAATTGAGGGAAATGATTTGAGAGAAATAATTCATGTTACTCCCCCTGAGAACATGCTTTATATTTATCAATTATCACTCATGTCATTTTATTTCCACTCAATGCCATATGCAACCAAGTAATCAATACCAATTCATCAAACATTCATTGTTCATGTTACTTTAATTCTTCTCCAATTCTTCTCTAATTCTTCTCTCCTTTTTTGTTAATTCATCGAAAAGAGAGAAAGAAAATGTACATCACAGATAGATACAATAGCAAAAAAAATTATAACAAGATAACTTATATAACCAGAAAAGCAACCAACCAACCAAATAAGAAGTCATCAAATTTGCAGAAGAGCAAGAGCCTATTTCATTAAACACAAAAAAATGTCATTACAAAATGTTGGACAATTGATGTCCACAAAATGTGTAACAAAAAAAATGTAACAGGACCATGGAGTAAAGACTTTGATGTTAGAGAATTTTTTAGGAGGTTAAGAAGATGGGGAGGGAAAAGGGGATAGTTCAACTGGATCGAAGGCAATATTGAAAGGACCAGAAGGGTATTGAGGCCTCAGACAATATCTAAACCTACCCAAAAGTCTAGAGACTGGGACAGATAATGTGGTTCTCTTGGCTGGACTAGCTCTCTTCCTTGGGATATTAGATAAGCTATCCTCAGACTCATCCGCAGTGTCCTCGTGGTCAGATCCTTCCTCTAGTTCCTCTTTTTCTTGATTTCCTGCTGGAATCTCATGATTAGTGTCAAAATCTTTTTCTGCCTGATTTTCCTCGTCACTAACTCCTTTTTCTTCTTCTCCCTCTTCCTCTACATCAATGCCTTGAGCCTTTTTCAACTAAGTCACATCTTGCTTAAGGCTTTTTAACTGTTTTAGTCCATCATCAAGTTTCTGATTCATGCTTTGAAGCATATCCATCATATTTCCTAGAAGTTCATCAACTTGAGTGGTTTCAAGAGATTGGGCTAGGTGTTTTCGAGGTCCAAAAGTAAATGCTTTTCCATAGGGAGTACTACTAGGGGCAACTTTCTTAGGTTTTGGAACCCATTGGCCATTTACTTTCTTGTAGCCTATCCTGCCCAGTGTGTACTTATTGTATTCATCACTATAGGGGTTAGGTTTTCTGTAGTTCTCACCCAATAGGTTCACTTGAAAGTGCTTGAAAATTTTAGTGAGTAACATGCCATATGATAGATTTTTGGTGGATGTGGTAGAGGCATGGGCAATATTTGTGAGGATGTAGTAGGGGACGTCAATCTTAGTGTTTGTAAGGAATGCCCATAGGAAAAACAAATCCTTTTCACTGACATGCTCAAAACTACCAATTTTGGGTAACAATATTTTAGCAACAAAATGGTGTACCAACCTTAGTTCAACGGGAAGGTCATTGGCTATAAGTTAGGTGGATTCAGGCATGTCTTGACCATAAAGAACATATAGTTATCTCCTTCTGGTTACACTTTCAAAGTAGGTCTCTCCAACATACCCAGTTCCCATAATCTCAGAGAGAGTGAACTCATTTAGAGTATTTTTTTTCTCCCTTCACATAGCTAGTCAATTCTGTCTTTTCAACATTTTTTAAGAGATTTGAGTAGAAATGTATAACCAATTTAGGTTATATATTTTCTCGAACCAGAGTGTAGGGTTTCCATCCCATACTAGTGAGGGCGTGAGAGAAGTCAAAGTTCTCAATTTCAAAATACTCATAGTTAATCCATCGTCCATTCAAAATTTTATTGAGATCGAAAGTATTTAAATACCTTTCTTGAGCCATGGCATCTCTGAAGTGTATCACATCCCAATCAGGTTGGTATGATGAAGCCCTTTCAACTGATTCTCTGATCGGTGGTCCAACCCTTTTTCGTTTCTAACTTCGTGTAGAAGAGTCTTTAGGGTTTTCTTACCTTTGATTGACCTTGGAAGCCATGTCGATAGTCTGAAGTTTCGAGAGATGGAGAAGAGGGCTGTGAGAGGATGGGATGAAATTGATTAGGGCTTATAAGGGGAATGGAGTGAAGATTGATGATGGTTCGAAGGTGACGGTTGAGTTTGGTGCGAACAGGGGAGCGAGAGAGAAAAAAAGTGAGAGTGAGAGAGGGAAAGTTCGAATGTTTGTAAAGTGGACATTGTTAAAGTATATAGGCCCAATTCCTATGTCAACACATGAACTTGGTGTGTCGATACATGCGTGTCAACAAAATAATTTTAGTCCATTGTTGTGATGTGTCGACACATGGAAATGGTGTGTCGACACATGCAACCAGACTGGAGCACATGAAGTATAAGGAATTCAGGGAATGACTTTTTCAAATTTGGAAAGAAAATATGTTTCAATATGATTATGCAATGAATCATGAATTCAAGAAATGTAATTCACATAAATGATAATCACATTTAAAACCTACATAACATGAATTTTACTCAAATTAAACAAGTATTAATACATATGATCACTCATTCCCAATTCTCTTCTTATCATACAAAAACGATCTTCACTCAATGGTTTAGTAAAAATATCAGCTAATTGCATATTTGTGTATACAAAGTCAAGTTCAATATCACCCTTTTATACATGATCTCGTATAAAGTGATATCTAATTTCAATGTGCTTTGTACGAGAGTGTTGAATAGGATTTTTAGTCAAATGTATAGCACTAGTATTATCACACTTAATAGGAATATGATCAAACAAAATTCCATAATCTTCTAGCTGTTGTTTAATCCATAACACTTGAGCACAACAACTGTCAGTTGCTACATATTCAGCCTTACTTGTGGAAAGAGCAACTGAATTTTATTTCTTACTATATCAAGACACAATCATGTTGCCTAGGAGTTGACAAGAGCGACTTGTGCTCTTCCTATCAACTCTATTCCCTGCATAATCAGAATCAGTGTAAGCATTCAAATTAAAACAAATACCCTTTGGATACCACAATCCAAGGTTAGGTGTGTGCTTAAGATAACGAAAGATTCTTTTCACAATAATCACATGAAATTCTTTAGAATTTGATTGAAAACGAGCACATAAGCAAATACTAAATATTACATCTGGTTTATTAGCAATAAGATATACTAAAGAATTTATCATGCCTCTATAAAGTTTAGTATCTACTGATTTACCTTTCTCATCGCTATCTAATTTTGTTGTAATACTTATTGGAGTACTTATAGGTTTTGTATTTTTCATGCCAAATTTTTTGATCACATCCTTGATGTATTTTGCTTGGTTGATAAAGATACCTTCCTTTAATTGTTTGATTTGAAGTCCGAGGAAGTAGTTGAGCTCGTCCATCATACTCATCTTGAATTCTCCCTGCATACACTTAGCAAGTTCTTTGCAAAGCGACTCATTAGTTGTACCGAATATAATATCATCTACATATATTTGCACTAAAAACATATCATTGTTTTTTATTTTGATGAAAAGAGTGGTATTTATTTTTTCTCTTGAAAAACCTTTTTCAATAAAAAAACTTAATCTTTCATACCAAGCTCTTGGAGTTTACTTCAAACTATATAAAGCTTTTGTTAGTTTGAAAACATGGTTAGAAAATTTTGGATCTTCAAAGTCAGAGGGTTATTCAACAAAAGTTTCTTCAGTGATAAAACCATTTAGAAAAGCACATTTAACATTCATTTGCTATAGTTTAAAATCTTTAAAACAAGCAAATGCAAGTAACAATCTAATGGCTTCTAATCTAGCTACCAGAACATATGCTCCATCAAAATCAATGCCTTCTTCTTGGCTATAACCATGAACAACAAGTCTTGCCTTGTTCCTCACAACAACTCCGGACTCATCTATTTTATTTCTAAAGACCTATTTAGTTCCAATAACAGGATAATTATTTGGCCTAGGAACAAGGTGTCATACCACATTTCTTTCAAATTGGTTCAATTCTTCTTGCATTGCATTAATCCAAAACTCATCATTTTCAGTATCATCAAAACATTTAGGCTCTATTTGTGATAAAAATGCAGGATGATTACATATATTTCTGATAGAGTATCAAGTTCTTACTCCTTGTAAATGATCACCTAAGATTTGTTCTATAGGATGGTTATACACAAACTTCTATTCTTTACGTAGACATTCATTGATTGCTTGTTGACTTGTAGAGACTTCTTGTGCTTCTCTCTCATTTTGAGGTTCTCCATTTGAGTTTGATTGGATGTCCAGCTTTTTCATGTCTGGCTCTACCTCATCTACATCATCACTTACAACATTCTTTGAAGGAGAGTTATATTCATCAAAAGTGACATGGACTGATTCTTCAACCACTAGAGTCCTTTTATTAGAGACTCTATAAGTCTTGTTATGTGTTGAATATCCAAGAAATACACCCTCGTCAGATTTTGCATCAAACTTGCTGAGGTTGTCTTTATTATTATTCAATACAAAGCATTGGCATCCAAATGCTCTAAAGTATGATACATTTGGTTTCTTATCTTTCCAAAGTTCATAAGGGGTTTTGTTCAAAAATTTTCTAAATAAAATTCAATTCAAAACATAACAAGTTATGTTAACAGCTTTAGCCCAAAAATATTTTGGTAAACAATTTTCACAAAGCATGGTTCTACCCATTTTTTCTAAAACTCTATTTTTTCTCTTAACAATTCCATTTTGTTGAGGTATTCTAGAGGCTGAAAAGTTGTGATCAAAACCATTTTCATCGCAAAATATTTCAAAGGAATTGCAATCGAATTTCCCTCCATGATCAGTCCTAATAGAAGTGATTAAAAAACTTTTTTTCATTTTGAACATTTCTACAAATTTTTTTTAAAGAAAACAATTGTCTCATCCTTATGAGCTAAGAAGAATGTTCATGTAAATCTAGAATAGTCATCAACGATAACAATTGCATATTGTTTCCTACCATGACTTAAAGTCCTAGGTGGTCCAAATAAGTCCATATGCAATAATTGTAGTGGCTTAGAGGTAGTGAGCATATTTATAGATTTGAAAGAAATTCGAGTTTGTTTACCTAATTAACAAGTATCACAAACTGTATTTTTGTCAAATTTTATCTTTGGAAGTCCTTTGACCAAATCATTTTTAAAAACCTTTGAAAGTATGCTCATACTAAATGTGATTAAGTCTTTTATGCCATAACCAACTTTCATCACTATTCATAGTAGCAAAGCATTCAACTTTGCAAGAAGATAAATCATTAAGATAAAAAATATATATATATATATATATATTGCTTTGTCTACGCCTAGTGAGAATAATCTTGTCACCTTTAATGTCAATTACATCACATTTAGAGGATTCAAATACAACCTTATATGCTTTGTCACAAAGTTGACTAATGCTCAAAAGATTATGTTTGAGTCATTTAACAAGCAATACATTTTCAATAGAGGTAGAGGAATTCTTACCAACACTACCCATACTGATGATCTCCCTTTTGCTATTGTCACCAAATGTGACAAGACCTCTATCTTTTGGTGAGAAAGATGTGAATTGTGCTTCATCTCCCATCATATGCCTTAAGCATCCACTATCCAAGTACCAATGGTCTTTTTTAGATTTTGCTTGAAAGCATACCTACAAAAAAAATTCATTTGACCTTAGGTACTCAAATCATCTTAGGTCCTTGGGGGTTAATTTTCAATGGTCTTCTAGGGACTCATGTATTGTTAGGAGCAGTAGATTTTTGTAAAGCATAGCATCTACTACCAATATGTCCTAGTTTGTGACAATAAAAACATGAGATTTTTGATTTTCCAGCTGAAACACTAAATCTGTCTTTCGAAAATCTTTTTCTTTTAAAAGGATCAAAGACAAGACCAACTTTGTCTAGTGAGCATTTTTGTTTTTCTAAGATTGCATTCAATTTTTCTTTTCCATTGACACATCTAAAAAGAGTTGTTTCCAAGTTTTTAACCTTATCAAGCAAAATTTGGTTTTCTTTTGAAGAATTTTTTGGGAAAGAATTTTTCTTAATCTTATCATTCAAAGCACAAACTTTATTTTTCAAAACTTCATTTTCTTTTTGTAAATCTTTATTTTCTTTAGTAAGAGTAGAGACCATCTTTTTAATAAATTTATTTTGTATTCCCATTTTTCTAAACTCACAAAGTAAATCATCAAAAGTATCTTGTAATTTATTGAAAGTAAATTGGGACGAGTTTGATACCTCATTATCTTCCTCATGTGCCATGAGACGGAGGTTAGCTACTTCTTAAGGTTCGGCTTCTTCTTCGAAGCTTGATTCTTCAACATCACTCCGTGTCATGGCTGTCATTGCCTTCTTCCTTTGGTATTTCTTTTCTTTCTTTTTTAGGAGAGGGCATTGGGCCTTTATATGGCCAGACTTCTTGCATTTATAACTTATGATAGTGGATTCTTTACTAAAATCTTCTTTGGCTTCATGTTTCTTTCCACCTTTCCATTTCTTCATCATAAATCTTTTGAATTTTCGAGTGATGAGAGCAATTTCATCTTCATTCTCCTCACTTGCTAATTCATCATCTTGACTGGTGGACTTGAATGCAACTGCCCTTTTTTTCTTTTCTTCATCCTCTTGAGCATGTTACTTTTGAGTAAGCTCATGAGTCATTAGAGAACCCAAGAGTTCTTCAGGAGACAATATGTTGAGGTCTTTTGCTTCTTGAATTGTCATGACCTTAGCTTTCCAAGCCTTTGGCAGTGACTTTAGAATTTTCCTCACATGTTCATTGTTAGGATACACCTTTCTAAAAGATTTCAAGCCATTAATAATATCGGTGGATTCATCAGGTTTCATTTTAAACAATTCATAACTATGTACCAAAATATTGATTTTAGATTCCTTAACTTGATTGGTACCTTCATGTGTAATCTCTAGTCTATCCCATATTTCTTTAACTAATTCACAAGTAGAAATGCGATTGAATTTATTGGGATCAAGTGCATAATATAGAATATTCATGGATTTGGCATTAGATTGCAGCATTTTCAAATCATCTTCATCTCATTCGGATTCAGGTTTAAGGACATCAGTTCTTTCTATTATTGTTGTAGGAGTTTTGGAACCATTTACTATAAGTCTCCATAATTCATAATTTACTGATTGAATATAGATTCTCATTCCATTATTTCAATAGTTGTAATTGGTGCCATTAAACATAGGTGGTCTGTTTGTGGATTGACCTTCACCTAGAGAGCTTCCAAAATTGGTTGACATGAATCTATTCCTAGGATGTTAGGCCTAAAACAGAAATACAAGCTCTGATACCAATTGTTGGCCCAAATGGAAACCCAAGAGGGAGAGTGAATTGGGTTTTTCAAAAATTAATAGCAATTAAGACTAATTAAAAATTAATCTAATCAATAGAACAATGATCAAAATATATATATAATGCTATGTAATCAAAAGGGAAATGAAAACAGAGCATGAGAAGGTACATCAAGAATTACCGAGGTTCAACCACAATTCGTAATCTACGTCCTCACCCTAATATCACCTTAAAATCTTCTTCCACTATGCAATTTCCAATTACAAAGTAGATGCTAATTTACCAAGTGCTCAGTTCACTTTTACATAAGAACTTCTTCCCAAGTTCTTTCAGTTCCCAAGTGGTTTTGTCCAAGATCAACTTCAACTTATAAGAGTTTTTCTTCTACAAGAGAACTCTCAAACTCTCACTTACAAGTGTATGAAGTTGTACAAACGAAATACAAACTCTCTATCAAGAGTGGATAGGAAAATAAAAGCTCACTTAATACCAAAATGAAGACAAAAAGAATATTCAGATTTTCTCATCTTAATCAGTCAATGGTTGTTTTTTTTCTTGTCTCTCTTGTTTATTAATGCTGTTGGAAGCTTGTATATAAATCCCTGTATTGATTTCGTTTGTTGGAGGTTGTTGGGGCTCATTTAATGCAAATCCAGTCCGTTATAACGTTAGAAAAATTAGTCGTTATTTTTCAAGTGTCGACACATGGAGACAGTGGACAACATCTGGAAAATATAGACTAGATGTGTTAACACATGAAACCAAATGTCGACACTTGATCATGCTGTCTTCAAACTTTGGCCTCTATCATCACTTGTCGACTCTTTATTTTCATGTGTCGACATATTGCCCAGAGATCTTTATTTATTCCTCCAGTGATCAAGCTTAGCTTCAACAATACTATAAAATCTTCAAGGAGTCTTCTCTTTGGAGTATGATGATAGATCAAAGTCTTCGATTCATCAAAGTTGTCCTTTTATTCAATTTGGATTGAATCTATTATTTGATAATCATCTCTTCTTGGTTGCGAGAACTTCATTTCATTAATGTCGAGCTCTTTTTCTTCATTACCGAGCTCTCTCTTTCATTTCCGAGCTTTCTCTTACTGCTAATCACTTTTTCATTCATGTAGAGCTTTATATTCATGATGTCTCATTACCGAGTTCTTTCTTTTTGTTACTAATTCTTCTTTCTTTTTTAAGATCACTTCAATGAGTCTTTTAGAGGCTTGATGAAGTCTACTCTTGAATATCTTCAATTTCTTTGAATACATACCATCTTCATTGATTCTTCATATTCATGATGAAATCTTCACTTGGATTCTTTGTAAAACCTTTGCAATTAAGATGAATTTTCTTTTCAAATATCTTCAATCTCTTCCAAATCAAGTCATCTTCAGTTGATTTTGCACATTTGATGAAATCTTTTTTTGAACACCTTCAATTTCTTCGAATTCAATTCAACTTCATTGAGTTTATGCACACTTGATAAAATCTTCTTTTGAACACCTTCAATCTCTTCGAATGCAAATCATTTGTTTGAAGTTAGAATAAGTGTCATTGCTCTGTTTTGGTACATTGCATGACTCTTAGAGTGCATTGCTAGATTTGGCTTATTTTGCATCCACTTTGAAATGTATTAGACTTTAAGTCAAACTTATAAGTCTAAATTATAATCTTTATTAATCTGCACACTAAGCAAATGCATTAGTAAAATAATACAAGGTTTAATTATCATCAAAATTAACATGGGAATCAACCTTGAATCAACACATAGTACTTACATAAATAAGGGGTCTAGCTTAAGTTTTTTGAGTGGAACAACTTGAACAAAATTAGAAGTCAAAAGTTAAAATATCTTTTAGAGAAGTTGCTCTTTTTATCATATTGTTTAGTAAGTTATAACAAAAAAATACAAGAATTGTTGTGGATTTAAAAAAAAAAAAATTTAAAATAGGGGTATTGTTTTAAGAGGATAAGCCTTGCCACTGGAGCAAACTACAAACTCCAAATATTTAGGGCCCTTTAGTTATAGTTTTGGTTTCTGCTTTATATCTTTGTTTCTTAAATTTGCCCTGACATTTGGTTTTTGGCCTCACCAAACACAACCCAAGAGGGCAAAAAACAAAATTGTCTGAAAGTAGGAGGATTTATTTGCACCTTTTCCTACCTTAAGAGGGTTGCGTTCACAAAACACAACCCAAGGGTGTAAAATAAAATTATCTGAAAGTAGGAGTGTGGATTTGCAATTTTTCTTCCTGTATTTATAATTTCGCACTGGAACCCAGCAGGGGCAGCACTAGTCTCTGTCTGGCGAGAGAGAACTGGAAATGGAGGAAGTGGGAGACGAACGAGCACACTCACTCACCGAAGACGACGACGATGACACACCGACGCTGAGCGGTCAAGCTCTCCAGGCTCTCAAAGAGTTCCTCACCGAACAAAACCGAACCCTCGTCTCCGACGATGGCGCCGCCGGCGGTAACGAAGGCTCGTCCGAGGAAGAGGAGGTGGGTTTGTTGGCGGAGGACTGGAGGCTGAGTCAGTTCTGGTACGATCGCGACACCGCCGAGACTGTTGCCAAAGAGGTTCTTTCCCTCTGCGAGTCCGTCGAGTCTCCTTCTGTCGCTTGCGTCGCTTGTCCCACTCTCTACGCCTATCTCAAGGTATATAGATATTGCTCTTCTGTATCTATTGCCTTGTGAATGTGTAGTGTGATTGTTTGGCGAGAAAGAAATTGGATTATGGTAAAACATTACCGATTGAGAACCTCGACGAGTGGAAAAGAAAACAATTTCCAAGTGAAATACTGTCATAGTTTTCAGCTTTTGATGTGCCAAGATTGGTTAATCTAATTGTGTTGATTTTTGGGGCGATAGTGTTAACAAACAAATTTCCTTTTGACTGATGTTGCTTGGGTAACAAATCATTCATATTTGAAGAAATGGGATTAGATAATTTCGAAATGAGAAGTGCAAATAAGATGATTCCCTTTTTAGTGGCGAGTTAAGTAGGATGAAATGCGCTTTTGCAGAATGTGATGAAGCAAAAACGTAGATATTGCAGTTACAATTTTAGCTGGTATGGCCATGGTCTTGAATACATACGCTTGTTGATAAAGTAGGCTAGGCTATTTCAAAGAGCAAATGCATATTATTACGGCATAGACATATCATAACTGGTCGAGCTTTGAAAAAATGTGCAAGGAACACAAGTGCTATTTAGTGCCCCGATATTGTTACCAAAATATACATAAAAGTGGACAAACTTTTACTAGTTTCAAGACATTCTTATGCACTTATGTTTTAATGTGTAAGACCAAATGGCTTCTAATAGAAAAAAAATGACAATTTCTTTTCTTTTTTTTTTTTGGTAATGCAAATTTTATTCTTGTAACCTCAATTCATTTCTTGTTTTGAGGCTACTGCATACTTAGGTTAGGCATCAATATAAGATTTATATTTGGTTGAGTGTAATTAAGTAAAAAGAACTGTTATGCGCAACTAATTACAAAATTAATGTCATTGTACCATTAATAACATGAAACCCAAAATAAGTGGTAAAACTCAATATAGATTAATGTTATATAATCTACTAACCCAAAACCGAGAGAAAGAAAATTAGGGTTGCATATGCAAAGACTATTCGAATCATATGCAACGAATAGTTCAAATTATGAAAGAATTCGATAAATATGCACTAAGAAATAAATAAAAGCATACGTGACAACTGTTCCCCTTAAAACCATTTGATTAATTTCTCTCTCTCTCTCTCTCTCTCTCTCTCTCAAGAAATAAAATTTTCATTTGTATCCTTCTCAATAGTCGAAATGTTTCTATTTCCTAAAAGATCAAAGCAAAATAGTAGTGGAATATGAAATTCTAGGCAGCAAAACATAGCAAAAATACCAAAACACAACATAATATACTGAAGCAATAATTTATGTAGATACAAATTAAGAACTTTTCAAAAACATTGTACTTTTTTTAATGAGAAAAATGCAAAAGGTTGTTTTTAAAAAGTTTTCCATTTTCGTGTTAATCAAAACAGCACATGGAAAGAAATTTCTCTCTCTCTCTCTGCTTTTAGTTCCTTCTTTACTTTATCAATATTCCAGACAGTATTTCCTTTTAACATCTCTTTTCAATCCCGTTTATGTAACCTTATTTTGTTGTGACGAAAGAGATGTCATGTGCCTATTATATATGTTATGGCCTTGCTTAAATTGAAGGAATTTTACCTTTTTGGAGAGTTTGACTTACCTTATCTATATAATTTATTCCGACTTACCTATATCATTCTGAACAGGAAAATGAAATATTGTGTAATTCTTCCAAACACCATATTTGTTATGCTAATCACTATAACATATGATTCTTGTTCCAAGTTCCTTAATGGGATAGATCACCCGATAACTATAGGTAATAGTTTCAAAAATTGCAGGGGGCCTACTTGATCTACTTAACACACCCAAGAGTAGGTGCGGCGAAGTAGTACATAATAAAAATAACCCAATAAGACCGGGGTCAAACCACAAAGAACGGATATAGTAGTTAAAACCGAATGACAAACGTAACCAAAAGAAAAATAAAATAAAATATTTTTAAGGTTTTGAGATAGAGGCCAAAAATGCTTGTCAAACATAATAAAATAAAACATACTTGGATTCAATTGATTCAATCAGTTGACTTACTTGGGAATGATCAATATAGATTTACCAATTGCCGATCATTTAGCCTACTTGAACCTCATAAATTAGCAGATGAATATAGTCAAAATAATCAATCACTAGAATATTATTTAGTTAAAATCATGAAACCCTTACCTTCGACTCGTAAACACTTGGCAATACTTTGTCAGAGTATAAGTGTAACAAGCATAATTAAAGGCACACGTTTTCAAAAGTTCTAGGCTAGATACTTATTAAATTATTATTAAAGACCCTTACCATCGATTTGCATATCTTGACTGTTTTGTCAAGGCATGAGATAATACAAACATAATCAAAAGTCTCAGTTTTCGAAAAGATCTATAGATTTCAATTGCCAGGAATATAAAAACAATTTATTCTAGATTAGGATTAAGAGATTTAGGTTCCTACCAGAGGTTTTGGTCATAAAACATACTAGACCAAATACCCGCATAAAATATACAAGTCTTTGACCAGCGTAGAGCAAACCAATATCTACTCTATTTTTATACTAAAAATATATATTCTAAACTTGTTCATAATACACGTAATCATTAAGTGCATAAAATATACGTATCTGTGCCTGTGCATGCAATATAATGAACGTGTGAAAAAACACTAAGTTTTCAAATGAATCTGGAATGAAAAGACAAACCTTAATTAATCATCCCAATTCAGTCAAGCGATCTTCTCAATTGGCTCCAAGAATAAAACTAAATACTAATATTTAAAAGACATGGGAAAAAGAACTCCATAAATAAAATATTTAATACACCAGAAATAACTAAAAAATAACAACTGAAATGAGAAAAATAGCAAACTAAAATCTACTCCTAAAACAAAAGAATGGAGAGAGCCCCAAACTACTCTCCATGGACTCCCATCTCTTCCTCTCCCTTTTTATAGCCACAGATGGAGAAGTTTTTTATTTTATTTTATTTTATTTCCTACTTCTTTCCTCCTTCTTTTCCTTCTTTTCTTCTTCTTTCCTTTTCTCCTTTTCTCCTTGTCAGCCGCCCCACTTGCACACACAAAACAAACATTAGTATAATATGTATTATAATATATAAAGTAATATAATATAATATATATAAAGATAAAGGTAAAATATAATATAATATATAAAGTAATAAAATGTAATATATCTAAAGTAAAAGATAGAGTATAATATATATAAAGTATAAGATATAATATAATGTACATCACCTTGACTCATTTTGCTTGGTTTTATCTTCAAATTTGCTCAAGACGTGTAAAACGTGAAAAATACGAAATTTATATAAAAATAATAAATAACACATAAATAATAACTAACATTAGCCTATAATTAGGGATTCCAATTATATTTTTAAGAGTACAATCAGGGCCAATTGCGCCCCCTACCTCCTCCCCCAACCCCACTTTTTCTGCACTGAAAAATTGTCAATAGGTGGTGCTAATATTGGCATCAATTGGGGAAATGGATATTCATGTCTTTGAGGAGTCACTTGATTGCACGAACCTATGCTTGTAAGTGAACCTTTCAGTGACATATGCAAAGACTATGGTTTGTCAAAACATATGACAGTTGTAAAATTCTTGGGGATTTTGTTCATGAGAATAGAGAAAAAGGTTTAGAGTTTGCCCATCTCGACATATATTTCGCAAGTACACTTCATGTGATGTCAAATTGCTACAAGTACTAAACAAACTGTTCTGGAAGCAAAGAGAAAGTAGAAAGCAATACATATATACACGTAAAATTAGCCATTGCTAAAATTAGTCATAGCTAAATATTTGACCGTACATCAAAAGGAAAACTCATTGGAGTTGCAACTTTTCTATATTAGGTAGACTTGAGAACTAGAAAAACAAGATTTGGGTGGTTGCAGACATTGTTGTTAAATAGGCAACTACACATAGAAAATGTAGGTATAATGTAGCCTTGGTAGATGGGTGTTTATATTGGAACTCTTACACCCCAGGGTCAAGGGTTTAAGGATGGCATGAAATCATCAAAAAAATCTAGGTATAGCCAAAAGGAACTACAAATCAAGTAGGATCAGATTTAAGTTGTGTATAGGCTGGCATAAAGCAGCTTAGATAAGATTTGATGCTAGATCTTGTACATTTGACCTAAAACAGCAATAGATTTACGTGGAAACATATTTAAGCCTTAGAAAGTAAGCACAGGGGACAGATTTAAGTAAATAAATAAATCTGGAGCCTCTTTACTAAGTTTCAGAATTCACAGTGGTACCAACTACCAACTGTTGTTGCAAGAGGTTACAGTACCCACCTCAACTCTCCATAACAACTGATACTGCTGTTGTGGTTTTGATTTATCTTTCTATGGTAAATCATAATGCAATCTCAGAAAGCTATTATGTAATGGCCATTATGCTATTTAAGCATTGACAAGGACTGAGCTGTCTGATTGAAGCTTGACAGATGGGTTCTATGAACGAGTTACAAACAGGCGAATGGACGAAAAAAGTGTATTTATGTTTCATATATTATAACTGGGACAGAGTTTCCTTTATCAACAGGCTCCACCTCAGTTTTTTGGTTTCTAAGGCTGGTCTCATAGAGGTCATAATTTCAACTTTCCACGAAGGTGCTCACATGTGGATCTGTGACATGCCATCTTTTGCATCCTTGGTAGTGTTGGACTAGGGTTAGGATCCAAGGGCAATCAAGTCTCAGGAGAACCAAAGACGGAATAAACTTTGGTCTCTGTGATTAAGATATAGTCCCTTCTTTTCTAAGAAGGTAACTTCCTTGCTCAATAATGTCAAGTACATTTAACAATGTAAGTATATGTATTACTTTTATGGAGAAGACAGACTTTCCCTGCACTTTTCAAGGTGAAAAACAAGGTGTGCATGCATGGGATGGAGACCATCTCATCTAACCCAATCTCTTGGGTTCATTATTTGTCGTTGCATCTGCATCCACCTTTTGCTTTGTGATAACTGGTAACTTACTTTTTTTCATCTTATCTGAATTTCAGAAAATTGATCCTAATATATCTGTCCAACTTCTCGAGTATGACAAGCGTTTTGAGCAATATGGAAGTGAGTTCACATTCTATGACTACAATCAGCCAGAAGAGCTTCAATCATCATTGAAGAATGCATATCAGATTGTAGTTGCAGACCCTCCTTACCTGGTGAGAACGTAGTTTGTATTGATGGGACTTCGCTTAAATTTGCCTCTTCTTATAGGTGCTTTGCCTCTTTCGGACTTAAGTTGGGGGCCTTTCCCTTCATTAGAAGTGGTTTGGGAAAGAAAGCTCTTAATTCAATGATATATTTCGAATATTATTAAACACTTGTATATGTACACGCGTCCATTGAGAGAGGGAGAGACTGCGTATTCAAACCTTTGCTGTTAGCTTCCTTAATTATTAATACCTGGTCATAGATCAATATTCTCCATACTTATTTTGTTTTTACCCTCCATTACCCTTTAATTCGGATAGGAAACTTATTTGATGTTGTTTTATGGCTCTTAATACTTGGGATTTTAAAGACGCTTCCTTTGATTTGTGTTGTTTCTTTTATCTGTCAAGTAGTGTGCGTGCTTTTGCCTTATATATTTCTTACACATAAAAAGCTATGTCCTGTCCTTTCCTTTCCTTTTTTTATTTATTGTTTATTATTTTATGTCTGGTATCTGTTTAGGGTTATTGAAGTTTAGATTTAATGAAGTAATTTTGTCTTAAAGATGTTGAAGTTACTTTAGATTTAATGAAGTAATTTGAAGTTGCTATTTTCTTCTAGTGCTGCAATATGCTATTGTCTTCTATTTCTTATTTATGTGACAATTGGTAAAGAATGGTTGTCTAGGGCTTTGTGACAGAAATTTTTGAAGATTTATTTTCTTCGAGATGATTTGGTATAAAGAATTGATAAAACATGCGGAAAAGAAGTGAAGAGATAATTATTATTTTTTGGGTGGGTGGATTAAGTTTTGGGCCTAATCCTAGGCACACCTTTTGTAATTATCTTGGGTATGGTTCACCTAATTTAATCTGTTTGTCATATTGGTTAGTTTAAGGTGCTTTATGGCCTTCAGGCTTGTGAGATTGATGGATTTTGGGTAGAATTTCTCACCACTATACTCCTTGAACGAGTTTCAAGATGGCTGGTCAAGACTCTTAGATGCATAGACTTGGGGGCCAGTAAAAGTGGGTATCTACGTAAATTGACCCATGGACCATACATCTGATCCTTTTCATAGGTACCCAGATTTTCATGTCCATGTGGAGGTGTCAAACATTTAGCCCATATGGCCATCTTCATGGTTTGCTCTGATTCTTCAGCTTTGGATTTGGGAATTGTTTTTTCCACTCCTGGTTATTTTGACTATTGTAACTGAAATCATTGACTTAATAGATGCATGAACCTGTGCGTCTCAGGAACATTTATATAAAATTGTTTAGAGTAAATTATACTGACCTCCCTTGAGGTATCTGATAATTACAGACAATTCCCTTGTGGTTTCTGAAATAACACTGACCTCCCCTGCCATACTCGTCTCCTAAATGGTGTTAAACAGAAAGTAACATTTTACCCTATTACCCCTCAGTTGTTTAAAACTGTTTTATTTAGAAAAGTCAAAGAAAGCGAAAGGACACAAATAACCACATTGACTTTAGAGTAAATATAAATGCCATCACAACCACAGACAGTCTAAACCCAAATCACCATTTGCCCAACCTACTAATCGAGGGAGAGATGGCCGTAAATATGCTAAGACCCAACGACCATTGCTGTTCAACACTGACCTCACCATCACCATCACCACCACCACCACATAACAGTCCTGACCACACCACCACCTCGCCTGACCACCAACCCCCACAGTCCAAAAGAACATGTTTCTTGAGACATTTTGTCAAACACTCCATGAGTTGCCCACTCTAGTACTAATGTTTCCCAGAATCTCCACAACCAATCAGACCCACCAGGTATCAATCCCATTTCCCCCTCCGATGGCTGTGTGCGCATGAATCTAATTGATCACTTCCCATACACACAAACACGTATAGACATAGGTATGTTCACGGGGATTGTCGTTTTCAAGCGCAGAAGCATCGGCAAATTAATTTCAGAGAGCCAACCTCAATTTATTGTTCTTACTCAGATGAGAGAACATATTTTTGAAAAGAAATTTGTTTTGAGTTTGCACACTTGTGGAGCAAAGCTGTGGATCCGACATTATGTCCTGTAATCTAGTCCCTCTTTTTGCATAAATGGTAGAAATGCTGGCATAATAGAACTACTGATGTATCTTTCTACTTTTGATCTTATTTATATATGGCATACATTATTATATATAACAGTAAACCCAGATATGTCTCTATGGGAATGTTAGTATATCTATATATATGTATATGTTTATATAGGCAGACATATATGTACATGCATATTTTCCTCATAAATTTCTTTAATTTTCCCAATTTTTTGTTAAATAAGGGAATTTGGTTAGTTGGCAGTGTTGTGGATTAGGTGAATTTGGTGGGTTGGTAAGTGAATTCGGTCATGGGGTGGGTGAATGGGTGTGGCAGTGGGTCAGCATACTGGTGGTGTCAGTGATTATGGTGACAGTGGGAGTGGCATTGGTAGAGGGAGGAGGAAGGGCAGTGGTGGCAGTAACGGTGATGAATCTGATGATGAGAGAGAGAGAGAGAGAGAGAGAGAGAGCAGTTGGTTGTCGTTGATGGTGAGAGTAGTAATGGTGGTGATGTTGGGGGTAGAGAGAGACCCAGCAGTATTCTTTAGACAAAATGTCAAAATTTATGTGAATCGATTACGTTAATGGGACAAAGGGCAATTTTGGTAGTTAAAAAATTTTAACCAATGACATCAGCATTTTTCATCTGTGGCTTTAACGGTTAGGTAACAGAGGAGAGGTCTTTGCATATTGTCAGATGAAGTAAAGAAGAGCAGTGTCATTTCAGAAACCTGAAGGGAACTGTTTGAAATTGTCAGATACCTCAAGGTCACTGTAATTTACCCAATTGTTGAATAGTGAAAACTTGATTACTTGACTGTAATTCTCTTGGACTGTTTTGACTTTTGCTGTCTATTATTTGCTTTTGGTCTGCTGCTTAGCTTTAAACTTGATGTTCTTGCCACACTTCAGTTTCGGGTTTAATTGGTCATCACTCATCGTGGTCCACTGGAGTAAAATTCTTGTATATACCATCTTTTGATAAATCGGAAACTTTTGCAGATTTGTCTCAGATGATCCTGCACATTTTAAAAGGGAAATTTGTTTTCTTAACATTTTCAGCTGCAAATTATAGGTTAAATTCCTGCTGTCAGCACATAGATGATCTTATTGAGATGACCTTTTTTTATGACAGAGCAAAGAATGCTTGGAGAAGGTTACTCAAACAATTTCTTTTCTCATGCAACCAGGAAAATCTTACTTGCTTCTACTCACAGGTAGGCAATATATTTTTTTCCCCTTAGCACTTTGAGGGCTTTCAGGTGTTTTTTTAACCCATCTGCAAACCAAATACTCTATTATCTGTTTTATGTTAGATGTATGATTGTCACAAATATCTTGGACAAATATCACAGAAATAATCACTGACTATTTAGTGTTTCGAACGATGGGATGTGAAGGTCAATACTAAATAATAAGAACAAAAAAGAGCATGTACAAAAAAAAAAAAAAAAATGGAAAAAAGAGCATTTTGGTATATTATTGTACTATTGGATTGACCTACTGATTGCTCATAACCTTCTGTATAACAGTTTTAATTATTTTATCGTTTTCATGCTTAGGGGAGGTGCAAACAGATAGCGCAACAGAGCTCCTCGGTTTGCATCCATGTGGTTTTCGGCCTCAGCACTCTAGCAAACTTGGCAATGAGTTTCGTCTGTTCACAAACGACGACCCTGGGATGAGATTAGGAGGATGGGAGCGGGACCAGTAGATGCCTTGGGTTTCCACATCACTAAAATCAAGCTAGTCCTAGTTATTCATTACAAGCTTTGTAATAGGATTGTTTTACGAAGTTATCCCAACTCTCCATTTGCAAAATTCAAGATAGTATTTAAGAATTTTGCTGTGCTTATTACATTAACTAAAATGAGAATTTGTTAACTTTTCTAACCAACCTTGATTCGTGAATAGTGTGTACATTTACTCTTTTTTCTATTTCTTTTGCCTTTCATATTTTTCAGAAAGCTGTTACTGGCATTGCTTTGGCCCCACTAAATTGTCAAAAATGTATCATTGGTATAGGCTTTATTATGTTTCTGTTTTTATCTTTATTTCATTTTATTTTCTGTATCTAGGTAATTGCCGCTGAGATCATCTGATTTAGGTGAAATTATTGGCCTGCAGATGTAAACTTCTTCGCTCTGTCTCCTCTCCGCAGCCAGGTTGATGGAGGAATCCCTTCCTGTGTAACAAATGAAATTTGCAGGCTACGTACGCTTCATGTTTTCCTATTTCTCATTTTAACTTTGTCTTTTCTTTTGTTTTTTTAATTTGTTCTTGGCCAAATTTTGGTTGGGGGTTTTAGGAGAGTAAGATATTGTGTTGGGCACAACATAGAGATTGTGTTTTCTTAATTGACGCCTTTTTCCCCAAATGCCATATCACTAGCAGTCATATTTGAAGTCTCTCTCTTGCCTATTATCAGATGTGCTATGGTGATGGTTATTATCTGTGTAAATTTTCACAGATCAGCCATATGGGAAGCAGTACCAACCAGCTGGAATTGTGAAGCAGTTGACCAGTCAGAAGTGAAATTAGTGATGGGTAGAGGAGTAATGGAAATTACGAAATATCAACAAAAGAAAGAACAATAAATAGGAGTCTATAAACTGGATGGTTAGATTCATTTTCCTTTATGTAAAGGATGACGGCATCAAAACAAACCAAGTAAAGGATGATTGAAAAGTTGTAGAAGATTGGCTCCCTTTGAATTTCATTTTTAGGTGTTTGGTGGATATCTTAAAATTAAACAGAGTCTGTTTGGAACTTGGGGAAGGGAAGGAAAGGGAAGGGAAAAGAACAGATAAAATGAAGAAAAAATATATTCCCTTTCCAGTTGGGTTTTGTAAAGAAAATGAAAGAAAAGTGAAAGGCAAGAAGAGAGGGAGAGGGAAATTGATTTAAAATCATCCCCCCCCCTCTCTCTTAGGTAGAACCAAACAAGGGAAGGGAAAAGGGAGGGAAAATTTTAAAATTTTCCATTCCCTCCCCTCCCCTAATTCCAAACTGGCTCAAAGTTTTGGTCATTAAAAAAAATGTAAACAAATTTAAGAAAATGTCCAACCGGGGTTTGGTCTTTTGCAGAGCAGAGAGATTATGTTGGACATGATGGCAATGCTTGAGATTCTCGCTCCGTGCCCTGCTGCTTTCTCCATGTAGATTCTTATTATTCATCATTCTGAATTGCATTCATTTTCCCAAAGTAATACTATTTCCTGAAAGAAAAGAAAATGAAAATGAAAATCCATAGCTAGCATTTTCTCACATTATGTCTCGATCCCTCCTGCCAACTTGAATGTTGGGTTGGAAAATGCTAATAGTAAACGATTAAAACTAGTGTCTTCACTTACAGTGGCTATTTTTCCAAAACCTGTCCAAGAGAGTTATGTTTTAAACTGACTTCAGACTTCGGAGAGGCTATGAACTAAGAGTTCACCTCGCTCTCTCTGTCTCTCTCTCTCTCTCTCTCTCTCTCTCTCTCTCCATATTTTGGTTCTCACTTCGCACCCAAACCGCCAAATGAAATTGCTGCTACCGCCTCATCCGTATGAGTGCCTATGTATATTTGTGTTATTCCATCACCATGTCGTATAATATAGTCGCCTCATCCATACGAGTCCATATATACATTTGTGTTAATCCATCTCCATGTTGTAATTGATATAGTGAGTAGAACAACAACTAGGGTGGCAATGCGGCAATTGGTTACAGACTAATGTAAGGGTATGTATGTTAATACTTACGTTTACTTTTTTTGTTTTTACATACACTGCCATCTAGCTTTATGATTTTGTTGTTGAATTCATTCTGAATTGGTTACTTTTCACATTTTTAATTCAATGAAATTGAATTTGTGATCTTTGTTTAATCTTTTGTTTCTTCTGTAAATTCCTTCCCTTTATGCAGTTGAACCTGAAGCTCATGTGAATTTGTGGCGATGATTATTATCTGCATAATAATAATTCAATTCCAGTTATTTTATACACATGATGAAATCAATGGCCTTGCCGTTCCTCTCAAAGTTTTTGTGCTACTGTAGCTGACATGGCCGCAGTGACTGAATTTAATTCAGTGCAGGTCTCAATGGAGTTGTCAAATGAACTTAGAAACATACGAAAGTGAACTTAAAGATTATGCCTGAATAAAACTAACTTAGAGAATGGCAGTATCAAAACCGTCAAAAGTAACAATAAAAGCAACACATAAAAAAGCAATTTGTTATTGTGTCGTTGACATGATTCCTTGTGCAAATAAAAAGATGGAAGAGAACACTGGTATTTGAGAAAAAAATTGAGAGAAGGCAGCAGCACTAAGGGACTTGGCTGCAACCTATAGCCATATCTAAAAATTGGACTATCCTGATATTCTAGTTGCTACAGCCAATGATACAGTGGCATCTAACTGCATGGCCACATCTTTTGAAGAAGGTCAAAATTGAATTGCTACGTGCTCTTTGTTCATTTTTGCGTTTGGTAGATGCGACAAAGTACAGATATCCATGAGCATTGAAAAGTAAGTTTTTAGATAATTTTATAGATACCCAAAAAAAAAAGTGTGCAGAAATAGTGCAAAGTTTTTACTAAAGTCCTAAGAGCAATTTTCTATAATTTTTTTTATTTTACATGTTTGTATTATTTGTGCTTTAATTTGGGCATGAAAATACAGATAATAGTATATATATATATTGCATTTGCCGTACACATTGTTTCTTTATTTGTTGTCATATTATTTTTGTATATATTTTAATGAATAAAATAATGTGCTTGGCATGTGCAACACATGTGCCCAACCACTAGTAATAAATATATGTTGTCAAAAATGTATAGTCATATAAATGACACTTTTATGTAAGGTTGTGCCAAAGATGTAATTACAAGTTGAATAAGTCAAAACGCTAGTACCTAGTCTGATGTACATTGAAGCTACATTGTAAATTATTGTACTGAGTTGATCTGGTCAATCACCTTTTGGTATGTATATAACTAGGTGCTGGGGGACTGCTTCGGTAAAGAACAAGTTCACCCAAGCCTCATTGTAAAATATAAACTTTCTAAAAATCGAGTTATCTAGTTAATATATTTTCACCATGTCTTCCTCATCCTTTGTGATTATACCTCATGTATGGTTGCAAATTAGTTTTTAACTCCGGTGCTTCATGGCACTCACCATACTCTATTTGGCATCTATTCTTCATCAAGATGCACATTTACTCTGGTACTTCAATGTTTAATCTTTGTCTATCATATATATATATATATATATAAGGTTGCTTACCAGTAACCAACACAAATATATAAGATTAAAGATTGTGATAGGCATGAAAGACAATACTTAAAGACTTAGTAATTAGTAGCCAAAAACCGCAATGCAACCATCACATAACAATGTCAACAGCCTCACTAGAACACCAGAAACCCAGTAAAATTTTCAGCACATATAATTAGTGAGGGATCAGCTAATTCTGACTAACAGAGCAAAAAATAGAGTAAGATTTAGAAAAGTTAGAGTTACAACAACTACCATTTCTGGCTTCGTACCCGAACCCAAAAATTATCCCAAACCGGATTTGGCTCTACAAAGAGCATGCGTCAAAAGATGCAAACGAAAATTTTCAAATAGCGAAAAAACATATTTCTCTAAAAAACAAAAAAAAAATCTCAAATTTAAGAACTTATCCAATCCAACGCAAGGCTTGGAGAGCCTTTTAACTTCCATCCAAAATTAGCAAATTTTTATTTTTCGTTAGTGAACTTAACGATTATGCCTGAATAAAACTAACTTGAAGAATGACAGGATCAAGTCCATCTAAAGTAGCAATAAAAGCACACAAAAAAAAGCAATTTGTTATTGTGTTGTTGACACGGTTCCTTGTGCAAAGAAAAAAGTGGAAGAGAACACAGGCATTTGAGAAAAAAATAAGAGAGAAGGAAGCAGCACTAAGGGACTTCGCTACAGCCAGTAGCCATATCTAAAAATAAGACTATCCCGATATACTAATTGCTGTAGCCAAGGACACAGTGGCATCTAATTGTGGGCCACATCTTTTGCAGAATGTCAAAGCTAAATTGCTATGTGCTCTTCGTTCACTTTTTGCGTTTGTTAGATATGACAAATTACTGGTATACGTAAGCACTGAAAATTAAATTTTTGGATAATGTTACAGATACCGAAAAAAAGTTTGTACACAATTTCTAAGAAAAATTTTCTTTTTTTTTTTTTTTTGCATGTTTGTATTATTTGTTCTTTAATTTGGGCATGAAAATACAAATTATAGCATTTTAATTTATTTTTTCTGCATTGGTCATACACATTGTTTCTTTGTCTATTGTCCTATTATTTTGGTGAGTAAAATAATATGGTTGGCACGTGCAATGCTCTAAACTACTTGTAGTAAATATATATTGTCAAAAAATGTGTAGTCATATCAATGTAAGGTTGTCCTAAAGATATAATTACAAGTACAATAAATCAAAAAGTTAGTACCTAGTCTGATGTATATTGAAGCTATATTGTAAATTATTGTATTGAGTTGATCAGGTGTTTGGGAACTCCTTCAACAGTGAACAAGTTTTCCCAACCCTCTTTGTAAAAGGTGTTGGGGGACTGCTTCGGCAGAGAACAAGTTCCCCCAAGCCTCTTTCTAAATCATGTCTTCCTTCTCCTTTGTAGTTGTACCTCATGTCTTCCTTCTCCTTTGTGAATTTTCATCATGTCTTCCTTCTCCTTTATAGTTGTACCTCATGTGTGGTACCAAATTAGTTTTTCATCCTATCACCATACTCCATTCTGCATCTATTCTTCATCAAGATGCACAATCACATGTATTTCCCAATTAACTGGGAGAAAATGTCTATCATATATCAATGCTACTATAAAACAAATCCTTTTGGTGAGACTTTTTTTTTTTGGTTGACAAAAATGACCCATAGTAGAAAGTTTGCCCAATTTATATTTAATACATGCAAGGATAATTATGTAATACATAGATTCTGTAACTTCCCACTATTAAGTTAGTGCTAGAAAGAATAATTGAGTGTAGTGTAGCACACGAACATAATGCATGCTACACTTCTAGTATATATATATATGTAAGATTGCCTACTAGTAACCAAGACAAATACAAAATATTGAAAATTGTGATAGGCACAAAAGACAATACTTAAAGACTTAGCAATTAGTCAGCCAGAAACTGAAATGCAACCCTCAAATAACAAAGTCAACAGCCTCACTAGAAGACTACTAGAAACCTAGTGAAACTTTCTACCCAAATAATTAGATAGGGATCAGCTAATTCTAACTATCTGGGCAGAAAATAGAATACTGTTCAGAAAAGCTAGGGTTATAGCAACTACCTTTTCTGGTTCTAGACCCGGATTTAGAAATTATCGCACACTGGATTTGGCTCTACAAAGAGCATGCGTCAAAAGATGCAAATGAAAATTTTCAAATAGGGAGAAACACATTTCTCCAAAAAAAGAAAAAATTTCTTAAATTTAAGAACTCATCCAATCTAACTCAAGTCTCAGAAAGCCTTTTAATTCACATCCAAAATAGTGAATCTCTATTTTTCTTTAATGAACTTAACGATTATACCTGAATAAAACTAACTTGGTGATTGGCAGTATCAACTCCATCAAAATTAGCAATAAAAGCAATACAAAAAAGAAGCAATCTGGTATTGTGTTGATAGGGTTCCTTGTGCAAACAAAAAGGTGGAAGAGAACACAGGTTTTTGAGAAAAAAATATGAGAGAAGGCAGCGGCAATAAGGGACTTGGCTGTAACCTATAGCCATATCTAAAAACGGGACTATCCTGATGTTCTAATTGTTGCAGCTAAGGATAGAATGACATCTAATTACAAGGCCACATCTTTTGCAGAAGATCAAGACTGAATTGATATGTGCTGCTTTATTCATTTTTTGCATTTGGTAGATGAAACAAAATACAAATATCTATAAGCATTGAAAAGTAAGTTTTTTATAATGTTATAGATACCAAAAAAAATTGTGCAGAAAGTGAAAAGTTTGTACAATATTTCTAAGAGCAATTTTTTTTTTTTACGTGTTTGTATTCTTTGTGCTTTAACTTGGGCATGAAAATACAAATTATAGTATTTCATTTTTTTTTTTTTTTGGCAATAGCCATACACATTGTTTCTTTGTTTGTTGTCATTGTGTAGTTATATCAATGACACTTGCACTTAAGGTTTCCCTATAGATGTAATTGTAAGTTAAATAAGTAAAAATGCTAGTAGCTAATCTGATGTACCTTTAAGTTATGTTGTAAATTATTGTACTAAGTTGATCAGGGTTATCACCTTTTGGTGTGTATATATAACTAGGTGTTGGGAAACTCCTTTGGCAAAGAACAAATTCCCCAAGCCTCTTCCTAAAATATAAACTCTCTAAAGATCGAGTTATCTAGTTTGTGTATTTTCATCTTATCTTTTTTCTCCTTTGTGGTTGTACCTCATTTATGGTTGCAAATTAGGTTTTTTTTTACTCTGGTGCTTCATGACACTCATCATACTCTATTTTATATCTATTCTTCATCAAAATGCACATTCGCATGTATTTCATAATTTATTGAAAAAAAAATGTTCAATCTTTGTCTATCATATATATATATATATATATACATATCCATATATGTATGTAAGATTGCATACCAATAACCAAGACAAATATATAAGATTGAAGACTGTGATAGGCACGAAACACAAAACTTAAAGACTAGCAATTAGTCAACCACAAACTGAAATGCAGCCTTCAAATAACAATGTCAGCAGCTTGACTAGAAGACCACTAGAAACCTAGTGAAACTTTTTGCCCAAATAATTAGTGAGGGGTCAGCTAATTCTAACTATCTAAATAGAAAACAAAATACCATTCAGAAAAGCTAGAGTTATTGCAACTATCACTTCTGGTTTCAGACCCAGATCCAAAAATAACACATTTCTCTAATAAAGAAAAATTTTCTCAAATTTAAGAACTCAACCAATCTAACACAAGGCTCAAAAAGCCTTTTAATTCCCATTCAAAATTAGTGAATTTCTATTTATCGTTAATGAACTTAACATCTAAATAAAACTAATTTGGAGAATGACAGTATCAACTCTATCAAAAGTAGTAATAAAAGTTGAAAAACCTAGCCTTGTCTATAGCTTTACTAAAGAACGATTATAGATACAATCCTATAATAGGTATGACTATGGCAATGTGCAATCACAATGTTTCTCAAGATAAATAAAATAAATCAAGCACACAATTGACACACAATTTTTGGGTGGAAATGCAAAGCGGGAAAAAAAACCACGGGGCCTAGTCTAGCCAACCAAGCACTATCAAAAAAGAATACATAAGAGTCAACTAACAACCCAACCTTAGATACTCCTAATCCACGGGTGTCCACCTGCTTACGGGTGTTCTCTTCTTATATAGATCGAATCCCAAGATCACGTATCTATCCTTTGATACAATTCTTTAATACTTGATTGAGTGTCAAACTCTACGACATCTCTGGAATCCTCCAAGAGTTAAACTCAAATCCACCACCGTTTTGAACTCCTCCAAGATATCAACCAATAAAGGATGAAGGTTAATCTTGCTAAGAATCAAATTAAGAACCTCTTCAAGGTATGTAAAAACCTTTAGAATAATTTCATAGAAGCTTTGCTCTCATAGAAACCCTTTAAATGCTAAGCAAATATGCGATCGATTCTTTTAAAGGTGTTTTGGAATCTTTAGACTTGTGTTTTGGCCTTCTCATAGTCTCATATTTATAAAGAAGTCAAACTAGGGTTTCTAGACTTCTATAATCGTCAAATAGAGCTTGCAACGCATTTCCCTAAGGTTTGAATCTTGCAAACCTCCTGGCCGCGACATCCAACGAAATCTTCAGCAAATTTACACCCTTCACTGTTTCTACCATTGACAGGTATCGAGATCCAGCGAGGTCCAGACTGCCAACTAGGGTGCTCACTATTTCTTCCATCGAGAGGTATCAAGGTTCAGCAAGGTCCATCCACATCAATCGACGTCTATCGAAGACCAAAATTAATTACTTTATATATCATCCAAGACTCTCTTAGCACGAGCTTGGATGAATAGACATTATGAATATCCCCAATGTCCGTGATAGACACCCCAACATCCTAAATTATAAGGAATAAAACTTGTCATAAAAATTTAGCCAATTACATGATGTTACAATCTCCCGCTTTGGCAAGTTTGTGACCAAAACTCTATGCTAAACTGTGAATTGCAAGGAATCTAAAAAGATTACAATTATGACCCAACTCACAAGCATAAGGATGTTGTTTATCGAACACCATTCATTCCAAACTCTTATACCTGCACAATATCAACTAAACAAGAAATAAAATACCATCAAGTGCAAGGTATCAAGATAACAAGCATATGTCAATCAAACATCAAAATCAGTTTGCTCTCCCCCTTTTTGGAACACATTCTTAAAGTAAACAAGTGAGCAAGAGACATAAACACAACTGATATGTATATAAACATGTGGGTCTCCACCTTAATATATTCTCCCTCTAAATAACAGGTAAGCACATAGATTTTCTTCCCATTTGTGTCACACAAAGACAAGGGATTATCAAACAACCACACAATCAAGAACTAAAGAGAGATATGGTAAAAAGAGGAATATCATTTATGCAAAATAATCAGTCAAAACTGGACTAGCCTGAAACATAACAAAACTAGGGTAGCAATAAGCCCAAAACCACAAGAGTGTTAGACTCAACATACCTATCATTACAGTACAAAATATACTCCATGAGTCTCATGATGACTTTTGCGTGAAAAAATAAAAATCGAACATGCTCAAAGATCACAACAAAATGAGAATAATTGGTCATAAAGTGATCAAAAACATATCCATGACAATGTACGATGAATGCATGAACTTCATTAAGATCAATGAGAATATAGATCCTAGACTTGATCAAGAATAGCACATCATGAAGAAGCTCATGACCTATAAATCAAACCCATTTCATCCCATACTCAAAATTCAAGCACTCCCCCTCAACAATTGCAATAAAATTTCAACCTTATCTCTCCAAGAATGTTAATATTGAAGCATAAAGAGATGGTGGCTTTCACACCTATGAGTAGGTGGCTTTCTCTTCTTGTCACATAACAATGGTAGCTTCACTCGCACTCACTGTAACCCTTTCCATCAAGGATATAAGACTAACAAGAGAGGAAATCACATGAACATGGTTAATCTAGTTATAAGAAGCTTCAAAGAATTTCAATAATGATATTTGCTTTAGAAGGATCATAAAAGGTGGATTCTACATTATGAGAGATCTCAAGAAGTAGGCATCAAATGAACATGAATCACAAGTATGATAAAGATCACCAAAACTATTGACTCATTAGAATGCATTCAATAAAACACATAAGATTCAATCTTAAACATGCTATTACATCAATCAACACATGAAAAATGTTTTAAGCCGATAAATAGCACAACCAAATCAAGACACACAAAAATAAAATCTTTTTGAATTTTTTTAAACATTTTTTAATATATATAAAAAAATTATAGTACAAGGATAAATTTAAACACGATGAACATCCTAGTCTATGTCACAAACAGCCTTTACTCAACAAGGCTTGCCCCTACGAATTTCTTAAGGGTTTTCAAAGAATCTAAATCAGATGTTTTTTCACCCAAATAACATTCATCTTAGATTTATCAATGAACTCATGAGGTTTGGGTGTAGTCCTAGGTCTTGCCTTGGCATTGTGATTCATCCTTTGACTATGATTTTTGAAAACTTGACTTGGCTTTGAAACACATCTATTCGCATGCTCAGTAAAGACTTTTATCTGATTTTTTAACCTTTCATAGACATTCCTAGGTTGTTGATAAGCATAAGATCTAGGAATCCTTTTCAATTTAGGGCAATAAGGTCTGATATGACCAGGCACACCACAATAATGGAAAATAGGGTTAAACTTTGAAGATTGGATAACCTTTGGATGTTTGGGCTCCATATGAAAGGTGCTTCACATGAGAGGTGGTGAAATAATAAGGCACATGTTTAGACTTAAACTAGGGCAATGAGGCCGGATATGACCCTTAACACCACAATGATGACAATTAGGAGCAAACCTAGTAGGTTTGGTCTCAATATTAGGCACAACATGTGCATATGTGGTGGTATTTTTTTTTGGAAGTTACAACCTTGACCTTCAAATTAGGATAATGAGGCCTAATATGCTCTTTAGTTCCATAATGGTGGCATGAGGGAACAATCTTAGCATGCTTAGCCTCACTTGGAATGAAAGACTTACCCTGAGCCTTCACAGAATTAGGCTTACTTACCTATTGGGAAGTTGTAGAATTCTTCTTTGTGTATCCAATTCCAGTCATGTCATATGAGCTCCTTTGTGTATTCCAAATTTCATCAATCTTCTTTAACCCTGCAGTGAATTTTTTAAAAGATAAATGAGCATTAACAAGTTCAGTTTCAAGCTTTTTGACCTTGTCCTCAAGAAATTTATTAGACTCAACTTTGTCTTGACTTTCTTTCTCAAGAACATTGACTTTATTACTTAAAGTTACCCTTTGAGTACTCAACTGAATTATAAGAGTTTGAGCTTCAACAAGTTCTTATTTTAATGTATCGTTATCTTTTTCTAAGGTCCTCACCTTTATAGACAATTTAATTTTGACTTTTCCCAATTTGTAACTTTCTTGAAACAATTGGCCATAAACTTGTTGAAGGTCTGTAATCTCATCATTGTTATCCTCATCACTCATTGAGTTATCAAGATTTGACTTAAGAGTCTTACTAGAGTCAACGAAATTATTGAACTCTTGAAAATCTTCATATTTAGAGGACTCAACAATATCATATACAGATGTAACAAATGCAGTATAATTTTTAGATTCATTATCATATTCTATCTCGTTATCACTATTGTGATCACTCCATGTCAAAGTTAACACCTTATTTTTCTTTTTCTTTTTTTTATTTGAACACTCTTGTGCCGTGTGTTGATTACACCATAAAAGTGTAATTATAGGCCTTTAATTCACACCTTGTTAGACTTAGATTATTATTAATTTTTTTGTTTTAGTTAGATATTTGTTTGACTATGTTTTGTAGGTTATAGGAGCTTATAAAGGCAATTAGACGCAAAGAATGATAAAAGCGGGTTCAAAACGAGCAAATTGATGATGAGAAGTCCAAACCATCTCAGTATTATGGCTATAAATTTTTACTCCGATGTTCAATTGAGCTGATTTTTGCACCATTGGAAAGAAAACTTCAAGAGCTACAACTTGTCCTCTAATGTGCATAGGCTGAATCGACCTCTAAGCTAGTCAAAATTAAGCTACAATATTGTTGGATGAATAGTGAATAGTATACTGTTCGAACGGTCCATGAACAATGTGTTCAAATGGTCACTATTCACCGTTCGAACGCTGAACAATACCGTCCAAATGGTGAACAATGACCATCCAAACAGTGCGTCTAAACGGTGAATAATGACCGTTCAGACAGTGAATAGTACCGTTCCAATGGTGAATATTGCATTCGAACGCACTTCAGACGGCCGTTTGGACGCTATTTCAACTTTCATTTTTTGCGTTCGAAGTTGAGTCTGAGGGAAATTTTGAAAGCTTTTTAAGGAATTAGGGTTAGTTTTAGGTAGAGGGGCGGCGGGAGAAGCTCCTCCAAGGTTGCTTTTCCCATTTTTTCTTCATTTTTAGCTTAGATTTAGCTTTGTAAGAGTAGTACAGAGTTAGAACTTGTAATTTTCCTTCATTGTATTGTATTTTTCTTCACTTTCCTGTATTTTCTTTTATTTTTCTTACAACCAAACACTTTTATTATTAAAGTAAATTTTAGATTTAAATCTCTACATGCTTTTTTTACATTTTGACATGCTTTTATAATGGATTCAAGTAGCTAGTCATTTAAATTGGGTTCAAATGTAAAGGTCACTCAAGGAATCTAAGGGTTTCAATGGAGACATCTCATGAATTTATTACTTTATTTTTCTAGACTTCTAATTCTTAGTAATTGCATGTGGATGTTTTAGAATACTTAGATTATTGACTAAGTTTGAAAATTTTGATCACCCAAATCGATGGTATTAATTTATGACTCTTCACTAGATAATTACTCCACAATTGCTAAAACTTCATTCACATCAATTAATTGCAAAATGCCTTAGAACACCTAGGTCATTGACTATGTTTAGCTAATTCAATGCACAATCTCCCAAATTGGTATTGACCCTAGTGAAATCGATGGTATTAACCTTTGATTCTCCCATTGACCATGAATCTAATTTTAATTGCTTGAGAATTATTGGTTTTCAAAGTTAAATAATTCAAATCAAACACTCTTGATTGTTGTATTTGATTTGAGTTATAAACCTCATTCAAAGTCTTGAATAAATTGGATGATTGGATCAATTGAGCCCAATTCTCTTTTAATTGCTTTAAATCCAATTTCGATTTGCTTTAATTTAATTGCCTAATTGTTAATTACTTTTATTTTTATTGCAATAGTTTAGTAATTCAAAACTCTCATCAAAACTCAAAAGATTTTTAGTCTCTTTTATTTTCTCTTTTAATTTTAGATTCAATTTCTCTTTAATTGCAATTTAATTTTAAGTTCGTTTAGTATGAGTTAAGTACTGCAGCCTATATTGGGCTTGGTCCTTGAGGAAATACAATTCTGGATATCCCGGATAAAACTACAACCATCAATCCTGCACTTGCAGATAAATAGAATACCTTTGAAAGTGAACCATGTGTCCATAGCCATGACATTCAAAGTATTATTATTGCCTAAGCTTGTCTTGTTCCTTTGCAATCTTACTTTTATCAGATTTTTTATTCTCATGTTTGTCAAGAGAGAGATTTTTTACAAAATTTCTTGAAACTTTTAATAACAAAATTCATCTCCTCTTGACCAAATTATGAATCATTATCACTAGACTCATTTATGCCTTCCTTAATAAAGTTGGAGCAATACTTTTATTTTTCTTTGGTTGGCATCAATTAGCCTCATAAGTTTGCAAAGATCCAACCAAATCTTTCACTTTAATGGAATCTACATCTCTACTTTTCTCAATTGCAGTAACCTTGTGTTGGAACCTCTCCAGTAAAGATCTTAAAAAATTTCGTACAATTTTAGAAGGAGGAATTCTTTCACCAAGGTTAAAATTTGAGTTGACGATATCGTTGAGTTTAGCGTAAAAATAATCAAAAGTATCACTATCATCCATTCTAAAGTTCTCAAAGGCAGTAGTCAATCGCTGGAGTTTGGCAATCTTTACAATAGCAGTACCTTCATGGGTAGTCTCTAGAATGTCCCATGCCTCTTTAGTGATTTCACAGTTGGAGATACGACGAAATTCCTCAACTGTGACCCATTATAGATGGCATTAATTGCCTTACTATTACATCTACAATTTTGAAAATTAGTTGTATCCCATTGATCTGATGGTTTTAAAATTAGTTTCTCATCATATTCAATGGTGGGTGGAGTCCAACCATTCAGTACTACTAGCTAAACTCGTTCTTCAATTGACTTTAAGAAAGCTCTCATCTTTGTTTTCTAGTAGGATAATTAGATCCATCATATAATGGTGGTCTAATAAAAAAACTACCTTCCTTTGGCAAATCCATAGATTTAGGCTATCAGAATCTCATTCTTTCAAAAAAATAAAAATATTTTTGAGTACCCTGCTCTGATACCAATTGAAAAAACCTAGCTTTGTCTATAACTTTGCTAAAGAACAATTATAGATGCAATCCTATAATAGGTATGACTATGGTTATGTGCAATCACAACGTATGTCAAAATAAGTAAATAAAATCAAGCACACAATTGACGTATGATTTTTTGCGTGGAAACCCAAAGCAGGAAAAAAAATCACAGGATCTAGTCCAATCAACCAAGCACTATCAAGAAAGAATACAAAAGAGTCAATTTATAAACCAACTCTAGATACTCTCAATTCACAGGTGCCGAATCCATGTGCTTACGGGTGTGCTCTTCTTGTATTGATCGAATCCCACTATCACATATTTATCCCTTGATACGATTCTTCAATGCATGATTGATTGTTGAACTCACGACACCTCTAGAATCCTCCAAAAGCTGAACTCAAATCCACTACTGTCTTGAACTCCTCCAAGATATCAACCAATCAAGGATGAAGATTGATCTTGCTAAGAATCTAGTTAAGAGCCTCTACAAGGTATGTAAAAAAACCTGTAGAATAATTTTTGCAACAGCTCCACTCTCATAGAAACCCTTTGAATGTTAAGCAATTGTGCAATTGATTCTTTCAAAGGTGTTTTGGCCTCTTTAGACTTGTGTTTTGACCTTTTCATAGCCTCATATTTATAGAGGAGTGAAACTAGGGTTTCTGGGCTTCCATAATGGTCAAAAAGAGCTTACGGTGCGCTTCCCTAGGGTTTAAATCTCACAAACCTCGCGCTCGTGACATCCAGCGAAGTCCAGTGAAGTCTTCAGCAAATTTACACCCTTCACTATTTCTACTATCAACAGTATCGAGATCCAATGAGGTCCAGACAGCCAGCTAGGGTGCTCACTATTTCTTCCATCAAGAGGTATCGAGGTCCAGCGAGGTCCATGCATATCCATCGACGTCTATCAAAGACCAAAATTAATTACTTTATATATCATCCAAGACTCTCTTAGCATGAGTTCGAACAAATAGACATTACGAATATCCCAAATATTTGTGGTAGATACCCCAACATCTCAAATTACAAGGAATAAAACTTGTTACGATATTTAGCCAATTACATGATATTACAAAAGCAACACAAAAAAGAAGCAATATATTATTGCATTATTGACAGAGTTCTTAAGCAAACAAAAAGGTGGAAAAGAAGGCAGCAACCCTATAGCCAAGGATACAGTGGCATCTAATTACAAGGCTACATATTTTGTAGAAGGTCAAAATTGAATTGCTATGCTCTTGTATTTGGTAGATGTGATAAAATACAGATATCTATGAGCATCGAAAAGTAAGTTTTTGGATGATTTTATAAATACCAAAAAAAAAAGTTAGCAGAAATAGTGTAAAGTTAGTACAAAATTTCTAAGAGCAATTTTCTATTTTTTTTTTTACATATTTGTATTATTTGCGCTTTAATTTGGGCATGAAAATAAAAATTATAGTATATATATATATATATATATATATTTCATTGGCCATACACATTATTTCTTTGTTTGTTGTCCTATTATTTTAGTGTATATTTTACAGATTAAAATAATGTGGTTAGTACGTGCAACGCACGTACCGAACCACTAGTAGTAAATATATGTTGTCAAAAATGTGTAGTCTTATCAATGACACTTGCATGTAACATTGTCCTAAATATGTAATTACGAGTAAAATAAATCAAAAGGCTAGTACCTAATCTGATGTACATTGAAACTATGTTGTAAATTATTGTACTAGTTGATCAAATCTATCACATTTTGGTGGTATATATGAATAGGTGCTTGGGGACTCCTTTGGCAGAGAGCAAGTTCCCCCAAGCCTCTTTGTAAAATATAAACTCTCTAAAAATCGAGTTATCTAGTTTGTGTATTTTCATCTTGTCTCCCTCCTCTTTTGTTGTTGTACCACATGTGTGGTTGCAAATTAGTTTTTTTTACTCTGGTGTTTCATGGCATTAACCAAACTCCATTATGCCTTTATTCTTCATCAAGATGCACATTCACATATATTTTCAATTAATTAGGAGAAAATGTTCTATCTTTGTCTATCATATATATACATATGTATGTAAGATTGACTACCAGTAACCAAGACAAATATATAAGATTGAAGATTGTGATGGGCATGAAAGACAATACTTAAAAACTTAATAATTAGTCAATAAGAAACTGAAGTGCAGCCCTCACATCACAATATCAGCAGTCTGACTAAAAGACCACCAGAAACCCAGTGAAACTTTCTACCCAAATAATTAGTGAATTATTTAAGAATTCAACCAATCTAACGTAAGGCTCAGAAGGCCTTTTAATTCCCATTCAAAATTAGTAAATTTCTTCTTATCGTTAGTGAACTTAATGATTATGCTTGAATAAAACTAATTTGGAGAATGACAGTATCAACTCCATCGAAATAGCAATAAAGCAACACAAAAAGAAGCAATCTGCTATTGCGTTGTTGACAGGGTTCTTATTCACATAAAAAGGTGGAAAAGAACACAAGTATTTGAGAAAGAAAAAAAATCTGATAGAAGGCAACATCATTAAGGGACTTGGCTGCAACCTATAGCCATATCTAAAAATGGGACTATCCCAATATTCTTATTGCTGCAGCCAATGACACAGTGGCATCTAATTGCAGGGCCACATCTTTTGCATAAGGTCAAAACTAAATTGCTATGTGCTCTTTGTTCATTTTTTTGCGTTTGGTAGATGCGACAAAATACAGATATCTATGAGCGTTGAAAAGTAAGTTTTTGCATAATTTTATAGATACCGAAAAAAAAAATAAAGAAAATGTGCAGAAATAGTGTAAAGTTTGTACTAAATTCCTAATAGCAATTTTCTATAATTTTTTTTATTTTACATGTTTGTATTATTTGTGCTTTAATTTGGGCATGAAAATACATATTATAGTATATATATATATTGCATTGGCAATACATATTATTTTTTATTGTTTGTTGTCCTATTATTTTTGTGTATATTTTAGGGAATAAAATAATGTGGTTGGCACGTGCAACATACGCACCAAACCACTAGTGGTAAATATATGTTGTCAAAAATGTGTAGTCATATCAATGACACTTGCATGTAAGATTGTCCTAAAGATGTAATTACAGGTTAAATAAGTTAAAAAGCTAGTACCTAGTCTAATGTATATTGAAGCTATGTTATCAATTATTGTATTGAATTGATCAGATCTATCACCTTTTGGTGGTACATATTGTTGGCCCAAGTAGGCAACCCAAGAGGGGGGGTGAATTGGGTTTTATAGAATTTATATCAAGAATTGCAACTTAAAACAGTTTATGTAATATAGCAGTGAGCAATCAAACTAATAACCAAGCAAGTAAATAATAAGATGCAATGCAATAAAGTAATATGAGGAAAGAGATGAAGAACACCAGATTTATAGAGGTTCGGCCAAACCTTGCCTACGTCCTCTCTTCCTCGATCCTCTCGAAGGTATTCCACTATGTAAACTTTTCTTACACAGCTGCTAATTTTTCTCCAAGTGCCTAGCTCACTCTTACAAGAGCTCTTCCCCAAGCTCTCAAAACCCAAGAGATTTTGTCCAAGCTTCTCTCAAACTTAAGAGTGATTTTGTCAAAGCTTCACTCAAACTTTACAAGTGTTTTTCCCAAGCTACACTCAAACTCACAAGTGTTTTTCTCAAGAACACTCAAACTCACAAGTTTACAAACCAACCCAATAATAGATGAAGGTTGTACAATGAATAACTCTCTCTCAAAGAGTAGATAAACAAATTTTCAGCTCACTCAAGAACCCCCCAAATGAATAAAAACAGAGTATAAGATGTAGAAGATGAAATATCACTTTGTAGCACTTAATCTTGAGTTCTTCTCATGTTCTTCTTGTTCTTCATTATCATATATGTGTTGGGGATCTTGTATATATAGCCTTGAGTTGCTTATAGCCGTTGGAGATGGATGGGAGACCATTTGATACGAAAACGGTGGAGTATAACGTTCAAAAATCTAGCCGTTACCTTAAATGAGTCGACTCTTTTTAAGCAGGGGTCAACTCTTTTTGTGTTTCTGCAGATTTTTGAAGGTTCTGCCCAAATGAGTCGACTCTTTTGGTCCAGGGTCGACTCTTTTGGTCTAAAACTGCACAATCAACTCTCTGTTGGAATGAGTCGACTCTTTTGAGCTAGGGGTCGACTCTTTTGATGTTCTAGCAGAATTTTCAGTCTCTGTTCGAATGAGTCGACTCTTTTTCTTGAGGGGTCGACTCTTTTTAGGAAAATCCTTAACTTTTGTAATATTTCTTCAATCTTCTTCAATATCTTCAAGCTCTTTAAGGATCATCCAAATAAGGTTTCTAAGGCTTGAAAAGACTTCTTCAAGGCATGTTGACTTCAAAAACACCTTCAACTCTTCAAGATAAAATCAAATCCGTTTTGATTACTTGTAGAGCTCTTTAATCACCATGACTTCATCCATTGATCTAAGTCTTCTTCAAAATCTTCAAGAGAGCCCAAGACTTGATATCTCTTTTCTTCAATTGATCTTTTATGCTTATTTGAACTTCTTCAATTTCTTTGCTTGATCTTCATCAACTTGATTTCTTCTATAATTTCTTCCATCTATTCAAGACTTCAACATAACTTTCAATGAAGCTTCCAAGTCGTGTGATTTCTTCCATACTTGCAAGACATCTTCAAATCTTCAAGGTGAGCTTCCATGTCTTGTAAGAATCATCTAAATGAGGTTGCAACTATGAGATTGCTGAATCATACTCATTGTCTCCATTGTTTCTTGACAAGCTTCTCACCACAAGTTCTTCAATATCTTCAATGTGACAAGTTCTGCATTGTTACTTGACAAGCTTCAACTTGTTGCTCCCATGATGATATAGTGGACTGAATATAGCCATGAGGATCGAGGGTCTTCATAGTGAATAAGTTGGCCATGAATGTTACCAAACATATGCATATCCAAATCTTTATATTTCTTGAAGTGTCACCACTTACATCCTTCTTCTCAATACTTGTTGAACTTCTTGAGCATCTTCAAGCTCTTTAAGAATAAGATTACCTAAGTAATCTTCTTGTTGGATACTCAACCAATCAGCTCAAATATTTTCTTGTTATCAAATGAATATAATCTAATCTGCACACTCAAGTGAAATCATTAGATAACAACCACATGGTTTTGTTATCATCAAAATCAATATGGGGATCAACCTTGACTCAACACATATAACTAAGTGCTTGGGGACTCCTTCGGCAAGGAGCAAGTTCTCCCAAACCTCTTTTGTAAAATATAAACTCTCTAAAAATCGAGTTATCTAGTTTGTATATTTTCATCCTGTCTTCCTGCTCTATTGTGGTTGTACCTTGTGTGGTTGTAAATTAGTTTTTTTACTCTAGTGCTTCATGGCACTCACCAAACTACATTTTGTCTCTATTCTTCATCAAGATGCACATTCACATGTATTTCCAATTAACTGGGAGAAAACATATAATTTTTATGTATCAAATATACATACATATATGCATGTAAGATTGACTACCAATAACCAAGACAAATATATAAGAT
This sequence comes from Euryodendron excelsum, assembly GCA_033060915.1. Lineage (NCBI taxonomy): Eukaryota > Viridiplantae > Streptophyta > Magnoliopsida > Ericales > Pentaphylacaceae > Euryodendron > Euryodendron excelsum. The sequence continues at coordinate 21,880,280 of CM065392.1, forward strand.
TGAAGATTTTGATAGCCATGAAAGACAATACTTATAGACTTAGTAACTAATTGGTAAGAAACTGAAATGTAGCCCTCACAACACAATGTCAGCAGCCTAACTAGAAGACCACCAGAAACCCAGTGAAACTTTCTGCTCAAATAATTAGTGAATTATTTAAGAACTCAACCAATCTAATGTAAGGCTCGGAAAGCACCCATTTAAAATTAGTGAATTTCTTCTTATTGTTAGTGAACTTAATGACTATACCTAAATAAAACTAATTTGGAGAATGACAGTATCAACTCCATTAAAAATGGCAATAAAAGCAACACAAAAGAAGCAATTTGTTATTGCGTTGTTGACATGGTTCTTATCCAAATAAAAAGGTGAAAGAGAACACAAGTATTTGAGAAAAAAATCTTATAGAAGGCAGCAGCACTAAGGGACTGGGCTACAACTTATAGCCATATCTAAAAATGAGACTATCCCGATATTCTAATTACTGTAGCCAACGATAGAGTAGCATCTAATTGCAAGGCCAAATCTTTTGCAGAAGGTCAAAATTAAATTGCTATGTGCTCATTGTCCATTTTTGCGTTTGGTAGATGCGACAAAATTCATATATCTATGAGCATTGGAAAGTAAGCTTTTGGATAATTTTATAGATACCAAAAAAAAAAGTTTCCAAAAATAGTGTAAAGTTTGTACAAAATTTCTAAAAGCAATTTTCTATTATTTTTTGTTTTACATGTTTGTATTATTTGTGTTTTAATTTGGGCATGAAAATACATATTATAGCATATATATTTTGCATTGGCCATATACATTTTTTTGTTTGTTGTCCTATTATTTTTGTGTACATTTTAGAAAATAAAATAATGTGATTGGCACATACAACACACGTACAGAAACACTAGTAATAAATATATGTTGTCACACCCTGAAATTTTTCAATTTACTTGGATCATTAAAGGGTATGATAACACTTGCTAACTTGTATTTAAGCTCAACATATATACAAACCATAACTATAGTTACATTACACAATTGCGCCCCATACAAAACATTTATATTACACGTACTATTACAAGAGTTTCAGTTTTATTTTACACCACCTATTATGTACGTAGAGTGGTACCCAGCTTCAAAGTTACAGTATCGCCTGTTCATCCAGATCCCATTAGAAACCCATTTTTATTGTCGTACCTGTTATCTGAATAGTTACCCATAAAACGAGATGAGCTATGAAGCTCAGTAGTGATGTATTGACTAACGCAACAACACAATTTTATGTAATTCGAAATCACAAGAAATAGTTTAAGCATTTTTGTTTTTCTTTTGTTAAATATACATATATTCAAGCAATGAGAATTTCTAGTATAGTTACCTCGATCAAGAATAGATAATCATTCGTAGCCCATTAATAAGGCTCGCACTAGCTTCACACCACGCCCGGAAGCTCACCTTATAACCCCAGCATACCACACAGGCCTGGCAGCAAGGCTCTTATATCCTCCACAAGGCAGGGATATACGGCACAACATTGGCCCATGTACACGTGCATCAATATAATTATCATAACTTTACATCACACCCGGAAGTTCTTCCTTATACACCGGCATATCACATAGACCTAGCAGCAAGGCTCTTATACCCTCCAGTACGCCGGAATATACGACACAATTCAATACGCAATTATAATAGCCTGAAATAAAATTTGTAGACAAATAATCATATTAATTGCATTAGTTTAAAAATCCCTACCTGACAATTTCTTGCTATTCGAACAGTAGTATCAGGTTTCTTCAAAATACATCACTCTGCCAAATTATCAAAAGTTATTAACTTGTGTTTAATTCTCTACTAAATATATATAGGGCTATTGCAAAACTATGTAAACCATTTCAATTATATTTTGAAGTACTTAAAAATTATTATTCATCATATTTCCGAAGTAGTTTTTGACTTAGACCTAGAATTTCCAAATTCATTTTCACATTTGTTTCACAATAAAAAATTGTAAGTTTTGTGTCTAGACATGTATCTCGGAATGACCAACACTCTGTTATATTTAAAAGTGGGATTTGAACCTATTTTAAGCTCCAAAATAGCTTTGAAAGTTGACTGTTATACCGAAATTTGAATGATTAAGGATGATCAATGATGGGGATTGATTTGGCAATGACTAATCAGGACCCGCAACAATGGCTGACCAAGCAGACCATGCTGAGCTCGACCTGCCGACCATAACCTACCGAGGTCTACCCATGGCCGAGCCGATCATGCCGAGCCCGACCTGCTGACCATAACCTACCATGGTCTGCCCACGGCCGAACAAACCATGGCCGACCACGACTAAGCAGACTACAACCAAGCAAGACCATAGCCAATCACGACCAAGCAGACCATGGTCGAGCCAACCTGCCGAGCACGACCATGCCGAGCATGACCGAGCAGGTCATACCCCGAGCAGATCACCAAAGCAACCCGCCGCCGGCCTGGAGATTGTCCCCACCAAGTTTACTGCATTATCAATTAATAAGATGGAAACAAAAGGGTTTTGCTGAAGACCCAAAACATTAGAATCAGAATGGATACTTATTTTTCAAAAATGATACCACACGTATGACTACCTGGAATATAGTGTTTTGATACTCTTGATGCTTAAAATCTATTAAAATAGTTAGCAAATAATTTATTTGGTGTTATATAAGCTTCATATAGACTATATAATGGAGAAAAAAATGTTGACGACACACAAATTGCAGGTTGCCGAAGCCAAGCAATTGTGAACATTGAGGAATTGGTTTCTAACTCTCTATTTGTAGAAAAATTATGTTTGACACAATTTGGAGTCTTATGATTAATATTTTAAAATATTAGAACCCACTCTAATTAGCTAGGTTTTAAAACCCATGATTTTGAAATTTCTCACTTGAAAGTATGGATTTTCTATCTATTTTTCGATCACTTTCTGATCATAGCCCAATCTATATACATGTTATGCTATATAAAACTGAAGTTTTCAATCCTCACCTTGCGTTGGATAAGCTTGAACAGCGGCACCTTTTCTTCTTTTTCTTTTTTTTTTTTTTTTTTCCTTATCTTTTTGTACATACTACCAGCTAGTAGATATATCTTGATATCCGTATCTATTGTATGACTCATACTACATGTCCTAATTGCATGTTGGACAAGTGTCCAACATGTAACAGGTGTGCTCTCCATTCAATTAACTCCTTCTAAGCAATTTATATATTCTTGAGGTCTCCTTTGAAAATTATTTATTTATTCATTTACTTTAATTGTTTTTAACTCTGAGTTTAATTGTAAGTTTATGAATTTATAGGTTAACTAATTAACTAAAAATACCGGATATTACATATGTTGTCAAAAATGTGTAGTCATATCAATGACACTTGCATGTCAGATTGTCCTAAAGATGTAATTGCAAGTTAAATAAGTCAAAAGGCTAGTACCTAATATTATGTACATTGAAGCTATGTTGTAAATTATTATACTAGTTGATCAGATCTATCACCTTTCGATGGTATATATAAATAGGTGCTTGGGGACTCCTTCGGCAGAGAGCAAGCTCCCCCAAGCCTTTGTAAAATATAAACTCTCTAAAAATCAAGTTATCTAGTTTGTGTATTTTCATCCTGTCTTCCTCCTCTTTTATGGTTCCACCTCATGTGTGGTTGTAAATTAGTCTTTTTTACTCTGGTGCTTCATGGCACTCACCAAACTCTATTCAGTCTCTAGTCTTCATCAAGATGCACATTCACATGTATTTTCAATTAACTGGGAGAAAACGTACAATCTTTGTCTATCAAATATACATACATATATGTATGTAAGATTGACTACCCTTAACCAAGACAAATATATAAGATTGAAGATTGTGATAGGCATAAAAGACAATACTTAAAGACTTAGTAATTAGTTGGTAAGAAATTGAAATGCAGCCCTCACATCACAATGTCAGCAGCCTGGCTAGAAGACCACCAGAAACCCAATGAAACTTTCTACATATAGCTAACGAAAAAAATATGCAAACGAAATTCTACATATAGCAAAGAAACACATTTCTCCAAAAAAGAAAAAAATTCAAATTTAAGAACTCATCCAATCTAACGTAAGACTCGGAGAGCCTTTTAATTCCCATCCAAAATTAGCAAATTTCTATTTTTCATTAGTGTACTTAACGATTATGCCTGAATAAAACTAATCTAAAGAATGACAGTATCAACTTCGTCAAAAGTAACAATAAAATCAATACAAAAAAGAAATAGTATGCTATTGTGTTGTTGATAGGGTTCTTGTGCAAACAAAAAGGTGGAAGAGAACACAAGTGTCTGAGAAAATAATACAAGAGAAGGCAGCAGCACTAAAGGACTTGGCTGCAACTTATAGCCATATCTAAAAAATGAGACTACCTGATATTCTAATTGCTACAGCTTAGGATACAGTCGCATCTAATTCCAGGGCTACATCTTTTGCAAAAGGTCAAAACTGAATTCCTATGTGCTCTTTGTTTATTTTTTGCGTTAGGTAGATGAGACAAGATGTAAATCTCTATGAGCGTTGGAAAGTAAATTTTTGGATAATGTTATAGATACCGTGAAAAAGTGAGAAAAAGTGCAAAGTTTGTAAAAAATTTCTAAGAGCAATTTTCTATTTTTTTTTTTTACATGTTTGTATTATTTATGCTTTAATTTGGGTGTAAAAATACAGATTATAGTATTTAATTTTAATTTTTTTTTTTTGCATTGGCCATACACAATGTTTCTTTATTTGTTGTCCTATTATTTTGTGTATATTTTAGTGAATAAAATAATGTGATTGGCCATGGAACACGTGTGAACCACTAGTAGTAAATATATGTTGTCAAAAAAATGCGTAGTCATATCATTGACGCATGCATGTAAGGCGGTTTAGAAATGTACTTATGAGTTGAATAAGTCAAAAGGTTAGTACTTAGTCTAATGTACATTGAAGCTATGTCGTAAATTATTGTACAGTGTGTATATAACTAGGTGCAGGGAGACCAGTTCGGCAGAGAATAACTTCCCCCTAGTCTTTTTGTAAAATATAAACTCTCTAAAAATCGAGTCATTTAATTTATGCATTTTAATCTTGTCTTCCTTCTCTTTTGTTGTTGTACCTCATGCGTGGTTGCAAATTAGTTTTTATTCTGGTCGCACTCAACATACTCCATCCTGCATCTGTTTTTCATCAATATGCACATTCACATATATTTTTCAATTAATTGGGAGAAAATGTTCAATCGTTCTCTATCACAACATACATACATGTATTAAGATTGCCAACCAGCAACCAAGACAGATATGTAAGTTTGAATATTGTGATTGGCACAAAAGACAATACTCAAAGACTTAGCAATTAGTCAGCTGCCCAAATAATTAGGGAGGGATCAACTAATTCTGACTACCAAAGCAGAAAACAGGGAAAAAAAAAAATTATAACATAATCATTCTTGCTGTATCTACAACATCCCTTACTTTCTTAGGGATGAGAAATCAAACAAATACTTCAATAGGGCATACACAACACCATATGGGGTCTTAAGAAACAAACAATAAAATAAAATTAAACTTGCCAAAGAGTGGACATTTACAAGGTTACAACAGGTTGAACTTACCATGACGAGAGCTTGATGCCCGATTACTAAACTGCTAACAATGTGAACTCCGAAACTTCTCTGAGGATTTTTAGGACAGGAAAATTGGCTAGATGCAGTGAAGGCAGTAATCTCATGACTATAGTCAAAGAGTGGCAGGTGTTAAAAAAATATTCCACCTTCAATGGCACCCGGTTTTACTCTCACTCTTTTGCTGCATCCTCTTCTTTTTATGAGCTTTTATTAAACCTCAGTTTTACTCACTTTTGCTAACCCTCACTTCTTTGCTTTCCTCGGGGAATATCTGAGGAGTTGCTGAGTCACCCACTCTAATGTGCAACCTGCAAAATACCAAAATGAGAGATGAACTTTGCCATATAACAGTTGGACTGAAAGACAGCTCATCCATACCCCCCCTGCAGATGCAGAGACACAGACATGAGTGGAAAGAGAGAAGGAGAGGGAGGGATGAAATAGATCGCCTAGCCAAACTCAAATATCATTGGAAGAGCCTGTTGATATCTGTTGATACGTACCTTTCTCTTGCAAAATGACGTCTCTCCATAGTTGTAGCATGAGGCAGACTATAGTCAGTGGTAACACCAAGCAGTTTCGTGCATTCCTTCATATACAAGAGCTGCATAAGAACAGTGACGTTGCACTGCTCAAAATAATTTGTGTTGCAACAAACCATCATATAACAGAGAGCAAATGTGACTTACAGAACCCAAATGGTCAGCCTGCCCACACTCGTAAGAAACTTGCCTCGGGGCCTCAATCATGTAGTCAACACAACAAAGATGGCCAAAAGCCTTGCAAATAAAACATTGTATTTCCTGTCCAGATGGATACACAGTCGTCACTTTCTTATCAACTTTTAGCTACTGTGGTGACTATGAAAAGCTAAGAAGCACCGATACGGACACGGACACGGATACAGACACAAATACGGACACGGTACGCGACAATTCTAAAAAATAGGGAACGCAGATACGGCGGGGACACGGCAAATTTTTTTTATTTTTTATATATTTTATTTTCTACATATATAAATATACCATGCACATACCATCAAAAATATCTAAAAATCCAATAGTCAATACTCAATAGAATAGACGGCAGATTATCAATTCATCATACATCAAGCATAAAAGAAGAGACAAGTTAAAGAATATCATCATCCAATACATCCAATACATCATAAAAAAAGAAAAAAATAAGAATTACAGCAGCAGCAAATTTGGGCAGAGAAAGAGAAGGAAAAAATAAAAATTATAGCAGCAGCAAATCTGGGCAGAGAAGGAGAAGAAGAAGAAGAAAAAGAAGTAGAAGAAAAAGAAGTAGAAGAAAGAACAAAAAATTTGGGTGAAGGAGAAGAAGAGCAGCAGCAGCAGCAGCAGCAGCAGCAGCAGCAGCAGCAGCAGAAGAAGAAGAAGAAGAAGAAAAAGAAAAAGAAGAAGAAGAACTGAAATTTCAGCAGACAAGGAGAAGAAGAAAAGCAATAAGAAAAAAAAGAAGATAAATTTCGGCAAAGAAGAAGAAGAAGAAGAAGAAGAAGAAAAAAAAGAAGAACCGAAAAAGAGCTTACCTGGTCCAGTGGTATGTGGTGTGTTGCTGCTACTTTTTCTCCTTCGCACTTCGCCTCTTTCTCCAACTGTGCAGCAGCTTGGGCTTATACAAGCTCCAACGATAAAATATTTTTGATTTGGACTCTTTTGTGTATTTTATATTGAAGTTACAAAATATACTCCATTTTAAAATTTTTATAATTACACTTAGACCCTTGCCGTGTCCTAAACGTGTCCTTGCCGTGTCCTAAGCGTGTCCACAGTTTAAAAAAATTAAAAAAAAATAGGGCACGCCAAGTGGCGTGTCTGTGGTGTGTCGGACACGCAAACAGTACTCTATTTGGTGTGTCCGTGCTTCCTAGATGAAAAGAAAGCTCATCCTATGACAAAATAATAGGGAATTAAGTACCTTGAGATCATCAGAGTAATAGTCACTGCTGCATGAAAACAAATCATGCCCAGAGTCCCCACATCTTAGACATCTTTTGGAACTCTCATCCTTTACTACATGTTTCTCCGGACAATCATTGGCAAGATGTCCTCTTCCATAGCAGATAAAACAATCAATTACCTGAATGACCCAAAAAAAATGCATTCAACTACATTACCTGCAAAGTATGTGTATGTTACAAGACTCACAACATCAAACTTTTTGGCCAACAAATTACCAAATTATCCAGTTTTACGCCGGAAGTTTTATAAGAGAGAAAAACAATATGAAATCTTACATCGGTCAAACTGTTGTTACAAACTGCCAGTTGATGTACATTTCATGCATGTGACATAAAGTAGATTCAACGAAGTTCTTAAGTGATCCAGAAATCAATTGATCTGGTATTAATAGAAAGTGCTTATTAGGATGCTCGCACTACCAAATGCCCAACAACTACTCTGTGCACTTAAATAATAGAAATAAAAAACCAACCAAAAACAACCTTCCAGTCAGAAGTGTGGATCGTAAGTTGAATACTGACAACACAATCTGAAACTTTGATAACATAGAGTAATTATGCAAATAAAAATACTACAAGACCTGTTTGCAATGTGTCGCATTGTGCTTGAAACTCCCACAACAAAAGCATGGTTTCCTCTGTTTTTGCAGCAAATGACTAACTGCTGTACGATCATTTTCAGCCATCCCCCTACTGCTTTCTGGGTGATCAAAGTATCTTCGGCGATACTAGTACAATAATTAATATTGAAAAATGCGTGAATAAGCACATTTATCATAATTAATAACTTCCTAAATTTGTACTTTTAAACTCCTAAAATCTCAACTCACAAGAAGCTTTCTTGGCACAATGTCTTCCATTCTCTTGACTGGTTTTGTTTGAAAAGGTTTCCTTTCTTTGATTGAGTCTGCCCAGTTGTCTTCCTCCATAGCATTAACCTAGGGGCAAAAGAATGTAAATAGGTCCGTTTCAAAATACTGCAAACTTTATGTTTTAACTCTTTTTGTTTTTGCCCTGAATGAGATATGTTGTAAGCTTTGATGCTACAGCTGACAGTTCAAAAGAAGGGTTGTCTAAGTAATAAAACCTAAGTGAATGAAACTACAAAATATCCATACGATATCCTTTACTTAAAATTTAGTAACACACATACAAATTGCTGAACCAATATATGATTCAAGAATGTCAAAGCATTCAATGAAGATGCACTGTAGGGATGATGAAGGCCAGCATCCACAAACACTAAGAACACCAGGAGCATCATCCAAAAACTTTTGGTACAATATCAAAGTATATCTGATTGTGACCATCCCTGTGCAACTAACAAATGTCTATAGCATGAGCAAGCAACCAATCCGTACCAAGAAGTGGCTTTTTCATTACTCTTTTTCACAAAATGTTGGTAACTCATCCCCGCAGATCCATTATTATTTGACAATCCATATGCAACTGAAAAATATTCTCTGTTCAGAATTCAACTATCATAGAAAGACTCAATCACAAAAAATCTAAATCTATAAAAAGGAAGAATATAAAAACAGGCCCAGGCTGAATAGGTAGTAAATTACTTCTCATTGGAAGTATGAAACAATGATAAATAGTTCAATCAGTGTTCTATTGACCTCCTCTGTTACCACCTTGAAGAATAATAAAGAGGAAAACAAAACAAGAAATGTGGGGGATTTAGTGTTAAATCTTGGACAGTTGCAATTTTTAAGCCATCTGTGAAAAAGTGGAAACTGAACACATAATTTTCTTATCTTGGTAAATATTCAACCAAAGGTCACTGTAACAACTCAGAAGTAGTCTAAGAAGCATGGAGTCCTCTAAGAAGGTGCCGAGTCCATGTCGAACACAACACTTGTAGGACACTTCCCGACACGTGTTGACACTCATCTAAACATGTCTTGTTATTTTTTTTATCTTTTAGAACCAGACACGCTTCGGACAGTTGGGAGACACACGTGTCCATCACTAAACCACGGATGAACACATTGCAAGTTTGAAAATAACAAGTTATGATCTCATTATAAAATAAAAGCAACATGATATTATATCTAATATAACGTTTAAGCTATGAAATACATAATTTTTAATTTTAAGGGTTAATTACAAACACACCCCCTTAACTATGACTCAGTACCACGATGCACCCCTAAGTTTTCAAACGTAATATATTGACCCTCTAAATTACCAATTTACATCAATCAACCCCTCCTATTAGTAAGCCGTTAGGAAATTGATGAAAATTTGTTATTTGACTTGTACATGTTAACAAAAATATAATTTTATACGTAAATTGATTCTCTTGCTATAATAATTGCCTAATGACTGAAATGTCTCCTGAAATGACATGTAAATATAATGACAAAATAAGGAGTATTTCAGTCATTAAATAATTATTACAAAAAAGAGTATGTAATTTAGGTATAAGATGAACTTTTGTGAACATGTGCAAGTTATATGATAATTTTTCATTTATTCTACTAACTGATTACTAATATATTGCTAACAGAAGGGGTTGATTGATATAAATTGGTAGTTCAAGGAGTCAACATGTTACGTTTTAAAATTTAGGGAGGCATAGTGATACTGAGACATAATTCAGAGGGTGTATTTGTAATTAACCCTAATTTTAATAACTATTATCTTGCAATTTTTTCATTATTTTTGAGTAAAATATTCTTATATGACTTGTAAAATATATATTTTTGTTGTGTCCCTGTCTTGTTGTATCCTATTTTTTTAAAAATTGTTGGGTCTATGTTGTGTTTGTATTTGTGTTCGTGCCTTTGCTTCTTAGGAAGTAGTCTTTCACTCTGAGGAATGTATGGGTATGTTTTTTTAGCATAAAATATTTGCTTTTGCTGTATTAAGGAGCACTTGTAGTTTTTCAGGATGAACCTTCATGCGATATCATTTACTAATTAAATCTTCTTATTCTTGTTTCCATGCTCTCCTTCACAACCACAGCCTCCATCATTGGCTTTTGATAATCCAAGGAGCAGCTCAACACAATCACCAGCCTCAATTCATTGAAGTTCCCATCCCTTTCTATTAAAAGAAAAGGCTTCCCTCTTTGCCTCTTGCATTCTCACTTTCTCGACAATGTTGAAGTTCAGATCTTCATTCCCCCTCCATTTTGCAACTTCTCAACATATTTATACCCTTTTGATTTCTCCTTAAATCCTAGTGTATTTCACAGTAAATTTTTTAGAGCCTCTTCATTATCTTTGTGGTCAATCTTTCTCCTCTTCTCCTTCCCACTTTTGAGAAGTTAAAAGAGAAAACCTTCAAAACAGAAATCGTATCCAGGGATATCTCAAATGGCTTTAAATAATGGAGCAAAGTAAAATTTATAATTATACAGGTCTGTGCACAGGAGTTATGCAGTCCCTTACATATCATGCAAGTATGGAACTGAAACATTGAAAATTTCATCAGCACCATGTTACATGGACTTTTCTAAATTTGAGTAATATATGTCTCGGACATTCAACACTTCGGTAAACGTATGGGATGTGGCTGATGTGTCTAGTTTGACTTAATCTCAACATGCATAAGTACGTGAGTTTACTATAATATAACTATGCATAAAATGCTCTATTTTAGTTTGTAAACACCATTTTACCCTAAAAAAATAAAAGAAGTATTTGAGAAATGTGAAATCTGGTTGTGTCCTTTGTCCTTGGACATGATAATTAGTTGAATCTGGCACTTAGACACACCCTAGTCCATGTAACATAGCATCTGACTGTACAAGTCCAAACCATCCAAAATATATTGTGACCCATCAGCAAATCAATAAAAAAAAGGTGCAGAATGATGTTTTATAAAGTAAAAGCAAGAATTGTTTGCTTCTGTGATGTTGAACTTAATTATGTCAAATTTTCCGTCACAAATTTTCATGATCATATAGTGTTATACAATTGCACCAAGTAATTTCATCACCTATTTTATTTAAATAAGAAACAATTAACTAAAGCACCTAAACAATATCAATATAATACGTGTCAGTAATTTTCTTACTTTATGTTTTTCCTTTTCATTGAGTTATCACTTCAAAATCAAAAGCATATAATAAAACTATATTAAATCCCAATCAAATTTATTCTTTATTTGCTTTAAATCTAAACTAATTAGCAACAAAATCTATCTATATACCAAGATATGAACAATAATTATGAAAATCCCAAAAATACTGCAAGTACGAAACTATTGTGTGTTATAATTACTAATGGTGAAGAGAAAGGCTCAAATATAGCAATGAAATTCTTAGAATCATCACTAGTAATGGAAATCTTACATTTACAGTATTCTTAATGAGTTGCATAAACTATTTATCTAAACAAGCTCAAATTGATGGATAGTTATGAAAATAAGAAAATTAAAGTTATACTATCATTTTGTCCCTTGAATTTTTCTCAAAAATTCAGTTTCATCCCTCAACTTTCAAGTCTTCTATTTGAGCCCATAAACTTTCATAAGCCAGCCAAGCGAACCAGCTTGTTGATACTAGTGAGAAAAGAGGTCCCTATATATCACATGCTTTCAACTTGAGCTAATTTTCGGGGTAAATTGAGAGGGATAAAAAGCATCTATAGATGGAAATCCTACACTAACAGTAAACTTAATGAGTTGCATAAACTATTTATCCAAACAAGCATTAATTGATGGATAACTCTGAAAGTAGTAATAAGGCTAAACTATCATTTGTCCCTCGAATTGTTCTCAAAATATAAATTTCATCCCCCCAACTTTCAAGTCTTCTATTTGAGCCCACAAACTTTCATAAACCAGCCAAGTGGTCCAGCCTATTGATAGAGCTGAGAAAAGAGGTCCCTATTGTCCTTGTTATATTCCAACTTGAGCTAATTTTAATGTTTAAATTGAGAGAGAACAAAGCACAGAAAAATAATAATGAGAAATAGATAATAAGGGGAATGGAGAAAGGGAAAAACCAAAGCAACTGGAAGTGTAATACACACAAGTTGATAGTGTTTGATTCACTCATTTCCCTAGAATAATTTCTTAACTCACCATTCCACATTAGTTAAAGTGTAAATTCATATTCAACTAAAAGTGTAACACATACAAGTTGACAGAGTGCTTGATTACTCATTTCTCTAGAATAATTTCTTAACTCTCTACTCGACATTAGCTAAATAAATCTCACGTGATTGCACATGATGTAATGGAATTAGCTTTTCTCACCTCCATTGATGAGCTGAGATGGCTTCCAAACGAAGAAACCAATAATTTAGCTTAACAACAATAACATAATGATTATCTCAACAAGCCCATAAACACATTAGATATTGATTTAATCTTTCATACAATACAGGTTTGTGCATTGGAAATTAATAACCCTTTCCTTCATCTTCGTTAAAAAAGAGATAATGTCAAGGCTTTCCTTGAAAATCTTTGGTGGGGGGGGGGGTTGGCGGGGAGGACAATTGCCCCATCTCAACACCTCCGGGTTTTAAGAACAAGCAATACCAACCCAAATTATTCAATATTTTAAAATTTCATAAGGTGCATGCTTGTGAATTAATCGAGATGAAATCCATGCAATTTATAGTAAAGCCTACGAGAAAAAGCAAAAAGCAAAAAGAAAAAGAAAACAGAGAAACAACTACAGTCCACTATTTATACAATAGTAACACACTAGACAACTGGAGGTTGGAGAAGAAGGGGGAGCCATAAGGGCATGGGAGCACAGAGAGAGAGAGAGAGAGAGATGACTATGGAAAGCATTTAACTTCAATGAGTAAGGTCAAGCGAAATGATGTTGACTCTCCTTCATCTAGAGATGTGAACAAGAGAGCTTGAAGAAAAAATTCTGAACTTTAAACTTGCATGAGAAAAAGCCTTTACGATGGTCTTTTCCAAAGTAAGAAATCAAAGCTTCGCTAGGAAGCAAGGACGCGCCTAACAAAGTGACGTACCCATGTCCAACACATATCGGACACCAACACTCATTGGATAGGCATCGGACAATCTCTCCTGTGTCCTAATTTTTTTAATTTTTTCTTACCAGACAAATGCCAGACACCCTCTAGACCCACGTGTTCATTTTCGGGACACTTATAGGACACGGTTAACTTGCTTGATTAGCGGGTGCTATGTATTTGATTTACAGGAGGAGAAAAGAGGGAGGAGAGTCGCAAGTAACTGAGCATCCAACAACCAGCATAGAAGAAGAAGAAGAAAGAAGAAAAACTGCCAATCTGCTGCCTCGAGTTCAGCTTTTCTTTTTTCTTTTTTTTTTCCCCCCTCATATTTTGTATTTGGGACGACAAGTTGGCTTTTTTTCCTTTTTGTTCCTTGCTCTCTTTTTGTTCTAGGAGACTATGACTCTTCTTTCTCTTTTTTGAAGATTGATGCTTCTTTTTAATGGTCTTCTTTTTCTCTTTGAAGACTGCTCATCTTTTTTACAGCTATTCTCTATTGTATCTGGAAATACAGAATACTTGGATTGTTCTATTTTATTTTGTTATGGATCTCATGGCCCAAGTGGGTTAATGGGCTAATGAAGAACAGGGTATCTTGATAACTCTTACATATCTATCCTATGGTTGTGGTTATGTTGTTTTACTTATCCTATTGGGCTGTTTAGAGGAGGTGTGGTGTCTTGTCTTGTTTTATTTAGCATGACGTTCTATCTTTATTTTGCCTAACCTATCGGGTTGTGAGATTTTCTTTTTTAAGCTAGTTTGTCTTCTTTGTTTCTGATGTGTTTTTCTCGACCATTGATGAGTTTGTTGTGGCCGAGTGGCAGTTGTCTCTGGTTGCCCTTTGTGGATGGAGTCATGATCTTCATTGCATATCTTTCTTTTTTGGTAATAAAAGCATACTTACCCTCTCTAAAGCTTCTTTAAAGGGAAGCCCTGAGCTACCACTCCCTCATACCAGGGATATTCCTAGAAGAAAATGTCATTAAAGGTTAATGATTTGTGCAAGATACGGTAGAGTTCCCTTACTAAACATAGGCTAATGTCTAAATGGGGAAAACTCTTTCCTTTTATTTTCTAAGCTATTACTTTTATCAGAACTATTGTTTTAAGACTTCTGCACATGACCGTGTTTAATGTATTGGTTGACTTGGTTAGCATCACTCTGCGATTTGGGGGAAATGGAAAGAGAAATTTGATCTAGAATGATGTGTCAGTGGCATATAGTAAATTATAAGTCGACGTGGTGGGTCTTTTGTTTACCACAACAAGCCACAACCTTTTGTATGGAAATTCTTGTAAATTTTCTATTCGCATAGCATTAGTCTTCTTAGCAATTAGCATATCGAGAGCTTAAAATTATGATTTGTCAACAAGGACAGGTCTTATGCCTTGACATTATTGCAATTCCTAACATCACAGGCCTCTAAAATCAAGACAAGAAGTCACAACAGTGTGTACGTGTCATACGCACAAACACTTTGTCTTTTGTTTTTTGACTATTCAATTCAAGTAAAATTTAATTTAAAAAGTTAAATAAAGATTCCATCTTTCGAGGCCATTTTTCATCTTTTCCTAGTATTATTCTAATCTAGGTTAGCATTATAAATATCTTAAACATGATAAGACAAATATGTCAATAGAATAAATTTCAGGATCATTCCATGAAATAGATGAATCAAGAATGGCTAGAATGGAATATTTTAAGAAATAAAGACAATTATGCATAATGAATAACTATCTCAGTTTTCAAGGTGCTTTGTTCATTTTATTTTTTTTTATTTTATTTTGGTTTTTGGGTTGTGTGTGTGTGCGTGTGTTTTTTTTTTGGGGGGGGGGGGGGGGGGGGGGGGTTGGGGTTGGGGAGTCTTACTTCTGATAAGGGTAGTCTTGTACTTTTGCTACTTATTTGACTAGTATATCTATGAATATTGAGGTGTAGGGATTACATTATGTAACCCTAAGCCTATTTTCTTTCCTCTAATCTCTCTCTACCTCCTCTATTCTCTTTCCATCTAACCCTAATTTTCACTTCAACTTGGTATCAGAACAACACGATTCGTACCTAGAACACCTTAGAACACTCTGGAAGTTGTCGCACTACAACAGTGACGTGCTAATGTCATCATCCGTACGATGACGTCGGCACTGTACGGTCGCATGACTTCGGCGAACACCTCTTTTTGATCGACTAGCCCTCCTGATATTTATGGTAATTTTTCCTAATTTTTTTGAAGTTGTTTGATGCAAGTTTCAGAATATTTTTGTATTTTCAAAAATTTGGCCCTATTTTTTTCGATCTGCAAATTTGGTCATTACCCAAACTTTTTGCTACTTTGAATCTACTGTGTGGGTTCTGAAAATAGTATATGAGAGTTGCTTTGCTGGTTTTTCTTGATTTGGTGAAATTTTTGCTTGTTTTTGGGCAAAACAACGAGTCAGTTCTCTATTTTGGCCATTATCCAACCATGTTGCTGCTTTGAATCTACTGTATAGGTTCCGAAAATAGTATATGAGAGTTGCTTTGCTGATTTTTTCTTGATTTGGTGGAATTTTTGCTTTTTTTTGGGCAAAACAAAAGGTAAGCTCTCTATTTTGGCCATTACGCAGAAATCAGCCTCTGACGACCACCTTGATGGTCTGGTGGAATATTTCCTTTGATTGAGCCAAAAACAGCCGTGGCCGACTTGTTTTTGGAGTATTTTTGCTACCTTAGCCCATTTTTTGCTCTTCTTGGTTAGTCTGTTGGCTCTTGTGTGGCTCACTGCTGGAATCTTTGCTCCTTGTTATTTGATTGGTTCATTTTCTTATTTTTTATAGCTGCCCAAAAGGCTTCTGAGTCAAAGGCTCCTGAGTACAAAGGTTCACTGATTAGGGAGAATGACTTGCCGCACTAGATTACTTCTAAGCGATTGGATGGGTTCAATTATCTTGCCTGACCCCATGCGGTGAAAATTTTTATTCGTAGGAAACGAAAACTGAAATTCACCACCAGTTTACCTTTGCTCTGAGAGCCCACTATTTGATGATTGGTTGAGTGAGGATTCTATTATTATGGGCTGGTTATGGCATAGTTTGGAACCTCATATTGTAATTATCATTGAGTTTTATAATTCCTTCAAGAAAATTTGTGATTCTCTTGCCAAATCTTTTTCACAACAGAGTAATATCTCCCAAATCTTTGAGTTGTATGAGCAGATCTTCACCACTAAAAAGTCTAACAAGTTCTTAGCTGATTATTATAGCACCCTCAAAAATTTGTCATAGTAACTGTTACAATTTCATCCCTTTACTATTGATTTGGAACAACATAAATGACATTGAGAGAATTTTATGATTGCTTCCTTGCTTTCTAGCTTAGACCCCTCACTTCGGGGCTTCAAAAATCAAATTCTTGTTAATGAGACTCTCCTTACTGCTGCCAATGCATATTCTCATCTTTTACACTCTACTTTGGGCTAATCCTCCTCTATTGGTGGCCCTTTTACGCCTATTTTGGAGTCTTCTGTCTTGGTCACTCATAGTGGTTCTCGTGGTCCCTTTCGCGATGGGTCTCATAGTATTCGTGGGGGCCGCAATTCTCGTGGTGGCAACTTTCGTAGTGGTGGACATTCTCTTAGTGGTAGAGGTTCTTTTGGCCGCAGTAATGATACCCAGGGCCGTAATAATCTTAAGTGTACTCATTGTAGTAGAACCAATCATACTAAGCCATAGTGTTAGATGAAGTATATAAAGCCGGATAGTGTCAATCATGTTACCGACGGATCTACCGATGCTCTTCTCACTCAGCTTACTGATATTGTCCAGAGCTTGAGTACTGCACTTCCCATCTCATTTGTTACTCAGCTTAATGATGCTGTTCAAACTTTGTGTACTGTTCTTTCTTCTCCTTCTACTGCTACCTTAGCTAATTCAGGTAATATTGCTCGTGTGGCCACTTCCTCTCTATCTTGGGTCATTGATTCTGGAGCTAGCTCACATATGTCTGGTAATTCCTTTTTGTTTTCTAATTTGCGCTCTCTTAACCATCATATTGTTCTAACTAATGGATCTTATCGACCAATTAGTGGTAAGGGGGTTTTGCATCCTAATGAATCCCTCTCTTTACCTTTCAGTCTTTATATTCCTCAATTTTCTTTCAACTTGCTTTCAATTAGTCAATTAACTAAAGTTTTACATTGTTCTGTAACCTTTACCCCTATTTCATGTGGCTTTCAGGACCTCAAAACCAAGAAGAGAATTGGTTCAGAGCATAAGAAGGACAGATTGTATTTTCTAGATCCGCATTGTGCTCCTTCAGTCACTTCATCTACATTGAGTGCTACCGTCTCCTCTTCAATGGCATTTTCGTTTAGGCCATCCCTCTTTAGCCAAACTTAAGTTAACTATCCCTAATTTATGTGTCTCGTTTAAAGTGTGAAGCTTGTCAGTTTAAAAAACATCACCGTAGTTCTTTTCCTAATCGTAGTCTTAGTCGTCAGTCCGGATCATTTGATATAATCAATATGGATATTTGGGATCCTTCTCAAACTTTTACTATTAATGAATTTCTTTATTTTGTGATATTTATTGATGACTATTCTCATATGACTTAGTTGTTTTTTATGAAACAACGCTCTGAATTACCTTTTATTGTTTCTAAATTTTACAATAAAATCTTTACTCAATTTGATAAACGTATAAAAATTTTGCGCTCTGATAATGCCTTAGAATATACTCAGCCTATTCTTCATTCGTTTTGTGCTGGTCGTGGCATTATTCATCAAACTAATTGTGTTCATACCTCTCAGCAAAATGGTGTTGCTGAACGCAAATACCGTCACCTCTTAGATGTGGCTCGTATTATGATGTTTAACATGCATATTCCTAAACATTTTTGAGGGGATGCGGTTCTTACTGCATGTCACCTTATCACTCGTATGCTTTCTGTGGTCTTGTCTTAATAACAGTCTCCTTTTTCCATCTTATACCCTAGCATTTCTCCTTTCACAGTTACTCTCCGCATCTTTGGTTGTGCTGCCTTTATTCATAACCTTGATCCTGATTTAAACAAATTATCTCCTCGAGCTCGTAAGTTTATTTTCTTGGGTATTCTCGTACTCAAAAGAGTTATCGGTGTTATTTTCCTCATTTACGGCAATACTTTGTCAGCACTGATATTACCTTTTTTTAGTCAACTTCCTTCTCTTCTACTCCTCGTCAACAACTGTCATTCAATCTCATATGTTCTCGTAAGGGAAAACCTCCCTTTCCATCTTCTCCTACTCTTCCTATACTCATGTCTTCTTCCTCACCATCTTCGTCTCTTGTTCCTTCTCCTATGACTAATCCTTCTTTGCAAGTTTATCAATGCTCCTAGATTCACTCAGTTGTCCCTTATGACCCAACTCCAGCATCCTCTTCGTCTTAGATTCTTTATATTCCTTGCTCACTTCCAGAGTCTATTGATTTACCCATTACTTTACGCCGAGGTAGACATACTTGTACTCAACACCCTATTGCTCAGTTTGTGTTTATGGTCATACTTCATCTTCTCTCCATTCCTTTACTTGTGCCTTATCTTCTGTTTTTGTACCTTCTTCTTCTCAACAAGTTTTATCTTTGGCTGGCTGGAAGCATGCTATGGATGAAAAAATGAGTGCCCTTTCTACTGATAAGACTTGGGAACTTACTTCTCTTCCATATGAAAAACAAACAGTGGCTTGTCGATGGGTTTATATTGTTAAGTACCTTTCCAATGGTTCTGTCGAGTGCCTTAAGGCCCGCTTGATTGCTAAAGGGTACACTCAAACATATGGTGTTGATTATCTTAAAATTTTCTCTCTTATTGCTCACCTTAATTTTGTTCGGATTCTATTTCCTGTTGCTATTGCTCGTTTGTGGCCTATATATCAGCTTGATATAAAGAATGCATTTCTTCATGGCGATATTAAAGAGGAAGTTTACATGTATCAATCGCCTGGTTATGTTGTGTCTGGTAGTGAGAACCTTGTTTGTCGCCTTCGAAAGGCTTTATATGGTTTGAAGCAATCTCCCCGTGGCTGGTTTGATAGATTCAATGTTATTGTGCTTAACTATGGTTTCCAACGCTCCACTTTTGATCATTTTGTGTTTGTTTCATTCCTCTACTGGTACCATTGCCTTGATTGTTTATGTTGATGACATTATCATTTCTAGGAGTGACTCTGCTGGTATTGCTGATTTGAAACATCATTTGGGTACATAGTTTCACACTAACGATTTGGGGATTCTTTGTTAATTTCTTGGGATTGAGGTTGCCCATTCTTCTCGGAGCATTTCTCCCCCCCAACGAAAATATATACTTGATATCTTATCTGAGACTGGTCTCTTGAGTTCTCAACCAGCTGAGACTCCTATAGATCCAACTATTTAGCTTGATGCTAAACTTGAGAAACTCTTTCCTGATGTCGGCTGCTATCAGCGCCTTGTTGGCAAATTGATTTACCTCACTGTTACTCGCCCCGACATTACTTATACTGTTGAAGTTGTCAATCAGTATATGCATACTCCTCGTGACCCACATTTTGTAGCTGTTTATTGCATTCTCCAATATCTAAAGGGTGCACCTGGCCATAGCTTGTTATATCGGCATTCTCCTTCTTTGTCTATTACCGGTTTTAGTGATGCGTTCCAATAGACATTCCACCTCTGGTTATTGTACATTTTTTGCTGACAATCTTTTTACTTGGCGGAGTAAAAAGCAGACTATTGTTGCTCGCTCTAGTGCTGAAGCTGAGTATCATGCTATGGTTCATATTGCTTCCGAGATGATGTGGGTTCACTCTTTACTTTAGAATTTTGGTATTATTGTCCCTACTTCTATGCCGATGTATTGTGACAATCAAGCTACCATCTTTATAGCAAGTAATCTTGTTTTTCATGAGTGTACTAAACATATTGAAGTCGATTGTCACTTTATTTGGGATCTTATGATGCGCAAACAAATTGCTACTCCTTATGTCTGTTCCGCCTCTCAGTTGGGCGACATTCTCATGAATCTATTAGCTCGTTTTTCTTTTCAGTCTTTGTGTTCCAAGCTGGGCATGTTTGATTTGTATATTCTAGCTTAGCGACTCTTATTTATGATAAGGGTAGTCTTGTCCTTCTACTACTTATTTGACTAGTATATATATGAATGCTAAAGTGTAGGGAGTACATTATATAACCCTAAGCCTATTTTCTTTCCTCTAATCTCTCTCTATCTCTTCTCTTCTTCCATCTAACCCTAATTTCCACTTCAACTGGAGGATGTGTGGTTTGTTCTAATGTTGTCTTTGACTGAGGAAATTTCTCTTTGGCTTTCAAAATCGTAATTTTTTGTTATAAAAATCCTTTGCTGCTCCCAAACTTATTGAGTCAGACTAAGATTTAAAGAATTTTCTCTTTGAAGTGGCAGCAATCTATTTTTTAGCTACATAGGGAGACAATCCACTCAAATAAGGTCTTTCAACAGGACACCTTATAAGTTTCCAATCCTATGTTGAGATGTGGCAAGCCTCTATTAATCATGGCCAACTACCCATCATATCCACTTCTCATCTATAATTTCCTCAATTTTTCTTTTTCATTTGTTTTCTTTCATCACTTTCTTGTTAACTCCCATTAGAGATTGCAAGCTTGTGCATTCTTTCATGTCTGGGAAACTAAGAAGGCAGCTTTGCACCCATTTTCTTAGTTAGTCTCCTTTGTTACTTGTGGCATTCCTTTTTATCAATCTTTTCTCACTGCGGCCACTATTTTCATCTTGTTTCCCCGTCAATTGGTAAATCTTCCATTTAATATTTATTATCTCCTAAATTGCTTACTTCATTTTGAGGTGAAAAAAAGGTATCTCAACTACTCATTAAATATGTGAAAACTACCTTATTTAATACCAGCAACAAAAAAAACGAAGAAAAAAATGAAAAAGAGAACCCTTTCCAGATACTTACAATAATTATTAAGAATATAAACACCTAACATATTTTATATGCACGAAACTACAGGTGTTTACAAGAAGATGGTGCTCATGAGATGTGACTTTAGATATGACTTGAAAGTCAGTCACAAGAGATAAGACTTGAGATAACTTGATGCAAAAATAAGCCATAAACATGGAGAGATAGAGAGAGCACTTGAGATAACCCGTGTTGTTGAGATTCTAGGGATTTTGGTGAATGATAATCTTACATAATCAGCAGAAGGGAACAAGGTGTGTAAAATGGAGCAGTTGGAAAAGAGAAATATTATCAGACGTAAGTTTCAAATAAGGTGGTGGGGGAGAAGAGTAGCTTTGTAAGACATTTGTTCAAGTAGGTGAAGCTGAGAGGAGAGCTCTGTAATATTTGGCATTTGGGTATATGGCGAGAAAATATCAATGGGCTGGCACTAGTTAAAATTACAACTATTTGAGATAGTGGTAACATGTTAAATTCCAAAAGAGGTACATTTATACAGCAAAAACTGTAATAACACTTTCAAGAAAAGGGGATGCCAAGAGGGTGTTCTTCTTCTATATGTTAGCATAGATTTATATGCTAGTAAAATATATGTATGTTGCATGCGGCCTGAAGTTTTATTATTGACTAGCCTGCATTTTTTATATGGATGAAACCATCTATAATGGTTATCAATAGAATCCTTCATTTACTCTTTTGATTAATGTTTGTCATGGTCTACATAGACAAACAATCACCTAACAGGATGAAGAAGGGCTACAAAGAAGAGTTTTTCCCTCCTTAACGATGCAACGATAATAACTCATCATCAGGATCCATAGCAATGCATTAAATGCACACCGGCTCTTGTGATTATTCTAACATTTACCCGAAACTATATTATATGGACTCCTCTACATGCATGAAGTATCCACATGCAATAACTCATTGTCAAGACCCATTTAAATAAAATTACAAACCTATTATTGTGATTATTCTCACATTTACTAGAAAGTAAGTTAAATGGACTTTGCTAATTGTGTGAAGTTCCCATGTCAAAGATAGGACCCTTGGGCAAGGATAAGGGACATAGGTTCAACATATTTGCTTGGAAATGCACTCAGGAAGCGTGTCCAGTAATTCAAGTTGACCGTAAAATAATACATAAAACTATGTTGTCATTTGCTTCTATTACATCATAACTTCAAAATGAGTGAAGAGGCCATGTTGAATGCTCTACATCACACAAAAACACCATTTTATCATAAGAAATAAAAGAATATAACAAAAATTGATGGCCTAGCTGTGTCTTAAAGTCCTTGGATTTGGAATGCAATGAATATAACATTAGACACATCCCCCTACCAGATGAATGTACAGCGGTTAACGTAACACAGCAGAAATAAGCAATCAAGAATAAGGGAAAGTGAGACCAGGCAGACATCCAACTTAGTTCGAGCTAAATGATTCCTAGTTCTTGTAGGTATAGACTGGAAGTTGAAAGTAACAGCCCAACTTGTGGAAAGCTTTTTTCACACGATATTTTCACTAACCATAACTGTAACTCAGTCTTTAATATAATTTTTGTTGCTAGAGCGTGAACTGTTGCTGGTTTCTGTCCTTCCTTCATCACATTAATCTATACCATGGCAAGAGTAAGAGCTGTCATTCGAAAAATAACAAGCTCAATTGCTTCTAATATCTGAGCTGTATCAGTTTCATTGCAAGGACTGGAAAATTACAGGAAACTTGTAGACAGTATCTATAGGACACTACAGTATGGCATCATAGGACCCAGAGGAAGGTAGAAACAAGTCAAACTAGAAATAGCATCAATCAACTTACAGTATCCTCTTGTGCATTGATCATGTTCTCTTTCCTCTTTCCAGTAGTCTCCACTAGAACCATTTCTCTGAGGGCTTTGGAGCTGCCAAGATCTGCAATCACTTCTTCCTCTTTTGATGATGATAAACAAAGATCGACAATTACAGCAGACTTCACATTGTCATCAGCATTGAATGCTTCAGTAGTTTCAACAGCTTTACAAGTGCTTATCTGTGTTTCTTCCTTTGCGGCATCAGCCCAAGGAGATGCAAAAACAAAAAACAGGAATTGTAATTGGTAGCACCCTCAATTTTCATAAAATATCTGAACTTCATTTTAATCAAGGCTTATGATATAAAAAAGAAAAAAAATCCAAAGGACCCTGTACCTGCAAATAAAAGTAATATAAACAAAAGTAGTGATTTTCCACTTTTTTTAACCAGAAAATGAGAAATGAAAATTCTTTATTTAACAAATATGTAATTGAAAATACTGAATTTACCAATCCCGTACTTCATACCACCTTTTTATAACTTTTAGGCCACATCTGCTCCTCAATGTGAAGAGTGTTTTCTCTTTTTAGATCAAACAATCCAGTAATTAACCCCAATTGTGCTCTTCTCTGTCTTTGAACTCATTTTTTCATCTTGGATCTCATGACCTGCCAAGTCCTAATAGTCACCCCACACCAACCAACTTTTGAGTGGATTGCAAAGGCTAACCCAAAAATAACCTGTCTATTTAGAGGAGTCAAAACCCTCAACCAAAACCCGCTTGCGGGCTTGGACTGGTTGGCTGGTTTAGTCCAAAAAAAATTGCCACCCTACAATCAGGAAATAGAAGATGATAGGGAATAATCACAGTGCATGATGGCAGAGGAAAACCAGGAGGTTGAAGAGCGGAGCTTGTCAAATCACAGGAATTGTGAACTTAATGATGGAAAATGTGGTCAAACAAAGCATCCCCCCCCCCCCCCCCCCCCCCCCCCCCCCCCCCGCGGAAACCCCTAACACCAAGTTCGTAAGTTGCTCGTGGCTTTTGTAATATCTTCACTTGTTTGTAATTTTGTCTTAGTTAGTTTAGGAAACCTTACTCAGCATCATGTTTCTAGAAGGAAAATGTATGCTTCTGTCAAAGCAAGCTTTGT
The DNA here is from genome assembly GCA_033060915.1 of Euryodendron excelsum. Taxonomy (NCBI): domain Eukaryota; kingdom Viridiplantae; phylum Streptophyta; class Magnoliopsida; order Ericales; family Pentaphylacaceae; genus Euryodendron; species Euryodendron excelsum. Next base: position 21,904,788 of record CM065392.1, read on the forward strand.
AAATGACTATTAGACAGGTTGATTTCATAATATTCTTCAGCAGATTTTGCTATTTCAGTGGTTCGATTCCATTGATTTCTTCTAGGTGAGACTCCTAGAAGGGCCTTAGTGTGGCTCAATTTGTATATCTCTCCTCCTTCTCTTTTCCCCTTTAAACTTTTGGGCTTTATTACTGGCAATCAAACCTTGTTTCTCACATCTTTCAAGCCTTAGTCCCTACTTTAACTTTCTAGTCATTCCCTCCATCTAACCAAAGCAAACTACAAAATCATCCCATCATTGTTCTCGTGCTGTTCACAGCACTCGGAACTGCCCCAAGCTACAGCCCATCTTGTTTTACTAAGCCCAAAAACCTTACCCTTTTTACTAGCTTCTAAGGTTGGTGAAAAGTGAGAACCTGGTGGACTTGCTCAATGTGACAATGGCCATGTTTGGTTCCTGGAAACAAGAAGATTCTTTTAGAAAACTCACCCAAAAAAAAGATTCTTTGAGAAACAATTCCTGTTTTTAGTTTTTCATTTAACATCATATTGATCCTTTTATGCAACAGGTATTTCTTAACTCTAATCTTCCAAAAAAACAAGAGATATATGTTGAACTTGACTTCTTTTTTTTACAATTCCAATTGTAGAACATAAATAAAATGCGGAAGCAGAACTCAGACAAACATTTTTGAAGTAAGATCCAAAGAATGACCCGAGATCATAAACCAAAGATGTGCCATGTGTTTCAATGCGTATTCTCTTGATCTCTACTCATGATGGAGTATAGTCAAGCCTTTGAAAGCCAACTATACCCTCCCCAATCACAACTCAAGTGCACTCACACACTCTAGTATCTATGAGAGAGATAAACTTGAGGAAGAGGGAGCCAACCCACACACACATTACGGTTACAATCTATCTCTGATATATACAGAAGATAAGTGGTTATTGCCAACAAAATAACCACTCTTAACTTCCATTAAGTGGGAATAAAGGGTAGTTTATATACCTACCAAACATGGGTCGTGGGTCAGGTCTTGAGCATGCCTATGGGCACCGAATCCGACCCGAACACCAACACCAATAATAGAAAACCTTCCTCTAACAGTTGGAGACCCCCCAATTTGCTTTTGGCTTCTCATTAGTTTGATCAGTATATTTCCAATAGCAGAACATGACAATGAAACTGTTCACTGGCAGCACAAAAATGAGAGAAGATGAAGGCAGGACCATAATTGACGTCATGGTGTTCTGTCAAAAAAGTAACTTTGGCCAACCATTGAGGACTATTTTCTTCTTTACAAGAGCAAAACAACAACTATTACTAGTACTAATACTACTATAGCATGTCAAACTTGAGGTGTAAAATTCATTTCTGGCCTGACAAATATGTTCTCTATCCTATTATATAAAGCCAACACCAAAGTTTGTCTAACACATAGTTGGTGTGTGAACAATTTTAGTACCACCTTTTTAAATTGCTGTCAGTTAGCAATATGTGAGTTAGATATCTACATATAGCTGACACAAGAGAGTGGATTGGTAAATAACTGTGTTTGAGAAGAATACAATGAAGTAAAAAACATGTTAATAGCCTGTGTCCTTTTAGTCTATTGTATTAAGGAAATAGCAATTTTGCAACATTTGGTGTCAATGATCTCCTTTTAATTTGGCCTTTGGAAATATGAGAGAGAATGTGAATAAGAGGGAAAATTTGAGAAGCGGAAAACAAGCAAACCACTATTGGAAAGATATTTGAGATAAGGAACATCCATATTGAGAGTCTTCCAGTTGTTGTACATATAAAATGAAGTTATTGAATATTAGCTTCAAAACTGAAAGGTTTTATCCATGTTTCCCATTTCTTTTGTAATGGAAAATATGATTCTGTTACCTTGCTTTTCTTTCTTTCTTTTTTTGTTGTTCTCCTTTTTCTTTTGTTCTCCTTTTTTTGAGAATTGAAAGTTTTTATCGACATTGAAAAAGTTATGTACATAATGAAAAGCGCCCTAACCTAAACAGATACAACCAAAAGATAAGCAATGAACACCAACCTATAGACTCAGAAACTAAGGGAAAATTTATTCAAGTCACACCCATGCAACAGCCACTATGATTTGACTAATTTTGGGTCCTATGTGGAACCTGCTGTTGAATGATGAAATCATAATGGCTATCACAATAAAATGTAATGGTCATACGGGATAATTTTCAACCAAGAGGTGTACCATTAAATGATAAAATTAGGCAAAAGAAACATGTCCTATCCATTCAATGAGAATAGAAAATGGATGACATTTCAAATGACTACACAACCAGAAAGCATATTTTCAAAACGATCTTGAAAATATTTTAAAATTGATTGGACATTTGGTACTCTGTTTTAGAAATGTTCAAAAAGATTTTTGACTCTAATTTTCAGTTACAAAACTGATATAATTTCACAGAGAGAGAGAGAGAGAGAGAGAGAGAGAGAGAAGGAATTAGGAAAAGACAAATCACCTTCTTCTTGCTCATCATAGAAACTAAAACTTGGATAGTATGTTCTAGAATTGAGGCAATTCATGTGATTTCAAAAAATTGGGGCACACAGTTTAGTTGTATATGCAACCAAGATATTGGAAACTAATTCAATAGCCAAAGCAAAATAAAGAGAAAACAAAAGCATATCTGACAAATAAGAATAAAAGATAAGATTTATTATTAAGCCATAGCAAGCTTATTTGTCTCATCTCATATTTGTCTTTTTCTATTCTTTCCCCTTTATTCTTATTTTGTCTAGAACTAAATTAGTATTGTTCTGCCAAAACTAAAAACAAAATGAAAAGATCATTTTAAAACATAAAATTAAACAAGAAACTATGAGAAGCAAGAATAAAAATTTCTATTCTGAAGGTAAAAAATCTGTAAGTTCTAGTGAAACTTAAGTTTGTAACTATGCACACATGATGCACATCCTCCATATCTCAATGTTTCTTCCTTCATTTCTCATTCTGTAACTTCCTCTTACCAGAATTCTGTCTTACTTCCAATGGCAAATGAAATAGACAAAAAAGATCAAGCATGCTAAAGTAGCAAAGCTATTTGCTACAATATAGTGCAGAGGGCGGTATATTCGATGAGTTTGGTCCTTATATTGTATCTCTGTCTCATTGTATTTCCTATTATTGAGTAAGTTACCAAGAATTACCTTCCTCATTTCTATGTGGCAACAGGCCATAAATTAGAGACAAAAGCATAGCAATTGGACCAAACTAATATTCCCTTAATTAGATAAATTAGTTAGTTGCTTTTGAAGCAAAGAAACATTGGGACTAAAATCACAATGTGTAATGGGGACCTAAAACAGTGAAAATATAAGCAAATCTATACAAAAGCAATTTTGAAACAATAAAAAACATTAATAATAGAAAAAGAAACATGAAAATTTCACCTTTACTCTATTGAACTGGAAATTATAAATTATAGGGCTAAAACAATTCAAGTACATAAGACTGCTCCCTTACCAAAGTGGCTTATAAGACAAACCTTGGTATTTGCTTAATTGATTAGATTACTCTCATATTGCCAAGAGGAAACTACAGAAAGAAGAGAGACCAAACAAGTAAACGGATTTTCACTTAATATAACAGAATAGGTGCATGAATATGACATACCATATTATTTGGCACTTGGAAGTCGATTTTTCTGTTTTTCTTCTTATTCTTCTTCTTCTTTCTATTCTTTCTCCAAGTGGCCTCAAAGGCCAACATTGCGGCAAGGTTTGGGAAACCAGTCAAGTCCGTGAGCATTTTGTACTCATCCGCTTTTGCTATATGACCATTGCCCACTTCATGATCTACAAATTTATCACCAACATTATCACCTTTCTCCTCTTGATTTTTGCTTATTTTTTGCTTCTTTGTCCCCTCGCTCAATTCTGTTATGTCCTTGCCATAGATTTCACAGCTCTGACCATTTTTCATGCCCCCATTGTCTTGAAGCTTTGGTTCCTCAGTAGCTGCCATTTGCTCAGCTTTCTCATGGTGTTGCTCCTATAAGAGCATTCGATAAATTAACTATAAGATCCACACTAGCCTTGAGCACCACATGAATATATGTATAACAACTAAATAAATCTACAACACACACAAACACAATAGCAAATTTTGATGCTATACACAGAACAACAAGCTCATTGTTTTATTCCTTCAGATAATTCAACCAGAAAAGTAGAAACAACTTTAAAGATCCTGATTTAAAGCTAAGGAGCATTGAGCTTAAAATCACAATGGATCATATATCAGAGCTAAAACTGTAAAAACCAAAAACAAATCTAATCAACAGCAGATTGAGAAAACAATATTCAAAAAATCGAAAAAGAAACATAATAACTTCCTCCTTATTTCTAAGAAGAAAAAATTTAATTTTTTTCTTCAAAAAAATCTGAAACAGATCAACAATTTTTGGATCCTTCATTCCAGTCAAATTGTAAAAAACTAAAACAAATCAACAACTGTAATTTTTTTTTATCATACACGTCCACACATTCATATTCACGTATATATCCCACATGTCTCTAGTAAAGGAGGATAGACCAGCTAAAATGTTCTTAATCTCATTGCATTATTTTCCAGGATGCAATTTGTTAGATTTAAGAAGAAATATAACGAGGTGATGAAGTAAGGAAAGTGCGCATAGTGCATGCATCCGCTGTGGTAATCTCATGTACTAGTTATTTTGGATGTCAAACTTTCTCCTGTAGCACCATCTCATGGCAATTTAAAGGAAAGGGCCAAATTGCTTCCATTCTTGTAGCAGAAATTTAAATGAAAAGGAAAAGAACCAAATTGCTTCCATTCTAGCAGTACCTGTCATACATGCTTGGTTAATTAACTGGAAAGAAAAAGAAAAGAAAAATAAAAATGGTTTTCCTTTACATTGCAAGTGTTCACTTGTCAAAGGAAAGTGTGGACTCCACCATAACTTTCTTGTCCTCAAATCAATACAGGATTACGTATCACTGGAACGTTAAAAGTTAATACTATGCCAAGTTGAAACAATGCAAAGAAGCAAGACCGAGCACACAAATGGTATTTGTTAATATAACAGAATAGCTGTATGACATACCGTATCATTTTGTACTCTGATCTCAATTTTTCTCTTCTTATTCTTATTGTTCTTTCTATTCTTCTTCCAGGTGGCCTCAAAGGCCAACATTGCAGCAAGGTTTGGGAAATCAGACAAATCCGTGAGCATTTGGTACTCATCCACTTTAGATATATATCCCGTGCTCACTTTGTGATCAGCAACTCCAACACCAACATTATTGCCTCTCTCCACTTCTTCCTCTCCACTTTCTCGCTTCATCTTTACCTCTATTGATTGCATTGTGTCTTTGCCATCCATTTTGCAGCTCTGACTTTTTTTCATAACTTCATCATCATCATTGTCTAATAGAATCACAACTTCTTGAAGCTTTGGTCCCTCAGTAACTGGCATTTGCCCAGGTTTCAGATGGTGTTGCTCCTACCAAAGCATTCAATAAATTTTCCATAAAATCCACAGTACCCTTGAGCTCTCAGACAAACATGGAAATATATATACACATACACATTATATATGAAGATGTCAACCGTCTCAACCCAACTTTGTTCTTGTTCTTGGGCTCTCGTAGACATATATATATATATATATATATATATCTGAGAATCATGACAACAAAAACAAAAAAACCAATTTTTTTTTGTTTTTGTGGAAAATACATGTCAAGCAATTCAGTTATAAAACCCCAAGTAGTCAAGAACAGCATACCTACATGCATATTATCAGCATCTATATGTATATTGAATATGAAATACCGTATCATTTTGGGTTTCACACTCGATTTTCTGCTGCTTCTTCTTGTTCTTCTTCTGTTTCTTCTTCTTCCAGGTCTCCTCGAAAGCCAACATTGCAGCAAGGTTTGGGAAACCAGTCAAATCAGCAAGCACTTGGCGCTCTTCCGCTCTAGATACATGTCCACCGCTCACTTTGTGATCCACTGATGCTTCCATTTCCTCCCTTGCTCAGCTCACATATACAGATATAGTATTTATATGTATATATATACATGCAACGGAGAGCTACAGAGAGAGAAGCTAACTCAAGGGAGAACAGATTGGGAAATTTTAAGAGAGAGAGGGGGGGGGGGGGGGGGGGGGGGGGGGGGGCAGTGCCAGGTCTGCTCAGGTCACATCAGTTTCTTGGATTGGTAATAATAAAAGATTAAAAAGATTCGAATTCGATTCTGTCGAGCAGTGGGGTGCGTTCCGAATTAAGGCCTCGATTAGGTCAACCTTCTAATTTTCTGACAGGCTACAGACTACTAAAAAAAAAAAAAAGCATTTAATGCTGATTGGAATTAAGTTTTTTTTACCGGCTTTTTAATTATTATTTTAATTAACTTTGACAACTGAATTTTAATTTTTTATTTTATATGAGGTTTTAATTTGAAATTTAGGAGTTCCAATTTTTTACCGATAATCCAAACTAAAATGAAAAAATTTTATTTTTGTCATATGTGTTTTATGCATATTTATTTTTGTCCTTTTAATTTTAACTATTCTTATTATTGCCTCTTTCCTCTCATTTGTACCTTCATTCAAATATATGTTTTCATAAATATTTTTTAACGTGCTCTTATACCAAATATTATTATTCTTTATAATTTTTTTCTCTAGTTTATTTCTTAATATAAGAAATTTCCTTATCTATATGAAGACTATGTTCTACTCATATCTTGTTTTCATTAATTAAAGATATGACTGTTAAACAAAAAAGTATAGATAAAATTAGTCTTAAAAAAACCTATCCCTTTTTTTTTTAACCTAGTGGAGTTAATTGTTATCATTTTACATCTCCAATATTGATTGATTAAGAATTAAATACTTTAAACTTATGTCAGACTCCTCACAAATTATACCAGAGACCCAATATGTTATATAAAATATAATTAAAACTTTATAATTTTATTTAATATCAAAACTAAAAGAAAAAAAAATTGTATAGAGCAATTTGAGGTCTATATCCAAAAAATAGCAATGAGACATAATAGTTACCATGAAAATGATAGAATTTATTCCTTATTTTCTTCCAACTAGCGTGGGCATGGTAGATTAGAAAAACTTATACATGAAAAGGTTTTTTTGTTTTGAGTTGGGCATAAATGAGAGATGAGGAGCAATAATGAGAAATGTTGAAACTAAGAGGGTAAAAATAAATATGGGGGAATAGCCATATCATCTTAAAAATGGCCCAATTTACATGAATTAAAAATGGGCTGCCTGGTGGCCCAAGTCAGAGTCACAAGACAGGCCGGCCCAAACTGCCGACCTCCAACCCGTCATGGCCTAAACCGTTAGCGATGTTCGAACATTAAATGCAAAGTTGACTCGCATTAAATGGAGGAGCGGCTTCCCATGCGAGGTCGACATGCACGTCCGATCAGCCGGAATCCTCAACGACGGTGAGTCAGACCATGTAAGAGGTCAGGCGACGTTAATGATGATGCCTACCCAACAGGTCATGAGAGCCTGTTGGTAGGCCAAGGCCAAACACACTCCATCGATCATGCTATAAATACCCAAGATATCGAGAGCAGGGTATAGACAGTTAACTCCGAGTATTCACAACTCTCATTCATTTTTATCTCGATTAAGCTTGCTAACTTAATCGTCGGAGTGTGATCGGTCCACCAAGGGTCGACCCATTCTAACCTTCTTTTCTTGCAGAGAGAGTTTGGAATCATCCATTTGGGGCTTGAGAGTTCGGCCCAACCTTCTTGAAAAATCTCACCTACAATTGGCGCCGTATGTGAGAAGGTTTACCATGAGTCTGAACGACCGAAGGGGAAGAGGAGAAAACCACGATGGGAAATGTACCAGAGCCTCTTCCAGCAGAGATCAAACTAACTCGGTGCACTGCCAATCTACCCCAGTAGGTCAACACTAAGGTAGAACACTAAAGTCGGATATAAGAACTCCTATCGAAAGCCACCCGGAAGCACAAGACGAACTGCGGAGGAATAAAGACTACGTTAGGGACAGAAACTTCCGCAGGCACCACCACCGGGACCTTGCCCCATCGCCCTCCAGCAGGCAACTACCCAGCGAAAACACACTCCATGCGGCGGAAAGGGAAATTCGGCAGCGCGGCGAGGAAATTGCCTACCTCACCTCCCAAGTTCGGGTCGTGAGGGAGGAAATCTCCGGAAGGGATGGGCATGGCAAAGAAGGGTCCCCCAACCACGAAAGGGTTCTTGGTAGTAGGAATAATCCGGCGCCACGGGTAAGAGGCAGCCACCTCTCTAGTACTGGACGTTGTGATAACGTGCGAAAAGATCAACAGGGGGGAAGGAGTCAGACCCCGCCAAATGACGAGCGAGGGGGAGAAGATCGGCGAAAGAGAGACTGGGACAAATGGTACAATGAAAAACAGGAAGATGGAAAATAGTATACTAAAGAGCGCATGGCCCATGACTTGGTCAAGAAGGCCTTGAACCAAATTACATCTTCCCCATTCACCGAGGAGATTGAGTCCCACCCAGTTCCTTGAAAGTTCACCCTACCGAAGTTCACTCTTTACGACAAAAAGGCCGACCCAGTTAACCATGTTCGGCATTACAGGCAGCTAATGGTGGTATGGTGCGATGACCAAATACTAATGTGTCGAATCTTCCCTTCCAGCCTGGGGGACGTGGCCCTACGATGGTTCAACAAGTTGCCATCCAAATTTGTGTCGAGTTGGAGGCAACTTGCCGAGCTATTTACCGCCCGATTCATAGCTAACAGCCTACAACCAAAGGAGGTCGATTTCTTACTAACTTTACGGAAAGAAGAAGGGGAAGGATTGTGTGCATATACACAGCGCTGCTGGGAAGCCTACAACGAAATTTACGAATGCAGTGAACAACTGGCCGTGACTCAATTCAAAATCGACCTTCCCAGGGAGCACCAACTGCGACAGTTATTGATGAAGAAACTGGCCCTCACCATACAGGAGTTGATGCTGAGAATTGAGCGCTATGCACGATTGGATGAAGATATGCCCCAGCCTAGTTCGGCGAAGGTCGACACTATTGCCGAAAAGACAAACAAGAAGGATGCCAAGAAACCCCGATCGGAAGACAACAACCGGGGTAAAAGGGGGAATGAGGGGATCTACACAATTTTTAAGGACCCCATTTACAAAATTTTGCCCCAAATCCGTGACAAACCATTTTTCAAGTGGCCACCAAAGTTGGGAGAAGACCGAGAGATCAGAAGAGATTCTATTCCTACCACCGCGAGAAAGGACACAAAACGGAGCAGTGTCGGCATCTCAAGACCCACTTAGAGGACCTGGCCAAGGCTGGCCACCTCAACCAATTCATTGATCGAGACAAAACCAAGAGCGAAGTCGAACAACCACTGATGGGGGCTGCAGCCCAGAAGGAGATAGAAGTGAGACCGGTCCGAGTAATCAATGTACTGCATAGTTCGGCCGAGTCAGGACTAGTCAACCCGCATCGGCACCAGGCCGAGATACAAAAAGCTGCGCACCTAAGAGAAGTGATGCAGATACAACCACCGTGCAAGAAATTCAAGGTCGGCGAATGCCAGTCATCCATTACCTTCATCGATGAAAACCTCGTGGGGGTCCAGACCCCGCACAATAACGCCCTGGTTGTAACACTGAGACTGGCAGATTGTGATGTAAAAAGATTGGTTATTGACCAAGGAAGTTCCTCCGAAGTAATGTATTACAGCCTATTCAAAAAACTGGAGCTCAAAGGAGTCCGAACTCCAGCCATCACTCAACCCACTGGTTGGATTCAGCTTGAACCCAGTTTGGCCCTTAGGGAAAGTAACGATTCCGGTAACAGCCACAGGAATCACGTTACAAACAGAATTCCTGGTAGTCAATGTGCCTTCCCCCTACAATGCCATTATCGGGCAAACCTGGTTACACCTCATGAAGGCCATCCCTTTGTCTTACCATTAACTGATCAGATTTCCAACCCCTAGTGGAGTGGGGGAAATAAGAGGAGACCAAGTGATTGCCAAGCAATGTTTCCTAACAACGTGCGCAACTAAAACGAAGGCTGAAAGTGTGCAGATGATGGAGATGCACGAAGACACCCCCACTGTTGATGATGTAGGGCAAAAACCCGAGAATAAAGCCGTAGAAGACCTGAAGAAGGTATACATTGACTGAAAGGATGATAAGTACTTCATCATCGGCACCTCTTTGTCTAAGAAAGAAGAGCGCTCTTTGATCGAGTTACTAACGGATTATCTGGAGGTGTTCGCCTGGACCCCTTATGACATGCCGGGAATCGACGCCAGTGTTGCCTGCCACTAGCTGAACATCGATCTGAAATACCGACTTGTGGTGCAGAAAGGGCGAAGAGCGGCCACCCAGCATGTGGACGTTGTTATTGAAGAAACAGAGAAGCTTTTGGAAGCTGGAACAATTCGAGAAATCAACTATCTGAGTTAGCTTTCGAACACTATAGTAGTAAAGAAGAAGGACGGCAAGTGGAGGGTCTGCATAGACTTCACTGATCTCAACAAAGCGTACCCGAAAGACCCATTCCCTCTCCCTAAAATTGACCAGCTCGTGGATGCAATAGCTGGCTTTGGGAGAATAAGTTTCTTGGACGCTTACCGAGGATACCATCAAATTCCCCTCCATCCTGACGATCAAGAGAAGACAACCTTCATCACTCCAAGGGGTATCTTTTGCTATAAGGTTATGCCTTTTGGTATGAAGAACGCCGGGGCCACCTACCAATGGTTGGTCACCAAGATGTTCAAAACGCAGCTCGACAGCACGGTGGAGGTTTACATCGATGATATGGTGGTAAAAAGCAAATTCAACGCCTCCCACGAAGAGGATCTGACAAAAGTACTCCGCATCTTGAAAGAATATAAAATGAGGCTATATGCTTCAAAATGCGTATTCAGAGTTAGCTCGGACAAATTTTTGGGGTTCTTGGTTACACATCGGGGCATTGAAGTGGATCTGTGACAGATCAGTACGATCCAAGGCGTACAAGCCCCGAAGAATGCCAAAGAGGTACAGAAGCTAACCGGAATGGCCGCCGCACTCAACAGGTTTATCAGCCGATCATCAGATAGATGCCGATCATTCTTCCAACTTCTCAAGAAACAAGAACAGTTCTAATGGACTCCAGAATGTGACTTAGCACTCAGCGACCTGAAGAAATACTTGACCCAACCACCCTTGCTCTCCACTCCACTTCAGCATGAGGAACTCTTCCTCTACCTTGCAGTGTCAGACCATGCAGTCAGCGTCGTCCTACTCAGGCAAGAATATCGGCAGCAATTGCCAGTTTACTATGTCAGCAAAACACTCCTCGGGGTAGAGAGCAGGTATTTACCCCTCAAGAAACTGGTGCTAACACTGGTTGTGGCATTCCACAAGTTGGTGCTTTACTTCAGAGCTCACATCATCAATATTCTGACCGACCACCAGCTTAAACCTCTCCTGAGAAGGGCCGACTTCTCTGGCAGATTGGCAAAATGGACCGTGGAATTAGGGGAGTTTGATATCAAGTTTCAACCCAGACCAGCCGTGAAAGGACAGGTCCTTGCAGATTTTGTTGTTGAATTCTCTGTCGAGCTGCCAACTGAGGCCAAAAAAACCCTAGTACCTACCCAACCACACGACAATCTCCCCCTGGATCCTTGGGAAAAAAACTGATCATTGGCAACTCTACGTTGATGGAGCTTCCAATGACCGGGAGGCAGGATCGGGCATAATACTCATTACACCAAACGATCTGACTATCGAACAGGTCATCAAATTCGAGTTCTCTGCCTCCAATAATGAGTCTGAATATGAGGCCCTGCTCGCTGGAATATGCAGAGCCATCGAACTCAGAATTCCCGAGATCACCATTTATTTGGACTCCCTACTGGTCGTCAACCAAATCACAGGAGAATACTCAGCAAAGAACTATAGAATGATGCAGTACCTAGTTAAGGCCAAAGAACTGTTCGGCAAGTTTAACAGTTACAAACTTCTGCAGATCAACTGGGACAATATCTCACATGCAGATGCTCTTACAACATTAGCAACGACCCTGAAATCGAGGTCAAAAAGGACGATTAATATGGAAACTCTGGCCAGGCCAAGTATCTTTCAGGAAGAAGAGCAAGCTCTTGCTATGAAACAGTTGGGACCATCCTAGATGGACCCAATTATATGCTACCTTGACAAAGACGAACTGCCGGAAGACAAGAATGAAGCTCGGTGAATCAAACACGTAGCTCTCAGGTATTGGCTGTCACCAAGTAAGGAGCTTTACAGACGCTCCTTCACAGGTTTATACTTACACTGCATCCATCCAAACAAAGTGCAAGGAGTCCTGTTCAAAATCCACGAAGGAATATGCGGGAGCCACATCGGCGGAAGGTCGGTTGCCCACTAAGCTATTTCACAAGGATACTGGTGGCCCTATATGCAAAAGGATGCAACCCAGTACGTCTTAAAGTGTGACAAGTGCTAGAGATACTCCCCCATCATCCACCAGCTAGCTAAAGATCTTGCGACTATTACCAGTCCATGGCCTTTTGCTCAATGGGGACTTGACATCGTTGGACCTTTGCCCTAAGGCCCGGGCAATAAGAGGTTTCTCATCGTGGCGACTAACTACTTCATTAAATGGGTGGAGACGGAGCCTTTGTCAAACATCAGAGAGGTCGATGCAAAAAGGTTCGCATAGAAAAGCATAGTGACAAGGTTTAGAATCCCTCATGCCATTGTTTCAGATAACGGCACCCAGTTTGATGGCAACATGTTCAGATCATTTTGTGAAGAGTTGGAAATCAAAAACTATTACTCAACACCGGCCTATCCTTAATGTAATGGGCAAGTCGAGATTTCAAACAAAATTGTGCTTAATGGAATCAAGAAGCGCCTCGAAAGGGCCAAGGGAAAGTGCGTGGAGGAGCTTCCCAGCGTCCTTTGGTCCTATAGAACAACCCCAATGAGGTCTACCAGCCAAACCCCGTTCTCTCTAGCATACGGGATGGAAGCGGTCATACCTTTGGAGGTAGGACTACCTACTATTAGATCGACAACCTTCAACACAGGGCTCAATGACCAGACACTTACAAAGGCTCTAGGTCTTTCTGAAGAAAAAAGGGAAGCTGCCTTGATCAAACTTATAGAATACCAGAGACAGCTAAGGCGCTCCTACAACAGGCGGGTTTGTCCAAAAAACTTCGCTTCAGGTGATCTAGTCTTGCGAAAAGTACTCGGGGCAACTAAGAATATGGCAGACGGAAAACTCGGCCCAAACTGGGAGGGTTCATACAGAGTAACATCCCAGGTCGACATTAGCGCTTACTGACTGGAAACAGTTGAGGAAGGGAGACAGCTGCCTCGACCCTGGAATGTGAACAATCTGAAGAAATTCTACCAGTAGTTTGAGGACCCACATGATGTAACAAATGTACAAACACCTTTACGACATCAATGAAATCTGAAGTTGTTCTATTCAAACTAGTCTGCCCAACAAAAAAACTAAATGTAAAAACTTGGTCCTGTCCAAGTTGGACAAGTCGGCTAAAAAAGGCCAAACAAAAAAAACCAAGTGTAAAAACTTGGTCCTGTTCAAATTGGATAGGTCTGCCAAAGAAGGCCAAACAAAAAAACCCAAGTGTAAAAACTTGGTCCTGTCCAAGTTGGACAGGTCGGCCAAAGAAGGCCAAACAAAAAAAAAAAGTATAAAAACTTAGTCCTGTCCAAGTTGGATAGGTCGGCCAAAGAAGGCCAAACAAAAAAAACCAATGTAAGCACCCCATTTTTGATCGCTCGGCAGTCTACACTCTGTCCAGACTTGTTTTCAAGTCATTTTGGGCATATTCCAATCGAAACCAATCGCTAGGTCCAAATTTCGTCTTTCCATCGCTTCGCAGGCCTGTCAGGCCCAAATAGAGGCAAAATGACCAAAATGCCCTTAGGGGGCATTGTCCTTTCTTATTCCAATTCCAGTCCCTCTCTCGAGACAGTTTATTCCTCGAGACGGTCCGAGTAGCAAAACTACTCACACAACCATTAGAGTAACGGAAATACTCACAGAACCGTTAGAGTAGCGGAAATACTCTCAAATCGTCAACGCCATCCGAGTAGCGGAAATACTCAACCCCGTCCAAGTGGCGGAAACACTCAAAACCTAGGTCAATACCCATGTTTGTTAGCTCACTTCGGTGAAAAATGACTAGACTACCCTTATGACCTTTTTCAAGACTTTTCGGTCAAGATGACCATCTTGCCCCTAGGCATCCGGATGCCCCGGGAACCACACCGACTCTAGGTATCAAACCGGTAATGTCCCGAGAATACTTTTGATAGTGTTCTCGACCTTCCTTTACCTTTCCGGACCATTCCGAGTCAGTTCCGGCCAACCTGGTACAAAATGACCGTTTTGCCCTTGGTGGGCCGGTCTCCTTTTCCGACCACGCCGGCTCTGGGAATCCAACTGGAAACCTCTAGGAACATTCTAAATAATGTTTCCAGATCCCAAGTCTTCTTCTGGGACAGGCGCCCAAATCTGGTCAAAGATACGTTGCTTGCCGACCTTAATTGTTTCCTAAATGGCTGGCGCCACTACTAGTGGCGCTAGTATAAATTTTGCCCTGGCGCCACTGCAACAGGCGCCAGGCTTGTCCAACTTCTATAAATACAGAGCCTCGAGTAACGTGAAAGGGGTTTGCAAACTTAACCTAAAAACCCTATACTTCGATATACAGAGCTCGAGCACCTCCAAAACCCTAGCCTCCCTAGGTTTTCCAAGCCCTAGCCACTATACACAAACCCTAGCCTCCTATACACTTATACACTCCCCTATACACTCATACCCTAACCTTCAACCATCCTTCGAAGACTTGAAGAGCTGCCATCTAAAGCTTGAAGACAACCCTTGAAGGTTGAAGAAGAAGATCAAGACCAAGACTGAAGATTGAAGACCGCACGGCGCGCAAATAACAAGATACAAGGTAGGCTCCCTATTTAAATTTCCGCATTCCCCCTCTCTCTTCTCTCTCCAACCCACTTGGGTTTTCTCTATTTTAATCCCCCATCTCTTTCCCCCCCTTTCTTTGCATGCTTGAAACAAGGGAATTCCCGGTCCATGTGTAGGATTGGACTATTGGAGAGTCACCGTGTCGGGGGCTTTCTTATAGTCTAACCAAAGACCACATGGGTCCGGCCCCCTTGATTATGTGGTGAAGCCTTAACCTTGTATGTTCACGACCCCAAATTGCATTGTGCATATCATAGTCTTACATCTTCCAAAAACCGTTTTCAAAGTTGTTTTTTTAAACTTGTTTTCAAAATTGCATCAAAATCCCTTTTTCAAAAACTTGTTTTCAAAACCACAATTCTAGGGTGATTCTAGCCTTTCCATGGCTAGGGCTGGTTTAGGAAAGTGTTATATTAAAAGTGGCCTTTTGGTCTATATTTTCAAACGTTGTTTTCAAAACCACTTTCTTAAAGTGGTTCTAGCCCTCTTATGGCTAGAATTGCTTTAGGAAAGTGAGACGTTTTCATACTTTCCAAAAACTCTCTTTTCAAAAATCCCTTCCTAAAAATCTCTTTCTCAACATACTTTCCTAAAACGCTCCTCTTCAAAATGGTTTTCAAAAACTCCCTTTCAAAATCTATTTTTCAAAACTCTTTTTTTCAACTCCTTTCCAAAATCTTTTCCTCAAAATTCACTTTCTAAAATCACTCCCTAGATTCACTTTCTAAAAATTCTCTCCTAAAAAAAATCTTTCCAAAAACTCTCTTTTCTAAAATCTCCCTTCTAGAAATTCCCCCCTAGGATTTTCCTTCCAAAATCTACGTTTCTAAAAACACACCTTCCAAAACTCCTTCTCTTTAAAATCTTTTTCCAAAAACTCTCTTTCCAAATTTACTTTCCAAAAACTCCTCCTTAGGATTCCTTTCTAGAAAAACCTTCGTTTCCAAAAACACACTTTCTAAAAATCCCTTTTCCTTAGAGTCCAAATCAAGCCCTAGAACCTACCATTAGAAAACCCTAATTTTCTTTTCAAAAACATGATCTTCAAACTTTGCCCCAAACCTAGGTTTCCAAAACCTCTAGTTTTCACATCCAAATTATTCATGTTTCCAAAACCTCTTTTCTACGTCAAAACTATAATTTTCCAAACCTAGGGTTTCTAGGATCCCCCTTTCCAAATCCTTGCCAAATCCAATCTTCCCTTTAGGAAACCAAATCAAATCTCCCCGTTTAGGAAACTAGATCCTATCCTCCGTTTTTGGAAACAAAATCAAATCTTTTCTTTTAGAAACCAAATCCAATCCCTTCCTAGTCCAAACCTTTCCTAATTCAATTCCTTCCTAAACTTTAAACCTTTCCTTAAGTTTCAAAATCCAATTCTTTTCTAATTCAAATCCTTCCCAAACTTCTACTTTCCTAAATCTTAAGTTTCCAAAACTTGAACATAAAAATCTTTCCTAATTCAACCATTTCCTAATTCTACCTTCCTTTCAAATCTTAACTTTTCAAATCTAAGTTTTCAAACTCTTCCTAAACTCAAACCTTTCCTAATTTCAAGACTTTCTAAAATTTAAACTCTAAAACTTTCTAAATCTTAAACTTTCTAAATTTCAAATCTTTCCAAATTCAAAACTTTCCAAATTTGAAACCTTCTTAAGTTAAATCTTTCTAAACCTAAAAACTTTCTAAATTCTAAACTCTCTTAAACTTCAAAGTCTTTTCAAATCTAAAACTTTTCTAAACTCAAATATTTCTTAATTCAAACATTTCCTAAACTGAAAACTTTCCTTTTTCCAAAACTTTCTAAATTCAAAACTTTTCAATTTTCAAAACTTCATAATTTCAAAACCTTTCCTAAAACAATACTTTCCTAAGTTGATACTTTCCTAATTCAAATTTTCCTAAGTTGAAACTTCCCTATCTCAAATCTTTCTTGATCCAAAACTTTCCTAAACTTAAAACTTTCCTAATTTCAAAACTTTCCAAGAATGAAACTTTCCAATTTCAAAACTTTCCTAAATCGAACATTCCCTAATTCAAACATTTCCTAAATCCAATATTTCCTAATCTCCTAGACCTCCCAAGTCAAGTCAAATCTTTCCTAAGTCTCCTCTCTTTCCTAAGTCTAGGTTTCCTAAACCTTCATCTTTTCAAAACAAGTCCAAATCTATCTTTTCAAATCAAAGTCCAATTTTCTCAATTTCAATTTCCAATCTCCTCTTCCAATTCCAAATCGAATTCAATTTCCAATTCAATCTCCTTCTTCAAATCCACTCTTCTATTTTCAATCGGACTCCTGTCCGAACTACGACTGACCTGATTCCCCCAAAGGGATACGTAGGCAACCTTCATAGGTGCGGTCACAACACTTTTCAAATTTTCAATTCCACCCTCATGGGTGCGGTTTCCAAAATCTTTCCAAATTTCATATTCCAATCAATTTTCAAATTCCAATTTCGAAATTTCTATTTTCAAACTTCTATTTTCAATTTTCAAACTTTTCAATTTCAATTCCATCTCTTCAAATCTATTTTCAAATCAAATCAATTTCTTTTCAAATCAATTTCTATTTTCCAATCCTCTTAACTTGCACTTGCATATCATGCATCATGTTAGTTTTAAATATTTGTTTTTCAAAGTGAATAGGGTTGAACTCTAGTTAGTTAAAGACTCTCATAGGTGAATCTAGGGTAGACTGACATGTAGGTACCGAAAGGGCGGGGTAGGGTGATGGCTTAGTGCGTCTTCCCTACACGTAACCAACCTCCGAACCTAGGATCACTGATTTCAAAGACCAAAAGGAGTTATTTTTCAAAAAGGGGCTAAATATTTTTCAAAGGTTGCCAAACAACCTGTTTTCTTAAAAACTCTCTCTTGAGGAGATGTTTTCAAAATTGTTTTTTCAAAAACCTTAAGTGTAGTCTTCGGATTATGCTTAGTTTTTAGGTGGCCTAACTCACCTTAATCAAGTTAGGTGGCGACTCCGAATCTTTTTCAAAAGCCCTTTATTCAAACCTGTTTTCAATACAAACCTAGTCGCACTCATTCTTCTAGGAGGGTGAGTTCTAACGAGAGAGTACAGCATTTTTCCCGCTTGGGTGAGTATTCCTCGGGCGTGAAAAATCTGGGCACGACAACCAAGTGTAAAAACTTGGTCCTGTCCAAATTAGACAGGTCGGCTAAAAAAGGCCACACAAAAACCAACTATAAAATACTCGATCTTACACAGAATTATATCAAGAAAAAACAAGTACGGCTAGCTGTAGCTTGCCACAAGAGAATGGTGCCAAAATGATAATTGGAACAAATTTTTCATTAAAAAGCAACGGGTTCGGTTACAAAAGCATGCTTGATAAAGAAAATTACAAGCCCTCTGCTAACTTCTCCCCCGACTGCAAAGGTATCTCTGCCGAGCTACCAACAATCTCTTCCACGTCCTTGGACGAATTGGCAGCAGCTTTAGCCTTTTCAGCCCTTTCCTTCTCAGCAGCAGCTTTTGCCTTCTCAACAGTGGTCTTCAAGTTGAGCTCTCGCTTGTACTGAGCGTTGGCAAGCACCTTCTTCGGGCACACGACACCGTCTTCAGTAGTATTGAAGAAGTTCGGACAAAGACCCCATACATCAGCAGCCTTATCCACCTCTGCAACAACAAGGGCACCGTTCTAACCTTGGCGAAAAATGGAGCGGCTAAGATCCATCATCTCTTGGGCCAGCTGACTAGCCCCTCTTTCTTCGCCCCTCTTCAGTGTGGCCTCTTTTTCCACTTCCAGCTTGGCCACCTCCGTTTGCAGCGCTTCAACCTTCGCGTTGGCCTTGTACAGATCTACAGACTGTACATCGAATTTCTTTTGAAGTGCGGTCAATTTGGTATCTCTTTTCTCGAAATTCGCCTTCATCAACATAAGCTCAGTGGAAGCCTGCTTGGCTTGCTCCTTGAAGGTGAGCCGATCCTTGTTGGCATCAATCCACTCCTTCTTTAAATGGCTGTGTTCTTCTATAAGTCCATGGTGTTCCTCGGCAAGCTTCTGGAAACGGGTCATTGCCTCTAGGGAATTCAGGCAACCCTACATTAAAAAGCAAAGCATGAATGAGAATCATGGAAGAATTCAGGAAAATCTAGCAAAAGATTACAAAACGGTGCCGACTTACCAATAGAGAATCATAGAAGGCACCCATAAAGACAGTCCAGTCGCTTGCCCCTCCCAACTTGGCCATATCTCTCCTCTGAAGAACACTATTCATTACCCCGAAAGTGACCTCAGCCTGATTAATCATTGAATCCGCTGTCGTTAGAGGTCGGCCTAGAATATCTGGAGTAGTGGTGACAACTTCACCGACCTCCTCAACTATGTCCTTTCCCCTCGGCCTCTTTGGTGCTGGGGGTGGCATTGTAACCTCTGGGCCCCTTTTCGTTTACTGCCTGGTCTCCGGCCTCTTTTGAACAGGGGAGGCTTCCTCGGTAAGAGCAATGACCAAATCGACAGACGAGGGTTCGGTGGAAGTTGTTGCGATCTGCTTTAGTGGCTGGCCAGCAGCAGCGAACATCCTCTCCCTCAAACTCATACTTTCTTCCTCGTTGGAGGACGGGGTAAACTCCTGTGTTATGATCGGAATCCTAACTCGGCGATCTAGAACAGTGTGTGGCGCTGAACTGGATGCCGAGCTGTGAGACTTCGATCGTGCTTCGCGTTGTTCTTCGACGACGGGCTCCGATGGAGGAGCAACTGCAACTGTCACCCCAGTCGGGCTGCAGGCCCTTTCGACTGCAATGCCGATAGGAATCTCCTTGAAATCTCCCTCGGTGCCTTCTTTTGCCAATCTTGCGAGGACGCTCTGAGGGACACCCGTATTGGTGGTGAAGGTTGAATACCGAAGCGGGTAGGCAAGCAAAATGTGCGCGGTCCGAGCGACGTGCCTCAATCTGCCTTTATCGAGGTAGTTCAAAACCTTATTAAGATGGTCAAAATTCACGAGCCAATAGCGCGCTCTCGACCGCATCTCCTTCTTTTCTGCAAAAATGCCACAATCAGATTTAGAACTATATCGCAAATTAAGTAACACACAGTATAAGAAGTCGGCATCAAACCTATTTCAAAGGGAACTCTAAAGCATCGGATCACTGGCCTTTCCTTCTCAGGAACGTCGCCGAACTCCCAGGGCCCAGTTACCTAAACCCTAACATCATTGACGCCCTTCCCGGAGGAAGGCAGTCACTTCACTATTTCTAAAGACTTGTCTATAACTCGGAGATAAACTTTGTAGCTACCCCCGACCTTATAAAGCGAGTAGCAATAATCCAGTTCAACGAGTCCCAGATTCACTCCCAGGCGTCGATTTATCTCAAGCATACCAAAGAAGATCCTATAAACATTCGACGACAACTGGGAGGGTGATATCTTATTTTTTACTATGAACTTATGAAGAAGAGGATGAAGGGGAAACCTAAGGCCCCCTTCAACAATAGCTATAACCGGGAACGACACCCCCTTTTCGGTCTCTCCCATACGGTGGTCCTCGGGATTGACTAGCTCTAAGCCGATCTCATCCGGAATGTTGAACCTAGCCCTAAATGCGGTAATGGCCGATGGACCGTCTAGCATTCTTCGAAGATGAGATGCCATCAGCGGACAACCGTTGAAGCACAGAGAAATAGAGGGAAGAACGAAAGAAGTGTGGGCCAAAAAACACTTATAGTGGTGGGTGCTGAGACAACCAACGCACGCCATAGACAGAAGGCAAGAAAATAGTGAGTGCCTTTTACCAAACAGGGCGTCGCCCTTTTATAGACATCAGAGCCGTCGGTTCATGTGCGAGAAAACTACAGTAATGATGACCCTCTAACGAAACGTCACATCGGCCGTCGATTCGATGACACCCCAGTAATGAATCTTTTGAAGATTCCCACCATCCGCGTAGGCGGGTAACCATTACAACCCTTAGTCGCTTTGGAAGTCAAAATGACACAAAGGATGGGGGACAATTGTGGGGGAACAGCCCGCGGCCCAACCTAGCGGACCAGGGCCAATTCACATGTATTAAAAATGGGCTACCTGGTGGCCCAAGTCAGAGTCACAAGACAGGCCGGCCCAAACTGCCAACCTCCAACCCACCATAGCCCAAACCGCTAGCGGTGTTCAAACATTAAATACAAAGTTGACTCGCATTAAATGGAGGAGTGGCTTCCCACGCGAGGTCGACGTGCACGTCCGATCAGTCGGAATCCCCAACGACGGTGAGCCAGACCATGTAAGAGGTCAGGTGGCATTAATGATGATGCCTACCCAGCAGGTCAAGGCCAAACACACTCCATCGATCATGCTATAAATACCCAAGACATCGAAAGCCAGGTATGGACAGTTAACTCCGAGTATTCACAACTCTCGTTCGTTTTTATCTCGATTAAGCTTGCTAACTTAATCGTCGGAGTGTGATCAGCCCACTAAGGATCGACCCATTATAACCTTCTTTTCTTGTAGAAAGAGTTTGGACTCATCCATTTGAGGCTTGAGAATTTGGCCCAGCCTTCCCGGAAAATCCCACCTACAATAAATATATGTGAAATAAAGAGGGTAAAAATGAGATTTTTCTAAATAAAATCTAGAATAAAGTAAAAAAAAGTGAGGTAAAACATCAAATTGAAACAGTATGAAGCAATATTTTTTTTTTTTTTTTTTGGGGGGGGGGGGGGGGGGGGGTTGTACATTATATAAATATATATGCCGACCCTCATGTGGTTCAATGATGTTAGATTACTTACCCTAGTACCTTGATTACTGACGACTTGAATTTGATTCTCTCTAATCGATGATTTCAATTATGATTTATGTGCCATTGTTAAGCTTGATACAAGGTTATTATTGTGAAACTTTTTTGAAAATATGGTTGTTCAGTTTAATAAGTTAAAAGTACGCGATACATAAATATCATTTTACTTTCTTCTTATGTATTTTTTTCTTGTTCTATTTTTGTTACAATTAAATCTTCTAGTCTTCTTATTTGATTGCGCTCTAAAAGTGCAATTACAATACTCTTTTGTGATTTGTTAGCCTTACTATAGGATTGTATATATGTTCGTAGTTACTTTTTAGTATTAACTGATGAGTTTATTTTGTTGTAAACAGGTTTTGAGCTTAAATAAAACAAATTGGGATCAAAATTCTTGAAGATGTTCGAATGGCAGTTCGAACAGATATGGAGATTTAGAAAGCATTGACCCGGTTTGAATTAGGTCAGAAGCTAATTCGACTATTCAAATAACAGTGTTGTCTATTAGCAAGGCATCAATAGCCCATTCGAACAAGCGTTTGAACGGCCTTTAGCCTGTTCGACCGGCACGTAAAACCTCTATTTTATTTTTAGCCTATTTAAGGCAGCTTTGTACCTAAATTCAAGATCTAGACTCCCATTAAACGATTATTAGGTTTAAGATAGCAGTTTTTGAGAGCTTTGTAGAGAGAGAAACACTAGATTACATTGTAATTCACTCTCTAGTTTTGAATTCAATTGTTTTTCAATACAATTGGTGTAATTCAACTGCGATGAATAGCTAAATTCTCTCTTAGAGACAATTGTGAAGATCATCCAAGGATCCCAATATTTTCAATGAAGGTATTTGAATTATCATTGTTCTATCTTTCAAATCTCATAATTCTTGATAATTGTGAGTTTTAGATTTCTAAGAAAACTTAGATTCTTGACTAAATTTAGTAATCTCACTACACAAACCTTTGTTTGGTATTGAGATTGTACAAATTGATGGTATGAGTCTATGGCTTTAATTTAATTATAATTCTAATCTCAGTTCTCATTTAATTGAATTTTTCGAATCAAATGCTAATGATGAGGCCAATGATTTGAGTTATTAAATCTCCATGAAACCTTGAGTGATTTGGATAGATGGACCAATTGGATTTAAGATTTTTTTTCTCTTTACGATCGATTTTTTTGTCTATTTCAGAGGCAATTTATTGATTTGGTTATAATTCGAGAGGTATAAAGTGTTTTTCAATACCATATTCATATTGAAGAAGATATCCGTGAAATTCGACTTCGGACTCACTGGATTTATACTTCACCGGTCTTATGCTTAGGGCCAGAGTATGTACTCTTTAGGTGAAGTCAAGTTTTGGCATCGTTACCGGAGATTGAAGGGAAAATACTAGCATTCAAGAACCTTGGGATTGTAAAAACCAATGGGTTGCTTCATCATCAACATCTATTACAACGGAGTACTCGTTGGCTTAGGTCATTGGTAACTTCGTTCTATTCATACTACATGTTAGCATATTAAAATTAGGATTTCTATTTCCTTAATACTTTAGGATTGCTTATTCCTTGTTCACTTAGGAATTTATTTGCATTAATACTTAGATTGGTAGATTGGGAGTGGCGGTTAGGATCTTTGTACTTCGTGCTTATCGGTGGTATTGTCTTTGCATAAGGAAATTGAAAGTGTCAGTTGGAATTGAATTATTGAAATCAGTGGACATATTTCTTTGGAGATTGGAAGGTTTAGAAGAAAATTGCTGGAAGAGAATTGTGTATGTTGTGTTGCTTGAGACTCGGATTGTCTCTTATATGTGCATGCATGCACCCCATTTTTGACCGCTCGGTAGTCTACACTCCGTCCAGACTTGTTTTCAAGTCATTGTGGGTATATTCCAATTGAAACCAATTCTCTAGGTCCAAATCCCGTCTTTCCATCGCTTCGTAGGCCTGTCAGGCCAAAATAGAGGCAAAATGACCAAAATGTCCTTGGGGGCATTGTCCTTTCCTTTCCTTTCCAATCCCTCTCTCAAGACAGTTTATTCCTCGAGACGGTTCCAATCCAGGCACGTCTCTTCAAAGATGATAAGTCCCCTTTCCAATCCCACTCTCAAGACAGTTTATTTCTCGAGACGGTTCCACTCCAGGCACGTCTCTTCGGAGACGGTAAGACCCATTTCCAATCCCTCTCTCGAGACAGTTTATTCCTCGAGACGGTTCTAATCCTAGGTACGTCTCTTCGGAGATGGTAAGACCCCTTTCCAATCCCTCTCTCGAGACAGTTTATTCCTCAAGACGGTCCGAGTAGCGAAACTACTCACAAAACCGTTAGAGTAGCGGAAATACTCACAAGTAGGTCGATATAGGGAATTGCCAACAAACCCCTGTGTCACGACGACCGCCGTTAGAGTGGCAGAAACACTCAAAACCCAGGTCAACACCAGTGTCTGTTAGCCCACTTTGGTGAAAAATGACCAAACTGTCCTTTGAACCTTTTCCGAGACTTTCCGGTCAAGATGACCATTTTGCCCCGAGGCATCCAAATGCCCCGGGAACCACACCGACTCTGGGTATCAAACCGGTAATTTCCCGAGAATACTTTTTATAGTATTCTCAACCTTCCTTTACCTTTTCGGATCATTCCGAGTCAGTTCCGGCCAACCCGGTGCAAAATGACCGTTTTGCCCCTGGTGGGCCGATCTCCTTTTTCAACCACACTGGCTCTGGGTATCAAACCGGTAACCTCCTGAGACTACTTTTTATAGTGTTCTAAACCTCTCTTTACCTTTCCAGATCATTCCGAGTCAGTGCTGGCCAACCCGGTGCGAAATGACCGTTTTGCCCCTGGTGGGCCGGTCTCCTTTTCCGACCACGCCGACTCTGGGAATCAAACCAGAAACCTCTGGGAACATTTTAAATAATGTTTCCAGATCCCAAGTCTTTTTTCGGGACAGTACGAGTTCGCTCCAGCAGTTTCTCGGTCTGATTGATCGTTTTGCCCCTAAAGGCCAGGTCAACCTTTCCGACCCATCTTATCCTCATTTCTCAAGTCAAATACCTCCAGGACACTATTTTAAGTGTTCCTGCTCCTTTCCGGCCTTCCGGGTCATTCCCGGCTCCTTCAAATCATCCCCAGACTTTCCGGAGTCACTCCTAGTGAAGCCAGGCTAACAATTGCATGGTAGTCACTAGTACAGGCGCCCAAATTTAGTCAAAGATACGTTGCTTGCCAACCTTAAACATTTCCTAAATGGCTGGCGCCACTAGTAGTAGTGCCAAGCCAAAAAATGGCCTAGCGCCAGTGTAAACTTTAGCCTGGCGCCACTGCAACAGGCGCCAGTGTTGTCCAACCTCTATAAATACAGAGCCTCATTCAACGTGAAAAGAATCCGCAAATTCAACCTAAAAATCATATAATTCGATATACAGAGCTCAAGCACCTCCTAAACCCTAGCCTCCTTAGGTTTTCTAAACCCTAGCCACCTTACACAAACCCTAGCCACCTTACACAAACCCTAGCCTCCTATACGCTCATACACACCCCCGTACACTCATACACTAGCCTTCAACCATCCTTTGAAGACTTGAAGAGCGGCAATCCAAAGCTTGAAGACAACTCTTGAAGACTGAAGACGAAGATCAAGACGAAGACCGAAGATCGAAGATAAGCAAGGCACGCAAGGCACGCAAAATAAACAAGACATACGATAGGCTTCCTATTTAAATTTCCGCACTTCCCCCCTCTCTCTTCTCTCTCCTAACCCACTTGTGTTTTCTCTATTTTAATCCCCCATCTCTTTCCCCCCCTTTCTTTGCATGCTTGAAACAAGGGGATTCCCGATCCATGTGTAGGATTGGGCTATTGGAGAGTCACCGTGTCGGGGGCTTTTTTTCTAGTCTAACCAGAGACCACGTGGGTCCGGCCCTCTTGATTATGTGGTGAAGCCTTAACCTTGTATGTTCAAGACCCCAAAATTGCATTGTGCATATCATAATCTTGCATCTTCCAAAATTCGTTTTCGAACTCGTTTTCAAAATCGTTTTCAAACTTGTTTTCAAAATTGCATTAAAATCTCTTTTTCAAAAACTTGTTTTCAAAACCATAATTCTAGGGTGATTCTAGCCTTTCCATGGCTAGGGTTGCTTTAGGAAAGTGTTACATTAAAAGTGACCTTTTTGGTCTATATTTTCAAATCTTATTGTTTTCCAAAACTACTTTCTTAAAGTGGTTCTAACCTTCTTATGGCTAGAATCGCTTTAGGGAAGTGAGACGTTTTCATTCTTTCCAAAAGCTTTCTTTTCAAATCTTTTCCTAAAAAAATCTCTTTCAACATACTTTCCTAAAACTCTCCTCTCCAAAATTGTTTTCAAAAACTCCCTTCCAAAATCTTTTTTTTTTTTTTTCAAAACTCCCTTTTTCAACTCTTTTTCAAAATCCTCTCCCCAAAATCTACTTTTTAAAAAAGTTTCCCAAAAATCTTTCCAAAAACTCTCTTCAACAATCTTCTACCAAAAATATTCCTAGAAAAACTCTCTCCAAAAATCTTTCCAAAAACTCCTCCCTAGGATTCCCTTCTAAAAAACTTTCGTTTTCAAAAACGCACTTTCCAAAAAGCCTCTCTCTTTGGAGCCCAAGTCAAGCCCCAGAACCCATGATTAGGAAACCCTAATTTTCTTTCCAAAAATATGGTTTTCAAACTTTGCCCCAAACCTAGGTTTTCAAAATTTCTTGTTTTCACATCCAAACTATACATGTTTCCAAAACCTCTTTTCTACGTTAAAATTCCACACTTTCAAACTAGGGTTTCTAGAATCTCCCTTTCCAAATCTTTGCTAAATCAAATCTTCCCTTTAGGAAACCAAATCCAATCTCCCCGTTGAGGAAACTAGATCCCGTCCTCCATTTTTGGAAACAAAATCAAATCTTTTCTTTTAAAAACTAAATCCAATCCCTTCCTAATCCAAACTTTTCTTAATTCAATTCCTTCCTAAACCATAAGTTTCCTAAACTTAAACTTTAAATCTTTCCTTAAATTTCAAAATCTAAATATTTCCTAACTCAACTCTCTCCTAATTTCTTACCCTTCCAAACCATAAGTTTCCTAAAACTTCCAAATCTTTCTTTAAACATTAAGCTTTCAAATCTTTCCTAATTCTATCCCTTTTCAAATCTCAACTTTCCAAATCTAAGTTTCCAAACTTTTCCTAAACTCAAACCTTTCCTAATTTCAAGATTTTCTAAAATTCAAACTCTAAAACTTTCTAAATCTTAAACTTTCTAAATTTCAAATTTTTCCAAATTCAAAACTTTCTAAATTTAAAACTTTCTTAAGTTAAATATTTCTAAATCTAAATCTTTCCAAATTCTAAACTTTCCAAAACTTCAAAATCTTTTCAAATCTAGAACTTTTCTAAACTCAAAACTTTCTTAATTTAAGACTTTCTTAATTCAAAACTTCCTAAAACGAAACTTTCCTATTTCGAAACTTTCTAAATTCAAAACTTTCCAATTTCCAAACTTTCCTAAACCTAAAACTTTCCTAAATTCAAAACTTTCTTAATTTGAAACTTTCCAAAAATGAAACTTTCCTAAAGTGAAAACTTTCCTAAACCTAAAACCTTTCCTAATTTGAAATTTTCTTAATTCAAAACTTTCCTAAGTGAAACTTTCCTAATTTCGAAACTTTCCTAATTTCAAAACCTTCTTAATTTGAAACTTTCCTAAACCAGACCTTTCCTGATTCAAACATTTCCTAAATCCAACCTTTCCTAAATCTCCTGAATCTTCCAAGTCCAACCTTTGAGTCAAATCTTTCTTAATCTCAAGTCTTTCCTAGGTCTCCTACCTTTCCTAAGTCTAGGTTTCCTAAACCTCCATCTTCCCAAAATCAAGTCTTTCCAAAATCAATCTTTCCAAAGCAAATTCAATCTTCTCAATTCCAATTTCCAATCTCCTCTTCTAATCTCAAATCAAATCTAATTTTCAATTCAATCTCTTTCTTCTAATCCAATCTCTCTCTTCAAATCAATCTCTTTTTAATCAGACTCCGGTCCGAACTACGACTGACCTGATTCCCCCAAAGGGATACGTAGGCAACCTTCATAGGTGCGGTCACAGCACTTTTCAAACTTTCAATTCCACCCTCATGGGTGCGGTTTTCAAAATCTTTCCAAATCTCAAATTTCAATCTACTTTCAAAATTCCAATTTTAAAATTTCTATTTTCAAATTTCTACTTTCAATTTTCAAACTTTCCAATTTCAATTTTCAAATCAAATCAATCTCTTTCTAAATCTATTTTTCAATTCTCTTTCCTTACACTTGCATACCATGCATCGTGTTAGTTTTCAAGCATTGTTTTTTCAAAGTGGATGGGATTGACCATTAGTTAATTGGAGACTCTCACAGGTGAACCTAGGGTAGATTGACATGTAGGTACCGAAAGGGCAGGGTAGGGTGATAGCTTAGTGCGTCTTCCCTACACGTAACCAACCTCCGAACCTAGAATCACTGATTTCAAAGACCAAGAGGAGTTATTTTTCAAAAAGGGCTAAATATTTTTCAAAGGTTGCCAAACAACCTGTTTTCCTAAAAAACCCTCTCTTGAGGAGATAGTTTCAAAATCGTTTTCCAAAAACCTTAAGTATAGTTTTCGGATTATGCTTAGTTTTTAGGTGACCTAACTCACCTTAATTAAGTTAGGTGGCGACTCCGAATCTTTTTCAAAAGCCCTTTATTCAAATCAATTTTCAATTCAAACCTAGTCGCACTCATTCTTTTAGGAGGGTGAGTTCTAACGAGAGAGTACAGCATTTTTCCCGCTTGTGTGAGTATTTCTCGAGTGCGAAAAATCTGGACGCGACAGTGCATTGTATATATATGTCACATTACATTAGGGATGTGCATATCGATTAGCAAAAATTGATCAGTTTTGAAATCTTCCTCCCTACTACTATACCATTTCCCCTACTAAAACTCCTCCTCTAACTCTAACATTAGTTGTTGAATTAGGTCTGAATTTCAATGGCGAACATCAATGATCGGTGAAATCCTAACCCCAATCTGAACAATGTAGGTCCCGAATTTGATAGAGGGAGTAATCATGGTGACATGGGTGCTCCTCATGCTAGGGCCGTACACGGTTACTTGAATCCTGCAAGACAAACACCCACGTTATGCATAGTATTCTCTACGCATCAAAACACGTTGAATATTAACCTAGGAATGATCTAATTATCGTCCACTTTTCATTGTATGAATTTTGAGAACCTATATAACCACATAAAGGACTTTAAAGATGTTTGTTCTACATTTGTGGATAATACTTGCCCGAGACAAGTGTTACGTTTAAAACTTTTTTCATTTTCTCTCAATGACAAGGCCAAAATATAGTTAAACATATTGAGGCCTGTGCCTATTCACTCTTGGCATCCACTACAAGGGGAGTTCTTGAAAAAGTTATTTCTTGAATATAGGACTGAGACGATCCGTTGCCAAATTTCCCAATTCTCTCCATTAATGAATAAGTATTTCTTCTAATGGTTTATTGTTGTTTCTTGTTAAGGTCATGTGCGTATTGATGTCCATGTGGTAAGTGCGTTATAATCCTTCTTAGTTTTTTAGTGTTTAGTTTTTGCATTTAATATTTTTAAAAAGATACATAATATACTTTAATTATAAAATATTTCCCAAAAAATGTTTTATATTTGCTCTTATTGTGTTCGCAAGAGCAAAGGTCCAATGTTTCTTAAGTAACTCTAGTGTCAATCATAATTGTGCATAGTCATCGGTTAATACTTTTCAACTCAGCTAGATCTACACTCAGCTAGATCTACATTCAGCTAGTGGGTTCCAGCTGAATTAAGCATCAGTTGGCAACTGTTAAGCTGGCCCTAGTGTTTTTCATGTTTCTTTAGGGTAGTTATTGATAGGTGGACTTTCTTCTCTAGGATGTCTTAAACAATTAATCTTTCTATTTTTTAATCATAAATAAGAATATATTTAATTGAATTTCTCATATTAAAATTTTATTGTATCTTATATATTTATCAAAAAAGATTCTACAAGTACCATTCATATTAAGCTTTTCAGGCATGGGTTGGAACAAGACAAGTACCTTAGCTTTAAAAAAATTAAAATTTTATATTAAAATTATAGGCATTGCAAAAACATACTAGCAATTGTCTTTCATATTAAGATAAAAAATTTCTTTGAGTTAATTACACTTTGCACTCTTGTAATTTGTAGTAAATCTCACTTCAAGTCTTCATTTTTATTTGTAACAATTAAACTTTTATACTTTCAAATTGTTGCAATGTCAACCTTCTGCTAACTTTCATTTGCGAAATATAAGAAAAATTCTCACGAGACAAGCACATAGACCTTTTAAAAGGAAAAGATATAAAATTCAATATTTTTTCATCCAAAGATTCGTGCATATCACACAAGTCGAATTAGGATTTTTACACAAGACTTGATTACATTAAATATACATTACAGAGTTGAATATGCTAATGATCTTAATTTGGCTATAATGTTGTCTCATGCGAACTTTTTACCTATTTTCCAAATCAATATTAGTAGAAGGTTGACATTGTAACAAATTGAAAGTGAAAGAGCTTAATTTTTATAATTAAAAATAAAAGTCCTAAAATGCAAATTGGTGTATAGTGTCAGTATAAAGTGTCATTAACCCTTTCTCTTTTATCTTAGCTATTGCAAAAATTAATTTGCACTTCCAGCTATTGCTTGCTCGTTTCATGATGAAAGTAGAAAAAGGACTTGCCTCCAATTTCATTGATGTCATAAGTAAAAATGTTGGGTATAAGAGGGCAAATTGGTAATCAAAATATACAAGTTGGCATAAATAGTTTGACAATAAATATGAATATTTAGTATGATTATGGAACCAATTGAAAATACACAGAAGACATTACAAAAAAGAAGACATTAGCATTGTGTTTTTTTCTTCTTTGATGATATGAGTTTTTTTTTTTTTTGGGTGTGTGTTTTTGTATATATAATTAGGTAGCGATTTTCTCTCCATTAGGAAAAAATACAAAATAAAGGATTATTGGAACTTTTGTGTACTATGGTCTCGTGTTCCCAAGTTAAATGAAGTTTAGAACTGTTATTGGCAGATTGGAGGTGCGAGCTATTTGAACCTTGTGGCATTCATTTTAAACATAAACTATCTATGTTGTTGAGAGGATTGAAGAATTAGAGATTTAAAAGCATTTTCATGGAACTGGGGTTTGTTTTTAGTGAGAGAGAAGAGTACAGGAGGAGAAAAACAATGAGACTGGATGGAAAAATGGAGATAGATGGAATGGAAATTAGTGGGAAAAAAAAGTAAAAAATTGGAGAGAAAACGAGAGAGTTGCTAAAGTTGCAAATCTGTTAGCATATGAATGTTTAGGTAGTGTCACGTTCTTTAAAACACGTCAAACAACTAGATCAAGGGCACATGGGACGATAGTAGCAAAACCCGCTTGAAAATAACATAACAAAATTTAAGGGAGGAGCATCCCGTGGGACTCACCAATTTACCGTTTGGATGACTAAAAATTATAATTATCAAAATCGGATCAGATTGGATCAACTGGTTCAACCTATTGAACTAGGAACCGGACTATGAACCGATCCGATTCAATTAGTATACTAGAAATCTATGTGAATCGGGTTGAATCGAAAGAATCGGCCAATATTTTAAAAAATTGATGAACCATCAGATATTTAGAGAACCAATCGATTTAAAAAAAAATCAAAATAGCATAAATTGCACATGATTTATAACTATTTATTTTTTAGAAACATGTATTTTGTGTTCTTTTGATGAAAAATAAAATAAAAAAGCGAAGACTTCAAATTAAAACCAAAAACATAAAAAATAAAAAGGAATAAAGAGGAGGATTAAAAAAAGAACAAGGCAAATAATGCACAATACTATCTTTGCTTGCTTTGCGTTGTTTTCTAATTTTAAATTTATACTTTTATATGCTTTTTAAATTATAATTAGATATATGGATACATATATTATAAAAGCAATAATTAAAATGTATAAACTATAAAGTAAACCCCAAAATAGCAAAAATAAAGACAAGAAAGAGGAGGGTATAGGGTGAAAAAGGAAAAAAAAAAGACTAGAAAAAAATAATGAACATTATTTTCTTAATAATACACATTACTTCCAAGTTTTATGCCATTTTTTTTAAAAATAAAAATACGAATGAGCATTAGATTAAAAAATATTAAATTAGAAAAAAAAATAAGTCGACTTAAATGTTTCTATACTTATTTATTTTTATACTTTTTCTTATAAAATATTTATTTTTTTATATTTATTTTGAGTTATTGTATGAGATAGAGTATCATTTCATCCATTAATAATTTTTTCAACTATTATTTTTATTCAAATATATTATAATTATTTATTTATTGTACACCGTTGAATTAATGTCTTGATCGATTCAATTACCAGTACAATTCTGATAATTGTGCTAAAAAAGCTCCAAATGTGGTGGTATTTCTTATTCAGTGGGGATATGATGAAAAATTACAGTTTTGCTATTTAATCACAATAACCAACAAGAAAAATCTATGATCTATTGTCAGGCATAATATTATAAGATAATTGTATAATATTATATTTTACTTCTACATCATAACTTGTAATATAATATTAATATTAATATTAATATTAATATATTATAATATATTAACATTAACACTAATATTATATTATATATTACCATATATTATTATTTTTTTGTATGAGTGTAATTTCATAAACTAATTTAATTTTTTTATTACATCTCTATTTGACACATCAAAGATGATATTACTATACTGTTTCTTATCTTATCCTAATTAATCGTAATATAAGTAATCCTCTATCACATCGTTATATAACTTATCATTCATCGTCAATTTTTCTTATCTCATAATATTATTTATGTCTTATTTTTTTTTATCCCGCAAACAAGTTTTATTATATTTCAACTCTAAATGAAAAACATATTAGATTTCAAATCTAAACCAAAAACAGAAAGTGTTTTTTATTTGTAGGTACGATATTATACGTGAATATTACGAGATTCTTCTTCTACTTATGCGTTTGGATTTTGATCGATTTCTAATTCAATGTAAGAACGGTGCTTTCGTGATGAAAATACAGTAACGTGCATACTAAGCAGATTTTTGTATTATACGTAGTGATTCTGTAGTGACGTTCAACCTATATTGATCTGATATATTGTGGGCCATTTACCAAAAGGTATTTATTTTATTCAATATATATTAAACCATGGTCACTTTTTCAATATTTACGAAAGAACGGTTAAACGTCAATATGATTGACGTTTTAGAAATAGCGTCAATCGTAATGACGATTTCGATTTCAATTTCGAAAAATTGCGTAAACAGAAGTAAAACGTTAATGCAAACGACGTTTTTCGTTTGGTTGTAAAAGCGTCAATCGAAACAATGTTATACGTTAAAAAGCTAAAACTAAAAACGTCAATCATATTGACGATTTTTGTTCAGAGAGAAAAGCGTCAATAAGATTGACACTTTCACTTACGATATAGTCTTACAGGTTGACGCTTTTAGGTCATATATCTTCAGTTCATTCGAAAGCGTCATTACGTTTCCCATCTACTACCAGCGCCGCAGCCCCCTCTCTAGCCAACGACGACGACGAACTCTCTAGTCGACGACGACGAACTCTCCAGCCGACGAAGCCCTCCAGACGACGAAGCCCTCCATCGTTAGATACATGTTCGTCTACCTCTCTCTCTTCTATTAGTGGAATGGTACAGCGATTATGTTTTGGTTTTTTGGTTTATGAGTGGAATGATACCTGTTCGTCTCCCTCTCTCTCTTCTATTCGTCTCCAAACTGATTTCCATGAGAGCATTAGTTTGTTCATTTAATATTTCTATGGTGATGATAATAATGAAGATCTAAAAGAAAAGGATAGTATTCTCCACTAGCAATGATTGGAAGAAAGATATAAGTTATTGTTCATTGCAAATCATCCTCTTGGGTTTCTGAGGTTTAATTTTCGTATCCCAATTATTTGAGTTAGTGTTATGTATTTGAGTTAGTTTTATAATAACTAAATACTGTGTCTTACCTGTTTTATAATAACTAAATTTCGTATCCCAATTATTTGAGTTAGTTTTTTGCTACATACTACAATGGTGCCAGTGATGGTGGACTATTTGAATCCATGAGTCTGAGTGCTTATATGTTTATTATGTCAAGAGCTTAATAACTTTTGGTCATACTAAGTATGCGAGGTATTTAGGTTAGAAAATTCCTCTTGTTCATTGTGATGGTTGATAATATATCTTTCCAATAAAGTGTTAGGTTTAAAATGATCATAATATCTGTTGATAAGTAGCATGCTATAAATCTTATTTTGTAAAATTCAAATGAAATGTAACCTCATTTGTAAGGAAAATGCAAGATGTACATATGTTCACTTGTTTTACAACATTGCTTCTTATACAATCTACTGTTGAGGTTAAATTGCAGCTTCTTAATTTTAGCTATTTTAACAATCTAACTACAAGTAGTTAAATTGCAGCTATTAGTGGAATGGTTGAAAACTCGAGGAGTTCCAAGTTTAAAAATAGAAAAATTGTTAAAATTGAAAACATAGTGGTACCATATTATAAGAAAGACGAAAATAATGAGGACATTCCCATTGTATTTTGAAATATAGTGTCTGGGTGTATTTTTATATAACTTCATCTAACTTGTACTGAAGCTTTATCTAACTACTAATTTCATATGTTTACCTACAGTAAGGTTGATTGAATGGGTACTGTAAAGATGATGTGCTATTGGGGGGGAACAATAGTACAAGACCTTGACGAAAGCATATCATATGATACCGAAGTGAAGGGGTTTTACACTATACAACGCAGAATAACACTAGAAGAGTTAGAACAGTTTCTTATACCCAAAGTTGTAGATGAAGGGGAAAATATTTATTTGAAGTTGATATGCAGACATTCCCATAGACAATGGGAGAGGTTCATTTATTACAAGAAGGTGCCCATCAATGATGACATGACCTTAGATAGTGTGTTGGACATCCCGCCGTGTTTTTCCACACTGAATTATGTTGAACTGTACGTGGAGAAAGAAAACATAACGAGTAGGTTGAATGAACCAGATCCGATGTATTCAGGTTATGGGGCATACAATGTTCTCGGCTCATTCACTGGAATGTTGACTCAGGGGGCATACAGTGGCATTCCCGGCTCATTCACTAGGATGCTGACTCAAGAATCTTACAGGAGGGCTTCACAGTATGCCGATATATCCCCACTTCCATATTATCCAACGTATGGGTCATACACAGCCGGGGCATCACAGATGCAACACGACATTGGTACAAGTTCAGGAGCTGAGCGTCTATCTCCAATTCACCTATCGACATCCCCAATTGACAGGTTCCACCAGCCTGTTGACTAGTACGTTGATATGGTTGATGATGGAGCTGAGGGATGCATACCTGACAGTGCAGGTCCTGATCTGGACGTGGACGAAGACATTGACACTGAACTAATGGCTGATGATGAATTTGATGATGAGGGGCCTGAATTTGGTGAACTGCCATCGTCTTCAGTTGGTATACCCGGACGGTACACTCCTATCCCTTTCTTTACAAACTTAGAGGGGGTTGGTGACGCTACCGTAACTAGTCGGGAGCTTTATTGTCGTGGACACGTATGGACCCCAGAGACCGTAGAGTTCAAAAAGGGGATGATCTTTAAAGACAAAGATTTGGTGAAGTATGTAGTAAAGATGTACAATGTAAAGAAAAGAAAAGAGTATGTGCTGGTGGAAACGGGCAAGAAGGTTTGGGATGTAAGGTGCAAGCACGATTGCAGTTGGAGGTTTCGAGCCTCAAAGAAAGAGAAACATGATTTCTTTAAGGTAAAGATGTATCCCGGTCCACATCATTGTGTGTTTGCAAGATTGCAGAGGGACCACTGTAACATTGATATTGATCTCATTACGACGGTCATACTGGACTCAATTAAGGTAAACTATATTTCTTTTAAACCAATGTAACTTAAAATTAAAACGGGAGTTGTTTATATGTACACTTGAACGTGGTCGATGTTTGTGTACAGGCAGATGCGGAAACGAAGGTGGCATCGCTTATCACCACCGTACGAACTGCATTGGAGCACACAGTATCTTACAGGAAAGCACGGCTTGCAAAAACAAGAGCCATTGAGGTCATATTTGGGAATTGGGACGAGTCGTACACGAAGCTTCCCCGGTACATGACAGCACTACAGACCTTTAATACTGGGATAGTTATAGACTGGAATGTGTTGCCGTCGACTACGCCGGATGAGGTAGTGTTTAATTATGTGTTCTGGGCTTTCAAACCCGCCATCGATGGATTCGCTCACTGCCCTCCTGTTATCGGCATTGATGGAACTTTCCTTAATGGCAAATACACTGGGAAGATGCTGGTAGCTACCGCATCAACTGGCGACCAACACATTTTACCACTTGTTTTTGCCATTGTAGATGAAGAGACTACAACGTCGTGGTCATGGTTTATTAAGAACTTAAGACGACATGTAGTGCCTAACCGTGAGGGCATCACGTTGATATCTGATAGGCACAGGGGCCTGTTGAATGCTGTTGTGCGGTAATGGGAACATCCGCGTTTGCGACCAATTGGATATCATCAATATTGCCTCAGGCACGTCCGTAGTAACTTCAACAAGAAATTCAGCAACACAAAACTTATGGATTTGGTATGGAGGGCTGGTAGTTGCCATCAAATTCGAAAGTTCAACTTAATTATGAAGGAGATTGAAGATCTTAAACTAGAGGCATTAAATTGGTTGCAAGAGATGGAGGCTGAAAAGTGGACACTTGCACATGATGGAGGTCGTAGGTGGGGGATTTTGACTACAAATCTATCTGAAGGATTTAATAGTGTATTGAGGGGTGCTCGGAAGGTGCCCATCACGGCATGTGTAGAAACTACATTCCACCGGCTTGTTAAGTATTTTGACGAGAGGAGAATTGAGTGTATTAAGAATCGGGCTGCTGGATTGCAGTATGGCCGCAAACTACAAAAACAAATTGAAAAATACCAGTGCAAAGGAAATACACATTTGTTGAGAGCGTTTAACAGGTAAATGCGCTACCATAACTTTTAAACTGACCAATATTTTTGTGACAATGACACTGATTTAAATTTCATTCACAGGCAAGAAGGTGAATACGAGGTTGAAACAACACACCACGGGATGCTGGGTGGGCACAAGCAGGTTGTAAGACTTAACCAGCCCAGCTGTTCTTGTTCAAAATACATCATCAACAAATATCCATGTTCGCACATGCTTGCTGTCACTGCGGACTTAGGCGTCGATCCGTTTTACTTGGTGGTGCCATAGTACAGAATTGATGTATACCCACGCATTTGGGATTCTAATTTTAGCCCAATGCCCCATGAAAATTACTGGCCCTTGAGTAGTATGTCGACGTTGCTCCCCAATACAGGCCGTTTGCGATCACTGAATCCAAAGCCCGGTCGGCCAAAAACGGCCCGTATTCGCAATGAAATGGACACCTCTAGGCAAAAGCACAGTTACCACTGCAGTCTTTGTCAACAAACTGGCCATGACAAGCGAAAATGTCCACAGAGGCTTCGGGGAGTGACTTAGTAGTAGTTATTGTTTGGACACCTTAATGTATTTTGGACACCTTAAGTAACTGTATTTTGTTATGGATGTAATTTAGTTTGTTATGTAATGGTAGTTCTGTTGTCTCTATGCATTCATGGACTTAGAATAACATGGACTCATATTACATGAAACAGAAAATTTCAAATATGACCACTACATTGATATGTTATATGGAACATAAGATGGCAAATAGTACCGTTACATATTAACTAACTTCACACCAAACTTAACTAAAAACATTAATAAGCTTTATAGACCATATTCGTAACAGCACAGTGGTTTTCTAGCAACCGAAAGACTACTAGGTAGATAGTTAATATAGTCATCGTCGCCTTCTTCTTCTGAGAAGTTCGAAAGTTCTGGGTCAGATACCAGCAACGGATCTTCAATAATGTCTATTATTCGTTGAGTTGGATCAGCACATTCTTTCTTCGCATGCTTTGTAAAATGATACCTATCCAACCTTCGTTGCATTTGATTAATCTCGCGTTCGAGCGCTTTTATGACCTTACTACTTGAATATGACGGACTGCCCCACACCTTAGCTGAACGAGCCTTTGGGACACGAAGGCCATGTCATCGGCAATACATCTCTTGTTCACGCCGTTTATCAAGTAAGTCTTCCTACGGCAACCTCAACCTGTTGCATTGGTCGTCTGTCACACCGCAGGATGGTCGTTGGGAAGCCTCGCCAATGAATATGTGGCTAACCGGACCCGTCGTATCGTGTATTACGATAGGTTTGTTGTGAAATAGACGTTTTCGGCCATACCATTTGTTACCGATTGCATCTGTGTACGTACCCACTCTAAGGAAGTCCAACGAGGTTCGGTTGTTTGAGTGTGTCTCATCGCCTGAGACTGTACGACTGGACGACACATCGAAAAACCCTTTTCGCTTCGGCATCTTTGTAGATGTGGGTGAGGTTTATGACTTATTGACGTTATCACACAACTTATATAGGCTATAATGGTTTCACGTGAAGCCTGTAATTGATTATCCAATTGATGCCAATATGTGGAGGACAATGTCTTCGTTTTGGACTCAGTGGTTCACGTGAAGTGTTTCGTATAGTGCAATGGATTCATACTTAACACTTGTGATGTCATATTTCACTTTAGACTTCCATTAACCCCTCGTGACTTGTCATGTCAATTGCTACAGCGTGACCAGGTGCGGTGCAATGCCTACAATGGGTTCACGTGATTCTTGAAATCGATTTACACCATAGGGTATGGTACATTCCTTTTCAGGCTTCACATGAAGCTTGAAAGACCTTAACAATAAATACTTGTCATGTCAATTTCTGGAGCTATTTTGAATGATAATGAGTAAATGAGGAAGTGAAAGATGATGAGGCGTTGTTCATAGATGATGGGGCCATTATTTATATAAATTCGTAATACTCCATGAACTATACATTATTCTATTGAACATTGTCCACCGGATTTTACTTGATGGTTATCAACACTGTCCAATGACATTGTTCGTAGATGACATTTGTAATATTGTTATTACTATTTACTTGTTGGTTATTAGCATTTATTCGTATAACTTTTTGTAATTTATTTTTTTATCTATTTGCATTATTGTAGTTAATTCTCAGTCATTTTTAGCTAACTTTATAGTATGTGTACATCACAGCTCTTATGGATATCGACGTGGCTGGATTACCTGGACCAGTTGACCCATCAGTTCTCACTTTACAGGAGCATCACAGGTCCTCTAATATATGGACGAGTCAGCAGGTTTGTGACTTTGTATTGGCAAATATTACATTTTTCTTGTTATATATTTGTTTAGTTATTTTCTCATTATTTCTTCTTACAGTGTGACCAGGTGCTTCATTGTCGTCATAATGACGTCGCATGCTAGGCTAGACCATTATCCCCTCGGATACTTCCGTACTTGATGTGTGCCGGTTTTTACGGGCTATACCGGGTTAGTTATATTCAGCTTGATCATCCACTTATCACAGCCTTGGTTGAGAGGTGGCGGCAGGAGACTCATACATTTCACTTGCTAGTTGGAGAGGCCACCGTGACATTACAGGACGTGTGTGTGTTAATGGGCCTACCTGTTGATGGTCAGTCGATTGGAGGTGTAGATGGTGGGGGTGACGTACAGCATTGGCGGCAGATTTGCCGAGAGTTGTTGGGCGCTGAGCCCAACATCCAGGATTTCAGCGATGACCGTCTTAGGCTATCGTGGCTATCTACCACATTTCAGCAGTTGTCAGACGATGCTGACGAGGTGACTGTATAGTACTATGCTAGGGCATATATCATGCAGCTCATTGGGGGGTTAGTATTGCCAGATAAGTCACAGAACTTGGTGAAGTTGATGTATCTACCATTCCTTAGAGATTTCAATCAGGCTGGGCGATATAGTTGGGGTGCGGCAGCCCTTGCCGTACTTTATCGGATGATGTGTTGTGCGACTAAGACCGACACGAAGGATATAGGAGGTATTTTGGTGTTGCTACAGGTATGTGATCGTTATAGGAAATGTTACATCTTTATGACTTTTTATAGGGCATTATTCGTTATATTCTGCTATTTGTGTAACAGATATGGGCCTTGGAGAGATTCCCTAGGATTAGCCCACGTCGGCGTGTTGTACCGACTCTTGGACAGCAGCCGCTAGACATTGGAGATTAGCAGCACCTACCCGCTGGCCCGTGGGGTGCTAGGTATTGTACTTATAAAAAAATAAAAAAATTAGTTACGAAATGTGCAATTACTATTTAACTTTGTATGTTATCTAACTATATTTTGTATTGTTTCGAAAAAAGGTGGAAGAGTAAGTTTGCACTGGATAAAGTCCCCACCCACGTTGTTGCAGTGTATAGAGACCAGTTTGATCGTTTGAGAGATGATGAGGTCTGCTTTTAAGTGCTTACATTTTTTTTCCTGACATTACGTAAACTAAGTACAGTATTAACTATTTTTCTCGTAAGCTGACATTTATATTGCATGATTTAGTTTGTGTGGCAGCCTTATGGTCGGCATAGTGAGATCATCGATACCCTCCCCGATTATTGTCGTGTTGGGAGTGACATATGGATGGCTGAGGTTCCACTTATATGTTTTGACGTGGTGGAGTGGCATTTGCCTAGTCGTGTTCTTCGACAGTTTGGTCGTCATCAGGGCATATCTACAGCCCCCGACACTGGTATTGGTCTTCATAGCATAGATAGGCGGGGTAGGCCTGACACAGATTGGTTGCAGTTCCATAATATTTTTGTCACTAGATGGAGAGAGCGACGGCAGCACATTATTGCCGGTGACCTTACAGAGGAGACTATGTCACGCCACGACCCATACGTAGGATGGTACCGATCTATCATGCGCCCCTTGATGGGGAATCCGGCGCACAGGGCTTTGGCTGGCTACCTTGGAGTAGGGGGGAGACACGATATTTTGGTAAGAGTATTCAATAAAATATACTATAATACTATTGAATAAAATAAATATATATTTTTTGGATGTTTCTAATATGGTTTTCGTTATGATTTATTGTGTTACAGGCCCAGTGTGTCACCCTTATGCAGCAGCGGGCGGCTGACACCATTCGCGGATACGATGCTGATGCAGGTTTAGAGACACTAGTGTTCATCCGTGACATGTGTGACACGACCCTGCACATTATATGAGAGGATTACCGTATACATGCGGCTGTACCTGCGACTGTACCTGCTGATCCAGCCATGCCACCCCCCGCTGCAGTTCCACCCCCGTCGGATAGAGCTGGCCCTTCCACTCTTGTAGGTCCATCGCCTCCCACAGCAGGGCCTTCGATGTCCAGTTAGGTGACACACCGGTCAGAGGCCGTACCTACTGATGTAGCCATACCATCTCCCGTTCTAGTGGCACCCCGTGCAGATATAGTTGACCCTTGTACTCCGGTGGGTCCATCGGTCACCACATCGGGGCCATCTTTATCCAGTCAGGTGCCATTGCAGTCCACTGATGTGGGGCCGTCCACAGCTTACATTCGACCAGATCCTTTGACGGCCCATCATCATCGTGCGTCCCTGGTATAGTATCATCAGGATTCATCGGCATCGTCTACATCCGGGGGCGATGTTATGGCACAGGCAGTTCAGCCACAGCCGATTGGCAGTGGGAGAGGACGCGCGGGACCTCCGCGCAGAGGTAGAGGCAGAGGCAGAGGCAGAGGGAGAGATACAGGACAGGCAGAGGGTGGATCTGAGATGCACGAGTTCCGTAGGATGATAGCTACTACGGTTTTGGATACAGTCATCATACCGATGTTCACCGGCCCGTCATCAGATCTTTTTAGGGCAGATGATGAGACAGTGCACCATTCACCTCCACCAGCAGAGTGGGACTCACAGATCACGCAGGAGCACCCACCATCGACTTCACAAGCAGATGAGGCGACAGTTGGGGATGTGCACCCACAGATAGATGAGGTATCACCTGCACAGATACAGGCCCAACAGGGGGTAGGTGGAGATGAGCAGACACAGGTCTCACAGATTACCTAGGAGTAGCCAGCACCGACCACACAGGGTGATGAGGCAGTTGTATGACATGTGGTCCCACAGGCTGAGGCATCCACAGCGCTCCCCATTGTATATCGCAGGAGCAAGAGACCTAGACGAGCACCCGCATGTGGTACATAGGATGTATTTTATATGCTCTCTTGTGGTCATTCGACAGATATTATATATTTTTTTGTATAGAACTCGTGTATATGTTATTAGTTTTAAGTAATATATGATCATATTTTGAAACATTTCTGAGTATTACAATTGTAACACTAACGGCGCGTCGAACGGAGTCCCGGCAGAGGAGTTATTGCATTTTTCTCCCCCCGGAGACTTCGCGATTTGAAAAACTTGGGAATCGGGGTTCGGGGATGCCAAATCTTGCAAACGGCCTCCGTTCGGCGCGAAAGTCAACACGCAGCACTGCCTCGACAAAGTACAGCTGCGGGCGCGTCCGGCGCGTCAAACAGAGTCTCGGTCACGGAGTTACTGCATTTTTTCCCCCCGGAGACTTAGCGATTTGAAAAACTTAGGAATCGGGGTTCGGGGACGCCAAATCTTGCAAACGGCCTCCGTATGGGGCGAAAGTCGACACGCAGCACTGCCTCGGTAAAGTACAGTTGCGGGCGCTGATGGCGCATCAAATGGAGTCCCGGTCACGGAGTTACTGCA
Organism: Euryodendron excelsum; assembly: GCA_033060915.1. Taxonomy (NCBI): domain Eukaryota; kingdom Viridiplantae; phylum Streptophyta; class Magnoliopsida; order Ericales; family Pentaphylacaceae; genus Euryodendron; species Euryodendron excelsum. Next base: position 21,947,514 of record CM065392.1, read on the forward strand.
TTTTTCCCCCCGGAGACTTAGTTATTTGAAAAACTTGGAAATCGGGGTTCGGGGATGCCAAATCTTGCAAACGGCCTCCGTTAGGCGCAAAACTCGACACGAAGCACCGCCTCGGTAAACTACAGCTGCGGGCGCTGACGGCGCATCGAACGGAGTCCCGGTCACGGAGTTACTGCATTTTTCCCCCTTGAGACTTAGCGATTTTGAAAAACTTAGGAAATCAGGGTTCGGGAATGCCAAATCTTGCAAACGGCCTCCGTTCTGCACGAAACTCGACACGAAGCACCGCCTCGACAAACTACAGCTGCGGGCGCTGATGGCGCGTCAAACGGAGTCTCGGTGGAGGAGTTATTGCATTTTCCCCCCCAGAGACTTAGCTATTTGAAAAACTTGGAAATTAGGGTTTGGGGATGCCAAATCTTGCAAACGGCCTTCGTTTGGCACGAAACTCAACACGAAGCACCGCCTCGGCAAACTACAGCTGCAGGCGTTGACGACGCGTCAAACGGAGTCCCGGTCACGGAGTTACTGCATTTTTCCCCCCGGAGACTTAGCAATTTGAAAAACTTGCGAATCGGGGTTCGGGGATGCTAAATCTTGCACACGGCCTCCATATAGGGCGAAAGTCGACACGCAGCACCGCCTCGACAAAGTACAGCTGCGGGCGCTAATGGCGCGTCAAACGGAGTCCCGGTCATGGAGTTACTGCATTTTTTCCCCTCGGAGACTTAGCGATTTGAAAAACTTGGGAATCGGGGTTCGGGGATGCCAAATCTTGCAAACAGCCTCCGTTCAGCACGAAACTCGACACGAAGCACCGCCTCGGCAAACTACAGCTGCGGGCTCTGACGGCACGTCGAACGGAGTTCCGGTGGAGGAGTTACTGCATTTTTCCCCCCGGAGACTTAGCGATTTGAAAAACTTAGGAATCAGGGTTCGGGGATGCCAAATCTTGCAAACGGCCTCCGTTCGGCACGAAACTCGACACGAAGCACCGCCTCGGCAAACTACAGCTGCGGGCACTGACGGAGAGTCAAACGGAGTCCCGGTCACGGAGTTATTGCATTTTTCCCCCCGGAGACTTAGCGATTTGAAAAACTTGGGAATCGGGGTTCGGGGATGCCAAATCTTGCAAACGGCCTCCGTTCGGTGCGGAAGTCGACACGCAGCACCGCCTCGGCAAACTACAGCTGCGAGAGCTGACGGCGCATCAAACCGAGTCCCGGTCACAGAGTTACTGCATTTTTCTCCCCCGGAGACTTAGTGATTTGAAAAACTTGAGAATCGGGGTTCGGGGATGCCAAATCTTGCAAACGGCCTCCGTATGGGGCGAAAGTCGACACGCAGCACCGCCTCGGCAAAGTACAGTTGCGGGCGCTGATGGCGTGTCAAACGGAGTCCCGGTCACGGAGTTACTGCATTTTTTCCCCCCGGAGACTTAGTGATTTGAAAAACTTGGGAATCGGGGTTCGGGGATGCCAAATCTTGCAAACGGCCTCCGTTCGGCACAAAACTCGACACGCAGCACCACCTCGGCAAACTACAGCTGTGGGCCCTGACGGCGCTTCAAACAGAGTCCCGGTCACGGAGTTACTGTATTTTTCTCCGCCGGAGGTTTAGCGATTTGAAAAACTTGAAAATTGGGGTTCGGGTATGCCAAATCTTGCAAACGGCCTCCGTTTGGCACAAAACTCGACACGAAGCACCGCTTCGGCAAACTACAGTTGCGGGCGCTGACGGCGCATCAAACGGAGTCCCGGTCACGGAGTTACTGCATTTTTCCCCCCCGGAGACTTAGCGATTTGAAAAACTTAAGAATCGGAGTTCGCGATGCCAAATCTTGCAAACGGCTTTCGTTCGGTGCGAAACTCGACATAAAGCACCGCCTCGGCAAACTACAGCTGCGGGCGCTGACGGCGCGTCAAACGGAGTCCCGGTGGAGGAGTTACTGTATTTTTCCCCCCTGGAGACTTAGCGATTTGAAAAACTTGAGAATCGGGGTTCGGGGATGTCAAATCTTGCAAACGGCCTCTGTTCGGCGCGAAACTCGACACGCAGCACCGCCTTGGTAAACTACAGCTGCGGGCGCTGACGGTGCGTCGAACGGAGTCCCGGTCACGGAGTTAATAGTAAAGGAGTTCGTTCAATGTCAAACAGCCAAAAAAAAAAATTACTGGTATGAAAACGTCATTCTTGTTGACGTTTTTATATTTAAATAGAAAACGTCATTTTGTTTAACGATTTTGGTGCAGCCTTAAAAACGTTATTAGAGATGACGCTTTTCGCTTGGTTATTTCTAAATTTCATCATTAAATAGGTTTGACACTTTTTAAGAAAACGTCATCCATAATGACACTTAATTATTATTTTGTAAATATTCAAATTTTAACCCGATTTAATATATATTAATTTAAATAAACCTATTTTCGTAAAAGGCCGATATATTGTTCTGTCTTTAAGCATATTTTCATTGTTATTGGTTACAGTGGAAGAAATTGATAATGCTTAGAGTTCTTATCGTCTGGATAAGCCGATTCGTCTATACAAACGTGAGACACTATCTTGTATCGGAGTCTCCACATACGGGTATGTCTTCTCCTCTAAAAATATAAATGCGTATATATTACTGATTATATGGAGAGGAGGAGGAATAGTTGTGGCTACACAAGCACCGAGTAGAGGAACAAGAACTTTCTCATATGAGCCTTATGAGGTACTTCCAAACAAGCGCTAAGTAGAAGAAGAATTTTGTATTTTATTTTGTGAAAACTTCTTTTAATCTATTGTTAGTTTTCTAATTGGGGATTTGGGATTACCGATTTACTGTTCATTTGCAAATCTAATATTTTAACACCCATGAATAACATTTTAAGGTTGAGGGTTTATAATGAGATTGTGATAGAGCTCATTATTGGGGAAAAAAAAAAAAAATCTTGGTTTGTATGGTTTTGATGCCCGCGGGAATAAAGGCCATCCAACTATTGTTTCTAGTTCTACCTTGCATTCTCACGTTAAATAATAGATTTATTGTATGAATTTATACCTTGAGGTCCTTTACCATAAGCTGGTGAAAAAATAAATAATGAATATGAGAGGCTTCTTTCACTAACTTTAGTTTATGGATTATTCATTAATATTAATCCAAGAAGAAAGAATCTAGATCGTGATAATAAGAATCATAGATAAAATTTGCAATGTCTACCTCTCTTATATTCCTTTTTTTACGTTACCCTCTTTACCAATTAAGCCATCTCCAATTTTAATTTCTTACTTACCTATACTCAATGAAGCCTTAGATATTAGGCTGGATTGGATTCTATCATTGCAATTCTATATGTACCCTATACATATATGAGTGAATATGTATCACATATGATCGGGAAGGATGTACTCATTTATTTGATTATTTTTTCAGTTTATGGAATAAGATGTGATAGCTTTAGTTATGCTTCCTTTTTTAATGAAAGTAAATGAGTATTATAGACTAGAATGGATTAAGGACAAGTATCTATTTAAAAATTTTACCTTAATTTAGCATGAAACGGCTTAAGGGGGTTTTTTATACTATGTTTTTTGAAATATAAATTTGTCCTGTAGCCTAGTATTCTATAAACATGAACCCATACAATTTGAAGTATTATTTAATTTTAGTTTACATACTAAGTATAATACCTTAATAAAATACCATGCAAATGAATATATAGTTGTAATCCGGCCTAAGTTAATACGAAGTTTAATACTTTAGAAGTGTAACTTAAACGAGTTATTATAATGTGTTTACTATTTTAAGTAAAGCTTACAACAATGAGAACTTAATTAATACAATAATAGTTCATAAATAAGTAAAAATATGTATCTACACTATGTAGCATAATTTTATATTAAAAATTGATTTATGGAAAATACTTTTGACCGCATGCGTTGCACGGGTTAGTTGCTAGTTTGATTAGTATAACCAACATGCCCTTTTAAAGTTGCTTGTTTTGTTAGTATTCCTAAATTGTAGTCTTTAACTTGCTCATTTGGTTATTATACATAACATGTAACAAGAAAACAAAGGCTTCTATTCTTGATAAAACTACCAGATTAAACAGAAAAATAGCAATTTAAGACTGCAATAGCACCACCATTCAGAATAGACATTGTCAGGGAAATCTAATCTTGGGATTGCTGTTTTATCCTATTGACACTCTTCTATGAAAGTGGCCTTTACTGATCTGTTTTGTCCCTCCTGATCGAACTCACCATTTCTTCATCTCATTCCTTTTCCAAGCCAAAAGCCCTTTCTTCTCCACCCCACCTCCCATGGCTACAGCCAGCACCAGGAGCCTATACTTTTCACGCTCTGCGTTCTTTACATCTTTTGGTACTGACTTCCTTACCTAATTCAAGGAGGGATACGGTCAGTATGCTTAAAATGTCATTGTAGTTTGCTCATTCGATTAGTATGCCTTATTATGGCTAAAATATCATCTTGAACTTGCTCATGTTGGCAGTATGCCAAAAATGTCAATTTAAACTGGTTAATTTTGTTAATAAGCCATAATGTTATTTTGAACTTGTTCATTTGGTTAGTAAGCCTATATTGCCATACTGAACTTGCTCATGTGGTTAGTGTTCATTATAGGTCTTTTTGAACTTTATCCTTTGATTAATGTGCAAAAAATCTCATCTTAATCTTCTCACTTGGACAATGTGCAAAAAATGACATTTTAAAACTATGATACATGAAATACCTCTTAGAATCTTTATGGAATAAGCATCTAGCCAAGAGCCAGCCTTGCAATAATAAGGCAAAAACCACATATGGGTCAAAACTGTATTTCCTTTCTTTTCTAAATGTGATACAGTAGACATCTCATTTTGACATGCTATAAGTCTTAGGCTTCTTTTTTTTAGATGCTCACAATGATGAGAGATAAAACAGTTTGAATTTGTTAAGATTGTGGCTAGAGGTTCTCTGAATTGATCTTTAGCTCAAGTGTGTCCTTAGGAGTTATTCAAATCCTATTTCACTCTTAGGAGTTAGGAATGGCCCTTTACTTTGGATAAAGGATAAAATGGTGCAAAGTGAAAAGTAACCAAATTACTCTTTGGTGTATTGAAGGATCTACTTTTACCCATAATTTTATCGGCAAAATGTATCATTTGGGATATTGGTATCCACCATTCTTTATTATCATGAAGAAGCTTTCTAAGCAAATGGATTTTAATTTGATTTAAAATGAAGAGTTATGAGCGTTTTACGAAAATGGGTCATTTCTTACCTACTTAGGGAAAATGCCATAACTCAAATTTAACTAAGAATCAGTCGACCAGATAAGTTGGGTTTGAAATTGGACCCATTTAGCATTTGATTATATAAAGAACATGAGAATTTGAGTTCCAAGGAAGCCCAAGAAGCCTGTGAACTTAGGCTTAAAAACAAACTTGAATCGAGAAGGTCTTAAAGGCCTGTATGGACCCGAATGTACCGTTTTGTAAGTAAAATGGAACATGCTAGGTGAAGTTCCGTTCCGGTTAATTTCTCGTCATTTTTCGGTTTTTCCTAGAGTTTTCCGGCCATTACACTTTGACCGGAGTACCGGACTGTACAGAGGCAAGTTCAAAATTCAATTTCAAAGCAGCAAAGAATTAATGGTGTCAAAAGCCTAGATGAGTGAAGTACAACTAAAAGTGACCTTTATTTCTTTTTTCGTTTGTTACACAGTCAATCTGACACAATCTCCTCTCTCTCTCGTATAAACTACAATACATTATATCCACGTATATTTTATCTAACTATTATTTATTGTTTATTGCTAAACAATTTAAAATCTAATCTCTTATCACTATTGGATTTTATTTTGCTATAATTGTATTATCAAAAATTTTATTTATGAATGATGCTTCAGTAATATCATCTTATTCTTCAAATTTGTTTATTCTAACGTATGGTTTAGCATTGAATAATGTTTAATCTAAATAATATCATATGTGTACATCAAATTTTATAAATATATATATTTTTATAAATGTATAATATATATAACGGTAAATTTGAAACGGTATGTCGAAATGCACAGGTATCGGTACGTACCGTACCAATGATGAAAATGATACGTTGGCCGGTATGGGATTGACAACGATAGCTGCTACATGAATTGCGACTCCGGAATTTTAGATCAGAAACCAATTTTTATTTTTGCCACCTTTTGACTGTTTTAACCTAGAACACTCTAGAAAAACCTAGAAGGCTGCCCTAGCTTACCCTAACTTGGTACGTAAAACTCTTTACGTCTATAAATAGAAGAAGCCAGAAGTAAGAAGGAGAGGAAGAAACCTAGTGAGAATTCAGTGGCTGTTTCCATAACTCAATCCCCCATCCCAATCCCAAAACCCTTTAACCATTGATCCTGATGCTTGTGCCTGGCCATCGAATAGGCCCAAACCCCTTTGCAACTTCATCAACCTTGCTTAGATTGTGGTTAAGAAAGAGAATTGATGAAAGAACTCTTGAAGGTTTGTATCATTCACAACTTTGAACACACCTTGAGGGAGCAATCAAGTCCAAGAAAAGGTTTATTATTCTTCTTTGAGGTATGAAAATCCCTCAGAACCCCTTAGTTCATTGTTTTTATGGTTTGAATTACTTTGTTTTGAGCTTTTGTTAGTAGAATGATTTTATAGGGTTTGGGGAATATTACCTAAATGATATGACTTATTCTCATCGCATGTGCTTCCTTGGATTGGTTTTTTTTTGTTGAAAATCAAATATTGAGTTTGACTGTTTTAGATAAGAATGTGTGGGTATCTGATTATATGAAGATTACTGTGAATGGGATTGTATGGGAGCCTCAGTTTTGTAGGAATGTGCATGATTGGGAAGTGGAAACAGTGGCAAAGTTCTTTTAGTTGTTGGATGAGAGAGCGACTTCATGGGGTGGTGAGGATAAGGTAGCTCGGGAGAATAATGCCTGCAAGTTCTCTGTTCGATCTTATTATCATATGATTAGGGTGGCCGCATTTGTAGCTTCCCTTGGAAGAGCATTTGGAAAGTAGGGGCTCCTATGTAGGTCTCTTGTTTTGTGTGGACGGCAGCCTTAGATTCTATTTTAACTATGGATAATTTGAGTAAAAGGGGGAAGATGCTTCCTAATGGATGTTGTATGTGCAGGAAGGCAACGGAAACAATTAATCATTTATTGTTACATTGTGAGGTAGCAAGGGAATTATGGAGCTTTGTATTATCTATTTTTTGGTATTCATTGGGTAATCCCGGGTTCGGTACTTCAACTTATGGACTGTTGGGTTGGTGGTTGTCGATTAAAAAGAGTCAAGAAGATTTGGCGGGTGTTTCCCTTGTGTTTGATGTGGTTTATTTGGAAGGAACGTAATAGGTGCACATTTGAGGAAGTGGGTTTACCAATACATGAGCTCTAGTTAGCTTTATTATCTTGCTTTCACTTTTGGGTACAAGGAGATTTGTGTCGGTCTTCCTTTGCTTTTATTGATTTTTGGGAGATCTTTCTTTATTGTCTTGATGTTTAGGTCTCTTGGATACTCCTGGTTTGCAAGGGTTGCGCCTCTTTTTAGGCGTTTTCTTTAATAAAGTTATTTACTTATCAACAAAAAAAAAAAAGAAAAGAATTTGACTGTTTGAGTAAGATCATCTAAGTTTTGAGGTTTTGGTATGAATTTTGTGGTTTTCATGCATAATCTTAGATGTAGGAGGTTTTTTTAAAAAATTCATATCGCTTATAGTCTGGTTGAGAACATCTTTTAAATATGATTTGGATATCTTATGCCATTGGAAGTTTGAGATACATCTGGTTATTGCATGATTCTGACTTGCCTAGATATCACGACTTTCATGCAAATTTTCTGGTTTACAGATCTTAGCATTAGGATGTCCTTTCTGTTATAATCATGTGGTTGCCATACATTTTAATCATGTTCCTTGGATGGAATCACATATTGGAAGTAGCATGAATAATGGGATTAGGCAGGCTTCTTTAATCTATTTATTGATTTTGTATGACTAGTTCTAGACTGGATCTTTCATACCGTGCTATCATGTTCCCATGAAATCTGCATCTATTGTCTCGTTAAGTACATTAATTCATGCCGGAATAGGCTCTTGGATTTTCTGTTTAACTTTTGCTTGACGGTTTCGTCCTTTGTCTATGCATCGATTTGAATGTGGGGCATGTAGATCACTACCCAGGGCTCATGGTTTGTTTTGCCCTGTTAGATTTTGCGCATACATGTGCTGGATTTTCTATATTTTAATTTCGGTTATTTCCTTGCTTGAAATTGCTATAACTTTTGCTAGAGTTAAGGTAAAGTTCCTTTCCCTTTCTTTCCAACATAAAAATATTAGTCCTAGAAATTGCTCATTATTGATTGTTTTTGGATTAGGAAGGAAATTTTATTTCCATGTAAATTGGGCAACTTCTTATTTGCATGGCTTGTCTCTTTGGAAAATTGGTTTTTGGATGTTTTGCTTTTGCGAACTTTAATTTTGGAAAATTTTAGTATTGAAAGGTTCCCTTTCTAAGTTTGGTTTTAGAAAAACTTCTAATTTGAAAAGTTGATTTTTTGGAATTTATATTTATGAGAAATTACAATCTTTGGAAGTTGCCAAATTTTTGTTGTTTAATTCTTATTGTATTTGTTTACTTCTATGTTTTGATTGCTTACTTTGTGTGTTGCCTGTTTTGGTGTTTAATTGATGAACCAATGGGTGATGGGTAGATGCTGATCTTGATCAGGCAAGGTGCAATACCTTACCCCTTCTCAACTTGTATCTTGAGACCACCCTCAAACCAACTAGTTCTTTATTTAAAAAAAAAACAGAGTAGCCTTATTTACTGAGTTAATTGAGGATATGGTTTCTTGGAACCTAAAACCAAGTGACAACTCTTTAATCTAATTAGCCCCTAATTTGCATTCATGTGATGTGACCATGTTTGGTTTTGAGTCAATTGCATTCATGTGACCATATGGTATTCCATTCCCAAATAGTGTTGTTTTTTTTATTAAACAAATGATGATGTTTTGTTCACCTCAATGTACTTTACACAATGGCATGAATTTTGTATACCATATTGTATTCATTTGATATGAAATCAGCTTTTTCTTGTTTTTCAATGCTTTACAAAAATCCCATTTCGGCCAAAACTACTATGGTTTGGACCAATTAAAGCTCACATTAGATATCTCATGACCAAATGCATCATATTGCATTCATTTGATATAAAACATTTGGGCCTAAATGCCTATAAATAATCTTTTTCATTTTTTCCAGAAGTTTACCGAAGTCTTTTATCTTCAAAAACTACATGGACCAGCACAAACCGAGGTTTAGATTCCTCATGACCACATGCAACATATTGCATTGCTCTCATCCTCAAATTTCAATATTTTTAGATTACATGAAATTGTATTTGGGTACCAACCAAAGTGTTTTTTTTATAACCCAAATTGCATATGAAATGAAAAAATCTCACATTGGACACCTCTAGTCATGGGTGTCCATGCGTACTTCATATTAGCCAATATGGAGTCACTAACAAAACCTCATGTCATTTAACTTATAAAACCAGGCTCAGGAACCTTACAATGTTTATAAACTAAGGATACCCCTAATCTTACTAAAATACCATTTATCCTTCATAAAATACCTCTCATGTCCTTTAGTTGATAAACCTCTTTAGGGTATCTTATCTTTAGAATCTCTACTGCCTCTTAGGCCATTTAACTTATAAACCCATTAGGGTTTCTTATCTCTTTCTCTCTTCCTCTGTCTGGTCTTGTTGCCACTACTATCTTTAGTTATCATTGATAGTGATGCTATCATCACCATTGTTCCATTACTGTCTACCATTATAGACTCATCATCATCATTGTTTTTTCGTTATGGCCTTATTAGGAATCAAGCATGTTGATTTTTCATTTTTTTGAATAATTTGTAAGGTAAATAACATTTTTGGGCTAGATTGTGGTGTTTATTTTATTTTATTTATATATATATCTCATTATGTATATGTTTAGGGGTATCACCTGTTGCTTGATAGCTAATGTTTTTGTTCCTAATTTGTTTGGTAAAATTTAGTAAAACAGAAAAGGAAGTGAATATCTTCATAACTTTGATTTTATTTTTTGACAATAGGTAGGACGGTGTAGGAAAGGGATTGGGAGATAAGTGCAAGAAAAAGCTGTCTTATCTTTGGGGTTAGACTAAGGCTGTAGTTGTACCATCAAGATATGGGCAGATCTAGAAATTTTGTTAATGGGGGCGAAACTGAAACCTATACAAAATCAGATGTGAAATTGTTTGCTAATTGATGATTTTTTCCTTGGATAAGTAAAGAGATAATGATATTAAGTGTAAATTACATGGACCTCCCCTAAACATTTGCCCAAAAACAGGGAGATCCCCTCAACGTTTCAAATTTACATTGACCTAGCTTACTTTATTAATTTCGTTAACAGATCCCCCCTTCCATTTGGTCAACTATGGTCAACTAACAGTTGACCAAACAACAAACTCTGATGCAAGCCTAATAATATGTTGTAGTGGCTCTTATACCCTTATCCGAACATCTAAACATGTTTCTTCTTCATCATTGGTGTTTTCACAATTCATCGCCACAAAAGCACCACCACCATTTCAAACACCACATCACCATTTTAAAAAAAATAGATTTCACCATCATGTCTTCTTACCATCACTACCATTTTTTTTTTTTTGGGGGGGGGTCTCCTACAAAACAATTTTTTGGTTAATTTTGCATTTACTCACAAAGAGACTCCAAATAAAGATAAGAAAACCCAAAAAACCTCAATTACGTATTTCAATTCTACAACCAATTTGGTACCAGATACACAATATCTGTAAAATGAGATTATTTAGTTCACAACTCACCACAATAAAGCAATATAATAGCTGCAGCAACACGAATTTATATGTATTTTGGCATGGCACACATATATGCATATACACACATATACCCATATATATACATGTATACGCAAATATGTGCACAGATATACATATATAAATACAAACATGTGAGAAAATGAGATGAGATCTCGTTGGTGGTGGAGGGCTAGACGGGGAAGGGGAAGGGGTAGGGGAGGGCGGAGACAACAAGGAGTAGAGGGGGCTGGTGCGACGGGATAAGGAAGGGAAGGGTTGGACGGTGATGGGAAAAGGGTGGGGGAGGGGAGGGCAGCGGTGGAAGGGATGGAGGACTGGGATGCTGCAGGAAGAGGATACGGTGATTGGATGGTGGTAGGTAAGTGGTGAAGGAGGGATGGGCAGCAGCAGATGGGTGGTGATGGCTGCGGGTTGTACAAAGCCATTATGATTCTCTTTGCAGCAAATGGGGAAGTTGCAGTAAGGGTGTTATTGTCTTTTTACAACTTTTGTTAATACAATTTCCCCAATATTAGACGAAGGCAGAATCTGTTGATAACATTTCAAAAGTGAGGGAGGCTAGTGTAATTTTGATATGGTTGGTGGGAGTCTTTGTATTAAAGCAAATGTTCAAGGGAGGTTTGAGTAATTTACCCTTTCATTAAACACCAAAAAAAAGGGGCACCATCTCTATACAAATGTATATATGATAATAGCTCAGGGTAGAGAGAGACAAAGAGAAAGAGAGAAGAAAACAAAAGAAAAGAGAGGACCAAATAGAGAAAAAAGAAAATTTGCATGTTTTTCTCTTTCTTTTATTTTGGTTTTCAATGGGAAGTTGAGCTGGTAATTTTCTTTTTTCGCTGACTAATGAGGCAGCAAGCATTGTTTTATTATGTACAAAGGATTTTTAAATGGTTCATTGCCATAAGCTTTTGTACTAATAATTTGCTAAAAATGAGATAGTGCCACTTTGTTTTACCAAATGATTCATGATGTCAAAATTATCATGAAGATATTATATTGTTAGAAAATGATTACTCTAATTTCTTTGTTATCACTTATAATGTGTCTGATAACTCTGAAAATTCAAAATTCCAAATGTCATGCATCTTTGAGGTCATTAGCTAGTCAACAGCTCTCTAGAGAATGAAACAAGGTGACTTCACCGTATTTCTTGACATAGAAGCCTTGAAAATGTTGAAATATGATTGCTATTGAATAGAAAAAAGAAACTATACTAAAATGACCTTTTTAATTAAGATATAATCTTAATAAAATCTTCGACTTATCATATGTTGTTTCTACTTTCAATCCTTTATACCTATACAAGCTCAACTTTTATATATACATATATATTTATTTATTTTTAAGTTGGATGGTTAACAAGTTTGATGAAACATACAATGAAAACAATTGCTTAGCTGTTCTGTTATGATTAATTTTTTGCTAGGTTGTAGTTCTTCAATTTTGGAATGTCTCAAATGTTTGGCGATTCTGTGAAGTAGAGACAAGATTGTTGTTCATGGCATTTCATTTAAAGGTTTTCCGGCCAATATATCTTGTTAGTTTACTCCATCCTAGGTCTTTTGATATGAATTTCATTTTGATCTAGTGCATTCAATATTTGTTGAATTTTATGCTATTATATTTGGTTTACAAACAAATTATTGTGATCATTAGTTTAACAATGCTTCCTATAGATTACACTGAAAAATACTTCCTGTAGATTTTTGAAAATTGTTGCAATGCCTGATAGGGGTGAGAGTGAGATGTCCTAAATTTTGTTTTATATATTTTTTTTCTTTTCTCTTGTAATAAAAATACTTCTTTGAGAAATAAATAATAATATAGAAGTTTCTCCCACCTGATCTGTTTGTCTACCTGTGTCTCTCTAGTCTAAAAATCAACTTAAAAGGAGTTAAGGACAACATTGCATTTCCTAAGCAAACATTTGTAGCTCTCTTATTGTTCATCCATTCTAATTTTGTCAAAGTAGACTCCCTCTTTTGATCTTCCATTAATCAAGGAACAAAATTTCCATTTATTTCCACCGAAACGGCCGAAACGTTTTTGTTTCCTAAGGGACTGAAACAAAACACTAGTGGAATAACGAAACACTATTATTATAATTAAAACACATTGAAACATAGAAAAATGCACCAAAACACAATGCTATATACCTAAACATTAAGTTGTATTAATCCAAATTTAAAATTTTTATAAAAGGTGTACAATTTTTATACAAAAGATTGTATTTTACTATTTTAATATTTGTCACTTTTGAAATGTTTCCGAAATATTTCAAAACATTTCCGAAATGTTCCGAAATGTTTCCGTTTCCGAGCCAACCGAAACGACCCCTCGAAATGAAATTTTGATCCTTGCCATGAATATTTGATTTCACCAATAGTTAGTCCAAATTAATTACACCAAGCATTTGGCATAAGGGCATTTTATTAATTTTGATAAGAGAGGCATGTTTCGCAATACTATGAACCCCCAACTAGGGTTTTTGGTTCATATATCAAACGAACAAAGAAGATGTGATTTTGCCAAATTTAGGCTACGCATATTGCAAAATGCCTTATTAACCATGTATTAGTATCTGTTTTACAACATTTCTTTTGGACTATTTTGATTTAATGCACACCTTGTTATTGTTTATACTTGGCGACCACATTTGCATGCATCCTAAATTTTTGCTGAGATATTGTATCAAACATAACTTAATCCTAGTCTCAGTTAAGTATCAAACCCCTAGTATCCAAATCAAATGCATTGAGTATGCATTGCCAACTAACAACTTCATTAGTGGGGGAAACTATAGTTTGTATAAGCACTACGTATATGCAACACTTTGCCTAAGTTTACGATGTCTTCTAGCCAAAATGATCAATCTAGACTCGATATGTGTTAATTAGACAGGTGATCGTTATGCACCATGGTAATACCTACAACCATTAGCCAACTTTCATACTTCATAGTTTTAGAATTGCAAGAAGCTTTGAATAAATAAGTATGACCTAATTCCCCTTTGAATGACAAGTCTGAAATTTTCATGCCTATGAATGCCTTATAGCTCTCTCATTTTGAGCATGTGCTGGAAGCTAATGATTAAGTTCTAGTATGCTAAACGATCCACTCACCCAAACCCCAAAATCTTGCAATACAACTAAAAAGATGAAGAAAAAAGGCGAGGAAGAAATAGAAAGGAAGTGGACATAGAAGAAACGAGGAGACCCTATTAAATCCAAAGAAATGTTACAAGCTTAAGCTCATTTTCATTACAAGCTTCTCTCCTGCTATTCCATTGTTCTTTGCCTCACCCTAATCTTCTACACATTGTTTGGTAAGAGAAATTTATGTGTTATTTGCTGCTATCTGTTCTTTTATCTTTTGATTTTTGTGGATGAGTTTGCCGCGTGCATTGGATCTCTCCCTCTCTCTCTCATATGATATGGCATCTCTCTATTTGACAGCTTTGAGAAAGGGGTGCACAGAAGAATGTAGTTGTATGGCTTATACAAGCATATACTCCAGGATGGCAGAAGAGATTTTGAGGCCTAAAGAGGTAAATTTAAACGAGCCCTTTTACCTTTTTTATATTAATTTTTTTGGTTCTATTGGTGGCTTTTTTCCAGAAATTAACTAGCCTGTTGATTTCGGGGCTTCTTTTTCTAAAAGTTTTTTTTTTTTTTTTTAATTTGGACCATGTTCTTTTCTCTTTCAAAAAAAAAAGAAAAAAAAGATGTAAAGACTATATAGGGCTTTAACCATAGCATATAAGGTTTTAAAAATTTGGGGTCTTCAAATTCTTTTTGTACAATTTATATTTGTGGTTATACTGGTTTCTTTTAAAGTTATGTTGTTGATTTTGGGCTTTTTTTTATAGGCCTTTTTCTCATCTAGAATGGGGCTTTTTAAAAAAAATTTGTCTTTTGTAGAACTAGGGCCTTAATTACGACATTTAAGGTTTTAAAAATTTTGTGGCCTCCAAAAATTTTTATTTGTAAAATTTATTTATTTATTGATTAAACTAGTGTTTTCTTCTTGAAATTTACTAGTGTAGTTGATTTTGGGATTTCTTTTTCTAAATAGCCTTTTTTGTAGCGTAGATCGGGCCTTTCTTTTCAAGAAATGAGGTAAATTACATAAAACCTTTACTATAACATGCACAATTTTTAAAAATTTGGGCCTTAAAAAATAGGGGCCTAAGGTGACTGCCTTAGTCGCCTAGGCCTTATGCCGGCCTACATATACTACAACAAAAATGGTTTAGCCGGCATTTACGTTCGGCGTTTCTAACAAACACCCCTCGATCTGTTGTTTTCCCGATGCTTCCAAAAAAATGCTTCTTAAGTTTTAAACAAGATGACGTGGTTTTGAGCTGCGGTGAGGAAAGGAGATTAAAACAGGAGAAATTTCCATATATTGTTTTGAGACAACCCATTTAAACAAAAAATGTTGAAACGACAATGTTTTGATTTTGAGGGACAAATTTCCCCTTTCTCTCTTAAAACCCTAGCACTTCGTTTGGATTGAGGTGTTCGGAGGGGAAGGGAAGTTTTTGGAAGGAAGGTTCAAGAACCCCTCTACATCTAGGGCTCATTGAAGCCCTATTTTGTATATTCAGGAACAGGGCTATCAAATGGTCGACTGTGAAACTCATCAGGGTTAAAAAATCTTATACTTTTGCGGTGCCAGCTATTAGGAATTTTTTTATGGAGCGCCAGCTTTGAATAGTTTTTTTGAGGAGGGAAGGGGAAGTAGATGGAAGTGTTGTGAAGTGAGTAAGGGCCTTCAACATTTTAATTTCCCTCCCTTCCCCTCCAAAATTGAGAGGAAACGAAAGGAGGTGAAGTGTTTGTTATTATTTCATTTCAAGTACCAATTATACCCATCAATTTATTACTAAAAAAAAAAAAAACTGGGTTTAATACATAAGATATGTATGATAGTAAAAAAACATTATACACTTCTCTTTTCTTAATTAATTATTGTAGAAGGGAAAGTCACCCTCTCTTCCCTTTGGTTAACCAAACAAGAGGATGGGTACTTCTCTTCTCTTCCCTTCTCCTTCCTTCCCTTTCCGTCCTGACTAACACTCCTTCACTTCCCTTCCCCTCCAGCCAAACAGAGCTTAGGTTCATTGATTCTCTCTCTCCAATCGGACCAGTTCATCTCTCTCTGCATCTCTCCGGCCCTTGTCTGGCCGGCCAAAGCACGGCCAAGAAGCCACCATCAACCACCATTTTCTTTAACTCTGAACATCGATAGTCAACACCTCCCCGATTGCTGTGACATTGCTGAAGCTCAGCAACATAGGTCGAGTGGTTGCTCCCCTGAAGCCCTACTGCTGTCCAAGCTCTACGCTGGTTTCTCCACCCAAGCCCCACTACTGTCTAAGCTCCACCGTTCACCCAAGCTCTCCATCTGTTGTAAGTGCTCTCTCTCTGTTCTGTCGTGAGGTATTTCAGAGCTGAACTCTCAGTTAATAATTCGGAGGATTGAGAGTAGATGGATGGAGCGACGGGGGAATCGAAAGAATTACCAAAGGAAACGGAAAATACCAGACCCTGAATGTATTTGCTGAGATCTATGAGAGAGAGATAGATATTAAGATAGATCCCACTGAACAAAACAGGGAATCACAATCACATTCGAAGAGTATTAGTAGTTAGCTTGAGAAAAAATAATCACAGGCTGTGGTTGTTAGAAAAATTGGTAATCACAGGCCACACAGTTGTTGGAAAAATCTGTGCCAGTAACTGCTCTTCAACTAAAGACGTACAAGTCTCAATAGCAATCCAATATCTTTGTATTTAAAAACTTCAATTCTATTGACGCAGGTTATATCATAACCAATGAGTTGAAGTATGCAAAAGACCTGCTGATCTCCTAGAAGGATTGTGTTATTTGATGTTATAGTCTATGTTGCTTGGACTTGGGTACAGGCATCGGGTGCGGATATGTGTCTAGGCATCGGATTCATCTAATTCTTATGTCTAAGGACACTTGGATACAACTAGATTTTATATATTTTTTTAAATACTTCTTTTATTTATTTAAGGTAAAATAGTGTTTACAAACTAAAGTATAGCATTTTTATGCATAAAATAGAAGTCTTATGCATAGTTTTATAGTAAACTCAATTATTTATGCATACTTGTTAGATGCATGACCAACTAGTCATATCAGACACATGTCTTATACCTTTATCCGAATGTCAAGTGTCTGACTTAGGTATTTTATAAATTGAAAAGAGTCCATATAATATAGGTTATAGTGTATCAGGTAATCCACATCAGGCACTTTCCATATTTTCCTGGAGGGTACTCCTCCTGATTTAGACCAACAATGAGCACCATTCATGTGAAATTCAGCAAGCATTCCTCTTAAGTAGGTTTTTCTTTCTTTTGTCCCAAGAGGATACACTATAAGATTTGAACCCACCCTAGTCATCTGCTACATGATGATGACAGTTCATCAATTCATCTATAAGCCAAACATCTGTTGGCTTTCTTAAGTCATTGAATTACCTTGTATTAGTACTTAGAGGATGCCTTATTGCCAGGGTTGATTTTTTTGCTTCCAGGATCATATCCACCTTATATGTTCAATGCCTTAATTTTATTTACAAAGAAGCAAAAAAGCCCGCCCGCCATTTGCAATTTTGTATTTAAATTGCATTAAGCATGTGGAGAGAGAGAGAGAGAGAGAGAGAGAGTAATTATTTGATTACTGCCTGTTTAGCCTTTTTTTTTTTTTTTCCTTTTCTTTTTACTGTGCTGAACTCAACTTTATTCGTGGGTTTGCTTTGTTCATTCGGATGTAACCATGAAGATTATATCATCTACTAACCAAGAGCCTCGAGCAATTTGCATCATGTCTGCTGTTGGTTTAATTTCAAATGCTACACTTCGACGGCTTGATTCTTCTGCTGGTACATTGACCTATGAGATGTGGTTCCTTATTTATCTGTCCTGAATTTTTCATTATGTTTTTTTGGATGTAATTATTTGATTACTGTAGCATCAAATTATAAATTATTATTCGCTTCCTAGTAATGGTTTCTTTTACTGCCTGTTAAACCTTTTTTTTCCTATGTTCAACTCAACTTTATTCATGGGTTGGCTTTGTTCATTGGGATGTTACCATGAAGATTATCTCATTTACTAAACAAGGGCCTCAAGCTATTTGCATCATGTCTGCTGTTGGCTTAATTTCAAATGCTACACTTAGACAGCTAGATTCTTCTGGTGATACGTTGACCTAGGAGGTGTGGTTCCTTATTTATCTGTCCTAAAATTTTCATTTGGATTTAATCACAAAGTGCTACTCTTATTTTTGGTAGTGACAACTGTGGAGAAATAATATGAAAATGATGATTTGTAATTTTTCATCTCTTGTGTTTTCTTGAACTTTGGTTCTTTCAAGGAAGACCACCAATTTAGGACTCTGGAAATAATCGTTTCTGCATTAATAAATAATGTGTTCGAAACTCTGAATAGATTATGGCCATAAATTATGCTGTTAAATCATGCTGTGGTTCCCAACTGTTAAATCATGCTGCCAAGCTCGCGATAGTGGTGCAACAGCAAAAATTCCAAATCCGGGGTGGTAGAAAGGTTATGTCGTGGCATTTCGTCTTGGAATTTTATCCTTCTCTGCCTCTTCTTGGCATTTGAGCCTTTTACCGGCGTTATACATAAATACCACCAAAAACTTACATTTTCCAGCGCTTGTCACAGCTTTAGCGGCACTTAGTAAATGCTGTAAAAACCCTCCTGACTGGAAAATTCTCTCTGGCTGTTGAAACTTTTGATGGCATTTTAGAAAATGCCGGGAAAAATTGCCGGTGTTTCCAACCACTGGAAAGTTATGCCGGCACCGCTATAGTCGACGCTTTCAAAAAGCTCGGGCAAATTTTTTAGTGCGTTTTTTACGGCTTTTACTTGCATTTTTTTGAAGCCTGGCAAAGGCAGTTTTTCTTGTAGCAGATGTTAAAGGCAGGGATGATCTTCATATACTTAGAGCACTTGGCAAATCAGGTTCATGTTTTTCTTCAAAGTAGACACATTAATGACTTTGCTTGTATGGTAATTAACGAAAGAGTACACTGAGTGCAACACATGAATAATGACATATGATAGAAGAACCTCAAAAGGCACAATTTCATGTCATTCTTTGGCTTATTATTCATTTAAGAATTTGAAACCAAGATACAGAGATTTAATGTTAAAAAAATCCTTCTTCTTCACTCTCCAGTTTTTTCTTTTCTTCTCTTTTCTTTCTGAAAATAATAATGTTCAACAACAAAGCTAGTAACAACAAATTAGGGCAGGCCCAATTGTATTTATTTACAAACATATATAACAATTGCATAATTATCTACATTTTTGCTGATGCGTTGTACCAAAATTTCATTTCCTTTCTTTTGATCTTGTTTCAGTCTGGTTTTGTGCTGCTGCCCCGGGGCCGGGGGGGGGGGGTGCGGGTGATGGAAGAGAGCTGTGGGAGTTGTTACTAGACTTTTGTTAAGAAGTTCATAAGATCAAACCAACTTTGGGTGTGATCTACCTAATTAAACTAATGTAACATTACGTTGACCAGAAAAAACTAAGTGATAGAATTCATAGCAGTGATGATGTCATTTTAGAATTGTATCGTTTTAGAAGATCAAACTAGAATATAATTTTCGTACTTGTTATCAAACTTTGAATTCTCCACATATAGTCAGGAGAATTTCCAGTGGTAGGCCGAGTGAGCAGTTTTTTGCATAACGTGTCATTCTTAATCATAGGTGAGTTTTAGTTTAATCAAAGATCAAATTAACCATACACATGCAGTTTCTTTTTAGCATTTTGAATTAAATCTTACACTTGGATTGCAATTCTATATCATTCTAGTCAATTCTTCAATATGAATTAGACGTAAAAGGCCTACATAGTCTTATATGATAACTCCTTTCATCACTTCTTCTAATGTTAAAATTTCTAATTAAACATTGTTATATTTTCCTAGCTTGCATTTTGTGCTTACATGTCTGTTGCTTGACATAGGCATTCAGCTATTGCTCGTTCTAGCTCCTCTTCTCCATGCAGCAACAATGGAACTTCTAGTAGGGCTCGGGTACTTTATCAACCAGTCCAGCCAATTCACCATCACCTGCTGCTGGTTCCTTGCTAGCGGGCACAAGACCTGTTAATAATGAAGTGGTTATGCATCCAGGAGGACCATCATCGTTACCTTTGCAGCAAGCAGGTGATTATGCCATGGTTCCATCATCACAAAAAAAAAAAAAAAGAAAATGTTTTTTAGGCTCTTCCACTGGAGCTGATGTCGACTTGACCAACAGGCGGCCCTGCTTTTCATTTGCTATCCTGGTCAAAACTGTAGCTGGCATCACCTGGCTCTCCATAATGATGTTTTCAGATTTGATTCGCAAAGCTTCCAGAAACTGAATGAATGGCAGGTCTCCTCCATGCTATATCTCCCAGGCGAGTGAGTGAATTGGAAGTTATCCTGACTATTTGGATGAGGGCTGAAAAGAATTGTCTTGTTGAAACTTTGATGTACTTCATGATATGGATAATGTGAGCACAAGGTCGTCGTTTATAGTATTCTAGGTGATCATAGCAGCCTTGTCCAACAAGTTTGTTCACCTTGGTTTTTGCCCACAACCAATGCCTACTTAATTGTTCTCTTTACAAGTCCGACAGATGCAATAGAGGAGCTATTGCTGACTTTCCCGAAAGGAACACAAGTCAGTTGGTTACATACATAGCATGGAAAAAGACAACTCCTGAGCAAGATCATGGCATGTTGGTTAAGGCTATTTACAAATCTTGAGAATATGAGAATGATAGTATATCCAATAGCAAATTTTTGGCTCTGGTTTATGTGGAAGCAAGGTCGTTTTGCCATTTCCTGTGGAGTTTGTTGCATTGTATTCGAGGAAACCTATAAGAGAGAGGGAGATGGAAATCCATTCTAAGGAATAGAACTGGTATTGTTAATGTGGTATGGGAAGGTACCTCTTTGTTGTTGGGTTATTGGCACTGCTACTGCTCTTCATGAATGAAGGCACACACTTTATGACTTGTACCACTGTAGGTATCACCAGACAGAAACACATCCACCCCCAAGGACCAAAGAAGTTTAAACACAGAACACACGAAGGGCCTAACTTTTGGATTAGCAAAAGAGGCTTACAAGATGGGAATTATTTATAGTGTAGGCTCAGCCTGAACCTGGCCCGACCAATGTCCATACCTTCTAGGCAACTACGATTGGCTGAAATGAAGTATATTTCTTGTCCCATATAGAAAACATTGTGATTAAGTTTCACCAAAAGCCAACTATATGTATAATATGAAGGAGGTTCTCTCCCACATCGGAAACGTGCCAATACAAACCACTCCAATCCAACAATGAATAGGATAGGTGACAAGATAAGGAAGAAGAGAAAGTGGAGAGGGAGAAAAAAAAAAGGAAGGAAGAAAGAGAAGTTCTAGGAGGATTTAGGACTGAGTGTGTGAGAAAAGTAACACTAATTGCATAATTTTCCTTTTTCGAGTTCATTAAGTTGTTGCCTTATCTATTTGTCTGGAATTGCTATTCAATTCCTAGATTAACTTAGATTCTTTTAATCAGTTTTATAAATATTTGTTGTCATATCATAGAATTAATGCATTTTATCATTCTTGATTCCTCATTTAGCCTTATGAATTCTATGTTTAATTTCCTTCTAGTTCCTTCTTCATTCATCACCTTACAATGTTTACATACCTTTAATTCCTCATACTGTCAGATTGCCCAATTTCCTTGACTTACATATTCCTTGGGCCTCTGAGCTTTATGAAATACTCATTTCTATAATGTGATGGTTATCGGTAAGTATGGCCCTATACTAACGTGGCATAAAGTTGGTTCTGGGGTCTTGCCAGCAGGCGAGCTTGCAATTAGATAAATAGTTTGGTGATCATACGCAGTTTAAAGTATAGTAGGCCAATACTCAGGCTGATATGCCGACTACATATAACCCTATGTTGCACTCTGATACAGAGATACCAATGTCTGTAATAAAACATCGCGGAGAAACATTTCTCGATGACCTTGTCTACTCCTTTTTATTAGTTTTCTGGTTTTAATATTTACCTTTGAGATTTATTGTTGTGATTATACTTGAATATTTTGTATTTCCTCAAGTAAGTTCCCTCTTAGTAGTTAATGTTTACTTTTTGAGTTATGTAGCTCACTTATTATTCTCCTAACATTTCCAAATAAGCAGATGAATAAAATTAATTTTGGGAGTGAATTTGATTTTGTGACAATAGGCATTGATGGGGGAGATATATTTGGGATTTGGGGCTAGTGGTAGGTGTTAGATTAAAAACCTGTTTTAGTCTCGGATAGGAGTTGAGGCAACAACTATACTGGCATCAAGATGAGAAGGTTGTGCCCATAACAAGCAAGTAAAATCTCTACTCAACTTTTATCATTGTTTTCTTTCCTTTTAACCATCTAGCAAAAATATTGTCATTTCTAATTTATATTGTTCAATGATCTCAAATTTCATTAAAATTTTTTTTCCTTATTTATTGAAATTTCATTTTATTTTCCTTGGGAAAAACAAAAACCAATTGTGATACTTTATAATTGACCCTATTTAATAAAGGGGCAAGAGAGAGAGAGGTATAATAAGGGTGAAACAAGGCTTGGTGTTGTTATTGATGATATTGTTAAGGATACCTTTAGAAGGAAGAGAGGCAAGGAATGAGAGTGTAGGTGAGGTTTGTACCCAAACCAGGTTATAGATTTGTTCTTGTTCGTTCCAAACTTCGAAGAAACATGGAACTGGATGTTGTGCAACCAGCTTTTCCAGTAGTTTAGGGGACAACATTGACTTCTTTGGTACAAAACTGCATGAGGATATGCTCATCAGCACAATTACCAAATAGGAATAAATTATTCCATAACTAAGTTTTAGAAACCTGCTGAACTGATCCCAACTAATGAAACAGATGCTAGATGCTAGCCATGGACTCACCCAAGTCAGGCTATCTTAACTTATTTGCAAACAAAGAGAACTAGTGAACAACCACAATCAGAAAGATTTGATGTAAAGTTAAAATGAACGTAAAAAAGGTCATTTCCGCTTAAACTGTTGAACTCTTTGTTGTCAGATTCCATCCACATGAACTAATGATCTATGCTAAGAGAATTTGAGCATAATTGAGTTGGACCCAATACCAGTAAAGGCATCAACACTTGAGAACGCCGACAGAGGGAAGGGGCAACCCCAAAATAAACTCACAAAATCCCTCCAAGTTACCACATATTAGGGACCAATAAGTTTTTTTTTTTTTTTTGTTATTCTGCTAATTGATATCTTCATATGGAAGTCTAGAACATTAAGAACTCTACTTTTCCTTCTCTAATAAATGATCCAATATCATTGGCCCTTGTATGGAAGTTTGGTGCATGAAGAACTTACTATCAGTCAAGTTTTTCTTAATTTTTATTAGTAGACGTGTTTGGCCTTCTAAATTTCAATCAAGGTTTAAGAGCAATAAAAATGTGTTAAGGAAAGAGAGCAATAAACCCAATAGGAGTTTCTTAGCTTTGGAATATCAAAAGTATCTCTCTCTCTCTCTCTCTCTCTCTCTCTCTCCATTTGCCGTTGCTACCCTTCTGTTATTGTTGCAATTGTGTCCCTCCCTATCATTGTTGCACCACTGTATACTGTTAGAGTGTCATCATCGCCACTGTCAACCTTCACTTATTATGGACCAAGTTTGTTGATTTTCATTTTTCCAATTATTTGATTTGTAATATCCTATATTTTGTACTTTTATTTAAATTTAGATTTTTCTCCAATGATTAAAAAGATAATAAGTCTAATCATGCAATTAATTGTTATAATCACAACTAATCACTGGATTAATCATGTTGATTAGTGCTCATCACATCATGGTTGAGGATTTAAGATAGTTATATAAAAGTATAGTAATGAGATTGGTTGAGGGAGGCATTGTGATTGGTCTAGGAGGGAGCTAGGCAACTATGGTTGTTTGAAGATGGAGTTTGTTTCTTGTCCCATATCGAAAACCTAGTGATAAGGTATCACCACAAGCCAAGTTTATAAAGGAGGTTGTCCCACATCAGAAACACAACAATACAAGCCACTTCAATCCAACTATAAGTAGCATATATGATAAGGGATGGAAAGGCAAGGAAGAAGAGAAAGCAAAGATGGAGAAGAAGAAAAGGAAGAACGAGAAGTTCGTCGAGGCTAAGCGAGGTAAGTAACATTAACTACATAATTCCCATTGTTGCCATAGTCTATTTTCTTACTTTTTTATTCAATTCCTAGCTTAAATTAGATAGTTTAATCCATTTAATACCTATTCCATCTCATACGGTTATCATCCTCGATTCCTCATTTAACCTTTTAAATTCCTTGTTTAAGTTCCTTCAAGTTCCATGTTCATTCTATCATTTAATTCCTTACATTACCTTGTTTACATTTCTTTAGTTACTTGTTGATGATAGAATGGCAAAATTGCTCACCTTAAATATTCTTTGGGCCTCTATGCTTTATCAAATACTCTTAACAATGCGGTGATTACTAGTACATGTGGCACAATTCTAAGGGGGCATAAAGGTGGTTTTAGGTCTTGCCAGCAAGCTGAGTTCACAATTAGACTAACTTTAATCAGTATTTTCTTTCCTTTAATTTTCTACCAAAAGTACTTTATTATTTCTAATTCTATAGCGGTCAAGGGTCTCACATTTTTGTTAAACATTTCCTAATTTTTTGAAAATGTCATCAATATTTTGCTTATGAAATACCAAAATGAGTTGTGAAGCTTTATATATGATAATAACTCATGAGAGAGACAGAGAGAGAGAGAGAGAGAGAGAGAGAGAGAGGAGGCCAAAAAGAGAAAAAAGAAAATTTGCATAGTTTTCTATTTCATTTATTTTGCTTTCCAATGGAAAGTTAAGCTGGTAAATTGCTTTTTCATTGACGATGAGGGCAACAGGCAACAAGCATGGTTTATTATATATAAAGGATTTTGAAATTATTCCATTGCCATTAGCTTTTGTACTAACTTACAAAAAGGAGAAAGTGCCACTTTGCTTTGTGAAATGTCTAATGACCAGGAAGCATAGATACTTTTAAGAAGGTGTTGACACAACACTTGTTGTGCACTCCCCTGACATATGCCGGACACACATTCAAATGTATCTTTATCATTTTATTTTTTTAAGAATCAGACGCGCTTCAGACACTTTGGGGGACATGTGTGTCTGTCAATTGCACACCCGTGTCCGTCACTCACACATATGAAACACGTTGAAAGTTTATAAAAAATAACTTGGACTCCAACAGTAAAATATAAATAATGTGATCTTATACTTGATACGTTGTTTAACCCATAGAATACATGGTTCTGAATTTTAATTATTGATATTTTGTATTTTTTAAATTATCTGAGTAAAATATTTTTATATATTATCTATATATGTATTATAAAAAAATTACAAAAAACATATAATTTTGCTGCGTCCTTGTTGTGGTGTCCTACATTTTTTGAAAATCGTCGTGTTGGCGTGTCCGTGTCGTCTATCATGATGATATTGTTTCGTTTGAAAATGATTAAATCTAATTTTTTATGAGGGGTATGATAACTCTCAAAATTTGCACTTTCCAATTGTCATGGTCATTACCTAGTCAGCGGCTTGCTAGAGAGTGAAAAAGAGGTGACTTCACCCTACTTCTTGGCATAGAAGGTTTGAAAATCTCGAAATATGATTGCTATTAGATATAAAAGGAGTTGAGTTCTTCTGATATTCAAATGAATACATGGTTACAAATATGGAAAAGATACACTATATGGATGAAATCTTCCAAATTAAGGCATAATCTTACTAAAATCGTCAAAATATCATATGCTGTTTCTACTTTTAATCCTTTGTACCTTTATGAACTCAACTTGTCTTTAGTGTTTGCTTGTTAACAAGTTTGATGAAACATACAGATAAAACAATAGCTTAATTGCTCTATTTTGAATAATTTTTGCTTGGTTGTAGTTCTTCAATTTTGGCATGTCTCAAATGTTTGGTGATTCTATGAGGTAGAGACAAGATTGTTGTTCATGGCATTTCATTTAAAGGTTATCAGCCAACATAACTAGTAAGTTTACTCCGTCCTATCTTTTTCAAAGTTTCTATCATTTGACTTAGTGCATCGAAAATTTGTTGAATTTTATGCTATTATATTTTGTTTACAAGCAAACTATTGTGATCATGAGTTCAAAAATACTTCCTATAGATTACATTGAAAACTGTAGCAATGCTTGAGAAAGTGTGGGAGTTAAAGAATTTAGGACTCAATTTCTTTCTATATTTCCTTTTTTTTCTTCTTTTCTCTTGTAATAAAATTACCACTTTGAGATATAAATAATACTGTAGAAGTTTTCTCCAGTTGATCTGTCTATCTATCTGTCACTCTTTAGTCTAAAACCAACTCAAAAGTAGGTAAAGACAGCATTGTGTTTACTGGGTAAACATTTGTAGCTCTCTCTATGCATTCTAATTTAGTCAAGGTAGTCACCCTCTTTTGGTCGTCTATTAATATTTACACCAAGCATTTGGGTTAAGGTCTTTTAATAATTTCGATATAGAAGACATGTTGGATGATACTATGGACCCCTACGTAGGATTGTTGGTTCATATGTCAGGACAACAAAGAGGATATGGTTTTGCCAAATTAAGGCCACACATACTGCAGACTGCATTAGAAGTCTAACAAAGTAGTCTTGTGACTAGGATCTGTTTCACAACATTCCTTTTTGTCTATTTTGACCTAATGCCTACTTGTTATTGTTTGTATTTGGAGACCATATTTGCATGCAGATTACATTTTTGCTGAGATATTGTACCAAACATAACTTATCCTAGTCTCAGCTAAGTATGAAAACCATAATATTCTAAAACTCATGCATTGAGTATGCATTGCCAACTAACAACTGCATTAGTGAGGGAAACTGTAGTTTGTATAAACACTATGTACATGCAACACTTAGCCTACATTTAGAAAAACTTCAAGGCAAAATGAACAATGTAGACTCGATACGTGTTAATTGGATAGATGACTGTTATGAACTATGCTAATGGTTACTACCATTAGCCAACTTTCAGACTATGTATCTTCGGAATTGAAACAAGCCTTGAATAAATAAGTATGACCTAATTTCCCTTTGAATGACAAGTCTATCCCTTAATTTCAACCTTTCATGCCTATGAATGGGTTATAGCTCTGTCATTTTGAGCGTGCATTAGAAGCTAATGATTAAGGTGTAGCATGCTAAAGAATCCTCTCACCCAAACCCTAAAATCTTGCAATACCACTAAAAAGATGAAGAAAAAAGGGGAGGAAGAAATGGAAAGGAAGAGGACGTAGAAGAAAGAAGCAGACCCTCTTAAATGCAAATAAAGTTACAAATGTAAGCTCATTTTCATTACAAGCTTCTTTCCTGTTCCATTGTTCTTCGGCTCAGCCTAGTCTTCTGAACATTGTTTGGAGTCGGTAAGAGAAATCTAGGTGTTATTTGCTGCTATCTCTTCTTTTATCTTTTGATTTTTGTAGATGAGTTTACCATGTACATTTAGGATCTCGCTCTCTCTCTCTCTCTCTCTCTCTCATGATATGGCATATTTTTTTTTGACAGCTTTGAGAGGAGTGCTTAGAGGAGAAGAGATTTCAGAGATAGATAGATACTAAGATAGATCCCACTGAACAAAACAGGAAGTCACAATCACATTCAAATAATCACAGGCCACATGGTTGTTAGAAAAATCTTCTGGTAGTAACGCTGTCCAACAAAAGACTTACAACTCTCAATAGCAATCAAATAGCTTTGCATTTTAAAACTTCAATTCCATTGACGCAGGTTATATTAGGACCAATGAGTTGAAGTATGCAAAGACCTAGAGATTCCCTAGAAGGGTTTTTGTTATTTGATGTTAGTTTATCAGGTAACCCACATCAGGCATTTTCCATATTTTCCTGGGGGTACTCTTCGTGATTTAGACAAATAACGAGCATCATCCATATGAAATTCAGCAAGTGTAGCTCTTAAGTAGGGTTTTTTTTTTCTTTGTCTCAAGGGGATACACTATAAGATTTCTTAAGTTCATCAGTTCATGATGAGGACAGTTCATCAGTTCATCTCCAGGCCAAAACATCTATTGTTTGTTTTCTTAAGTGATTGAATTACCTTATATTAATACTTAGTGGTGGGTTATTGTCAGAACTTATTTTTTTTTGCTTCCAGAATCAAATCCACCTGATATGATCAATGCCCTTAATTTTATTTATGTAGAAGTGAAAAAGCCTGCCCTGCCATTTGCAATTTTCTATTTAAATTGCATTAAGCATGTGCACACACAAGGACACGGGGGAGAGAGAGAGAATTACATAGTAATTATTTGATAACTGTAACATCACATTAGAAATTCTTATTCGCTTCCTAGGAATAGTTTCTTTTACTGCCTGTTTAGCCTTTTTTTTTGTTTTTTGTGCTGAACTCAAATTTATTCGTGGGTTTGATTTGTTCATTAGGATGTTACCTTGAAGATTTTCTCGTTTACTAAAGAAGGTCCTCGAGCTATTTGCGTCATGTCTGCTGTTGGGTTAATTTCAAATGCTACACTTCGACAGCCGGATTCTTCTGGTGGTAAATTGACCTACGAGGTGTGCTTCCTTATTTACCTGTCCTAAAATTTTCACTATTTATTTTTTGGATTTAATTATTTGATTACTGTAACATATAAAACTTTCTAGGAATGGTTTCTTGTATTACCTGTTTAGCCTTTTTTTTTTTTTTTTTTTTTCTGAATGCAATATATTCATGGTTTACTTTGTTCATTAGGATGTTACAACGAAGGTCATCTCGTTTACTAAACAAGGGCCTCGAGCTATTTGCATCATGTCTGCTGTTGGCTTAATTTCAAATGCTACACTTCTACTGCTCTTCTGGTGGTACATTGACCTAGGAGGTGTGCTTCCTGATTTATCTGTCCTAAATGTTTCTTTATTTCGTTTTTGGATTTAATCACAAAGAATTCTATTCTTAGTTTTGGTAGTGACAACAGTGGAGAAATAAAATAAAAAATGATGGTTCTGTTTTTGCATCTATTGTGTTTGCCTGAGCTTTGGGTTTTTTTCAAAGAACACCGCCAATTTAAGATTCTGGAACTAATGGTTTTTGCATTAAACAGGTAATGGATTCAAAACTCCGAATACATTACTGGATAAATCATGCTGTGGTTCCCAACTGTTAAATCATGCTGCTAAGGTTGTGATATTCGTGCAACAGCATGAAGTCCAAGTAGGGGGTAGTGGAAAGTCCATGGTCGTGGCATTCCTTCTTGGCATTTCGTCCTTCTTCCCCTCTCTAGTACTAGATTAAAAGTATTATTACGTAAAATAACTTTCTTTTTTTTGTTCATTAGATTAGATTTCTGCAGTGGCCAAGTCCGGGGTAGTGGGAAGTCTATTGTTGTGGGCGGATTTTAAGCAGAACTAGGATATTAAGGAAACTGATCAGACAAAGAGACAAATGACCACTGGGATAACTAAGCTAGAAAACTTACAAAGAGACGAATGATCACCGGCATTTTACATAAACACTGCCATGCATAATTACTTTTCTTGGCGCTTCTCAAAGCTTTTAGTGGCGCTATAAATGCTGGAAAAACCGAATTCTATCCAGCAGTTGACATTTTTGACAGCGTTTTAGAAAGAGAGAGAATGAGTTTTACCCGCTCTTTTTTCCTTTCCTTTCCCTCCTTTTCCCTTTCCTTTATTTGGGCTAGGGATGGGCTACACATGAAAAAGTTGTCTTAGGTTCAGGGTAGGGTTAGTGTAGCAGTTATATTGGAATTAAGATAAAGGATTGTACCCATCAAAGCCTGTTGCATCCCTAATAAACTTTTGTCATTGTTTTATTTCCTTCAATTATCTACCAAAATATTATGTCATCTCTAATTCTATGTTGTTCAACTGTCTCACATTTACATTAAAAGCTCATTCCTAATTCGTTGAAATTTCATCAATATTTTCTTTATGAAAAACAAAAACGTGTGTTATAGTGGCTAGTAGGGGAAGGAGAGAGTGAGCGAGTGAGAAGAAAAGAAAAGGGAGGAGCAACTAGAGAAAAAGAAACATTACATGTTCTACTTCTTTTATTTGGTGTGCATTGGAAAGATACGGTGTGCATTTTCTATTTTCGCTAACTAAATGAGGAAACAACCATTATTTTGTTATACATTAAGGACTTTGTATTTGGTCCATTGCCATAACCTTTTGAACTAACTTATGATTTGTTAGAAATAAGTAAGTTCCTCTTACCTTGTTAAAAATTATCATGATGATATTGTATTGTTACAATATGTTAAGTCTTAAGATACCGATAATTCTCAAACCTCATTCTTCCAAAGTTCTATGCATCTTTTATGTCATTAGTCAAGGACTCTTTAGAGAATGAAACAAGGTGACTTCATCGTGTTTCTTGACACAGAAGGCTTGAAAATCTTAAAATTTGATTGATTAAATAGAAAAATAGTGGAGTCCTTGTGATAATTCAAATGGATATATGGTTACAAATATAGAAAGGATAAACCTCATGGAAGAGATCTTTTGAACTAAAATGTAATCTTAATGATATCTTCAAAATATAATATGTTGTTTCCACCTTCCATCATTTATACGTATACAAACATAATTTTTTAAATATCTTTTCTTGTTAACAAGTTTGGTGAAGCATGTAGTGAAGGCAATTGCTTAATTTCTCTTTTTTTTTTTTTAAAAAAAAGAAATTATGTGATTGTAGTTCTTCAACTTTGTCATGTCTCAGATATTTGATGATTCTATGCGGTAGAGACCAGATTGTTGTTCATGGCATTTCATTTGAAGGTTACCCTAACAGGATATCTTGTAAGTTTATTCCATCCTATATATATATTTTATCGTATATTTATATGATTTCTACCTTGTGCATTAAAATGTTTATCAAGCTTTATGCTATTATATTCGGTTTACGAATCAATTGTGGAAAACCTAGAATTACGTATGTTTTGGGAAGCTATTTATATAGCACATTCGTCTAGGATTTTATATGACTTGAGAACATAAGAGTTGGCTCTAGAAGTCAAGGAAATACTCTCAAGCCTATTGTTTATCACTTTAGAATCATTGAGGATCACGTAGCGAGTTGGTGTTCGTCTTGGTGGATTCCGAAGACAAAGTAAAGTACCAAGGAGTCTATTTACACTGACTTTCGCACTGAGGAACGGTTTACGTGGACTCGGCAAGGGTACGTTAACCTATAAGTGATCTCTTGTAATTGTTCAAGTTTATAGTGGAGAATTGAGTCAGATCAACTCAGGATGAGTTTGGAGACGACTGGATTTCCATAGGTGGCGTCTTAGGCGATGACCCATGCTAGTGTGATTTGCGAGAAAAGAAAATTGAAATTCCCCAACCCCAACCCTGAATTCCCCATCTCAACTCTATTGATAAGTCTCCTAGCTTGATAACTGTCAAATACTTAATCTCTCTCTCTCTCTCTCTCTCTCTCTCTCTCTCTCATGATATGGCATCTTATTTTTGAGAGCCTTGAGAAGGAAAGCTTAGAATAATATTGTAATTTTATGCTAACACAAGCATATAATGATGTTAACGAAATGGCAGTGTTTGTGTAAGCTTGGTTGATATGCAAAATTTTCCTCAGGGAAAGGATGATCTTCCTATGCTTAGAGCACATGGCGGACCAGCATAGGACTCAATGACTTTGCTTGTATGCTAATTAACAAATTAGAGGCAATAATATAAAGACTTAGTTCCTATTCTCTTCACATTAGGGGTATTAATGACTTTGCTTGTATGCTAATCAACAAATTAATTAGTACACCTAGTGCAACACACGGATAATGACATATGATAGAAGGACCTCAAAAGTACCCTCGCAAATACTGGCATCCAGTTTAAGGAATTTGAAAGCAAGATGAAGTTTTAATGTTAAAAAGATCCTTCTTCCTCTCTCATTTATTTTTTCTTTTGTCCTGTTCTCTGCTTGAAAATTGTAATGTTCGTGAACAAAACTAGTGACAACAAATTAGGGCAAGTTGTATTGTATTTATTTCAACATATGAAAAAGTTGTATAATAATATAAATTTTGCTGGAGCATCTACTTTAGTTAATTTCTTTTCACTTGATTTTTATTTTGCTTGAGTTGGGTTGGGGGCGGGTGTTATAACTACAGTATAGTTAACAAATTCATAATATCAAACCATCTTTGGGTGCAATCTACCTAATGTAACTATCGTAATAAGATTCGTAGCAGTGATGATGTCATTATAGATGTGTATCATTTTTTAGAAGATCAAACTTAGAATTCTCCTGTAGTTTTTCATATTGCCTGGAGAATTCCCAGTGGCAGGCCGAGTGAGCAGAGTTTAATCAAAGGATCAATTTTAACTATATATATGCAATTTCTTTTGAGCATTTTGAATTATACCTTACACTAAATTGTAATTAATTGTACCCTACAGAATCTTATATGATAACTTCTTTCCTAACTTCTTTTAATATTAAATTTTCTTACCAAACCTTGTTCCATTTTCCTCCTAGCGTGCATCTCATGCTAATATGTCTGTTGCTTGACATAGGGGCTCTGCTGTTTCTCTTTCGATCTCATCGTTTCCATGCAGGAACAATGGATCTTCTGGTAGCTAGGGCTACGATGTTGACTGGACCAACCCCGCTCTCCATTTGCTATTCCAGTCAAAACCACAGCTGGCTTCACTTGCTGCACTGCAATGTCCCTAGATTTGATTCGCGAAGCTTCTAGAAACTGAATGAATGGAGGGATCTCCTCCATGCTATATCTCCCAGGCGAGCGAATGAATTGGAAGTTGTCCTGACTATTTGGATGATTGCTAAAGATAATGGTCTAGTTGCAACTTTGATGTACGTCATCAGATCGATAATGAGAGCAATTGGAAGTTGTCCTGACTATTTGGAAGATTGCTAAAGACAGTGGTCTAGTTGCAACTTTGATGTACGTCATCAGATGGATAATGAGAGCACAAGGTCGTTGTTGTAGCATTCCAGGTGACGATAGCAGCCTTGTCTAACAAGTTAGTTCACCTTGGTTTTTGTCCACAATGGTTTTGTCCACAATGGGTGCCTACTTGATAGTTTTCTCAACTCCCACTGATGCGATAGAGGCACTGTAGAGTGGAAAGAGACATCTATTGAAGGAAGATCATCACATGCTGATTATGGCTATGATTATCAAATTTTGAGAATACGATAATTCTATATACATAGTATATCAACTTCTAGCAAGTTTTTGGCTCTAGTTTACGTTGAAGCCTGGTCATTTTCCCATTTGCGGTGGGAGTTTTTGCATTGTATTCAAGGAAACCTGTGAGAGAGATATGGAAATCCATTCTAAGGAATAGAACAGGGAACTTTAAAGTGATTCGTTAAGGTACTTCTTGTTTATAGGTTATTGGCACAACTACAATTTTCTTACCAGAAACAACCTAAATTGAAAACTCATGCTATTGAAGTTCGTCATCAATGAAGACACAAATTTTATCACTGGTACTACTACAAAGATCACCAGCATAATTTGAAAATGATGAGCCACGTTGATAGTTTGAAAAATTTCTGAACATGGCTGATTTCTTTTATCATGTACAAATAACACTAAAAAAAAAAAAAAACATAAACAAATCCACCTGGAGGACTAAAGAAACCTGAACAGGACCTAACTTTTGGAGTAGTGAAACAGGCTTGCAAGTAGGGATGCCAATAGACTAGAGAAAAGTCAAGATCTGATTGTATCCATTTCGTTTGGGGGGATGGAGGATATAAAACGGGGATGGAGGCGGGAATAGAGGTCAAAATAAAAATTCATACGGGATGGAGGCAGGGATGGACTAAGTTCTTTTCCCGCTTTGCTTCTTCCACCTTTGGCAATTTTTTTTATATTTTTATATAAGTTGTTTTTAGCTTTTTATGTATGGTGTGCTAGTGATAAATCATTAGGCTTTGTATTAATTTGTGTCCAACTTATATTCAATAGATTTTTTTAATGTTATTTGTTGGATGAGCTTTTAATTTGTTATTTTAAACTTTATTTATTTTGACAGTACAATAATACTATTTTAATTTATATGCAACGCAAAATGTTTGGACGCTAATTCTATTTTACGGGCAAGTGGAGACAAAGATACTATTAATATTCTTGATACCTTAATTTTTTTTTTTTTTTTGTCCTTGCGCTATGTGTTCTTTGTTTCTTTTGTACCAAATAGGGAAAAAAAAAGGAGAAAAGTTTGGGTTTGAGCTTGGATTTGGATTTGGAGCAGAGGCGGAGGTAGGGGTGGAGGTTGTTACGGGCCGGGTGCTTACCATCAAACCCAAAAGCTTAAACTATTAGGTGGTGTTGTCTACCCCCCTTATATGGCCCAAGGCCTCCCTCTATTCCGATGTGGGATCGTGACATACTCCTCCACTCAAAACCGCGACGCTTTTGTCGGAGGTTGGATCATTCTGCCTACTCCACCTGAGCTCTTGGCGTAGAATTGGATTAGGAATTGGGCTACTCTGATACCATTTGTCATGGGTCGGACACTTGTCATCAAACTCAAAAGCTTAAGTTATTAGGTGGTGCTGCCTACCCTCCTTATATGGCCTAAGACCTCCCTCCTCCTATCTGATATGAGATCGTGACAAGGTGAAGGTAGAGATGGGGATGGATGCAAGCTTGTACCTGTAGAGGTGGGAATAGATATGGATATTTTAGGTGGAGGCAGGGATGGAGGTGGATATTTTAACTGGAGGCGGGGATGGAGATCCCAACCTCCACCCCACCCCGGTCCATTGCCATCCTTACTTACAAGCCTCACTTACCCCACCTAGTGGCAAGATTCTTGCTCTAGGGGGAGAAATCAAGACTTGAAAAGTAATATATAAATTCTTGAAAATCATAGTTTAAAGAAACTTGATTCAAGAAAGAAAATTAGAGGACATAATTTTCTTCTAAGATTGAAAATTCGATGAAATTATATCCTATGATATAGCCATAGTAGTTTGCCGATATCTTTTGATCAAACCGTTGGATTAATCTGATTCTTTTATGGCATTAGAAAGAAGACTTAAATGTCTAATTATGGTTTTTTATAAAGTTTTCATGAAAAGGATATTTTCTTGAACGAAAATGAGCTAGAAGGTGACTTATTGGATTTGAAATTCGATATATGGCAGCTAAGAGACATTCATGATTTTTTGGCCATAACATTTGATTTAAAAGTCCAAATGATCTGATTCTTATGGCTATTGAAAGAAAACTTACATACATACCATATCTCTCTTATATTAAATTTTAAATTCAAATATTATCTGGATAAAAAAGGAGCATACATCTTAGTATTGTAGAAATTCAAAGATGACAACTAGAGAGACAACCTGAGTATTTCACTTATAATTTTTTGACTTTGATCTTCAAATACTTTGATTCTTGAGGATCTAGAATATAATATCCATATCTATATTTCATATTTTCTAGAGATTTTTAAAATCGAACGTTTGCTATATGAAAAAGCTGATGCAAGTTGACATAGTTGTCTAGAAATTTAAATATGTTAATTGGGAGACAGTTAGAGTAATTTAATTATAATGTTTAATCTGACTATTGGATCGATCTGATTTTTAAGGTTCTGAAAAGATGACTTTTATGTTTACAACTTGTCTCTTATAGCTATTTTTAAATACGAACGTTATCAAGGAAATAATCGAGGTGGAAGTGACGGTTCTCTAAATAATGAAGCAAGGTGACTTCACCACGTTTCTTGGCATAGAAGGCCTGAAAATCTTGAAATATGATTGCAACTAAATAGAAAGATAGTGGAGTACTTCTGATAATTCAAATGGGCATGTTGTACAAATGTAGGAAAGCTAAACTTTATAGAAGAGATCTTTTAAAATTTAAGAGGTAATCTTATTATAATCTTCAACAAGTCATATTTGTTTCTACTTCCGATCATTTATACCTATATAAAACAATTTATTTTTTGTCTATTTGCTTGTTAATTAACACGATGCATAAAACATTTAGAGAAGACAATTGCTTAATTGCACTTTTTGAATTATTTTTCCTTATGTGCAGAACTACAGTTTTGGCATGTCTCAAAATTTTGTTTTTCATGGAATTTCATTTATAGTTTATCTTGCCAACATATCATGTCAGTTTGCACAATCCTTTTTCTTCGGATATTTATACCGTTTTGACTTAACACATTCAAAATTTATCAAATTTAACAGATTATAGACCGGCACATGAATGGATGTTAAGAAAGGTTACAAAATATGGCTAATTATGAGAGTTACTTTCCACCTGTTGGCAACACGATGTACTCTTCTCTCCGGTGGTTTTGCCATTGGTGGAGATTAGAGCTTCAAGTGGGATATGCGAACAGCCTTTTCGTGGATGAAAAGAAAGCAATCACCTTTTTAGTAATGGACGAAAAGAAAAACAAAAGTTTCGCGCATAGTTATTAGAACCGAACTGAATATTGAATCGGTCAAAGCACTGATTCTCGATTCATTGGTTTAATCGGTGGTTCAATTGCTTCAACCGATATTATAGTGTTATATATATTTTAGTTATTATATAGCCTATATATATTAAATGTGGTAAAATTAATCACCAATCAAGTAATGGTTTGGTGGTAAAGTGGTCAAACTTTTTATGCTAGTCACAAGTTTAAATTTTCATCTCAACATAAACTTAAAATTTTTAAACTATTTGAAAAATCAAAGTTGGTGGTTGATTTTTTCGGTTGAACTGGATAGTTGAACTGGCTGAGTTTCCAAAAAATGACTGGTTCATCTGGTTCAAAACCAATATTTTCAATAAATTAATTGAATCGTATTGGTTAACGGTCCGGTTTTTGGTTCAACAGTCATGTCCGATCTAGTTCTAATAACTATGGTTTCGTAGATTCAAAAATTCGCACACTCACCCTTTTCGTGGACAATCTTCCTTCTACCATTTATGAAAATTGGAAACAACTCAAAGTCAATGGGTTCTCAAAAGGTCACTACCTTGAGCACTGCCCTTAAACCACTTGAAGAAGCATTGCCAGTCAGAAAAGTAGGTTCAAGGGAATATTGTCGCGCCCAGATTTTTCGCACTCGAGGAATACACATACAAGCGAAAAAAATACTGTACTCTCTCATTAGAACTCACCTTCCTAGAAGAATGAGTGCGACTAGGTTTGAATTGAAAATGGATTTGAATAAAGAGCTTTTAGAAAAAATTTGGAGTCGTCACCTAACTTGATTAAGGTGAGTTAGGTCACCTAAAAACTAAGCATAATCCGAAAACTGTATTTAGGGTTTTTGGAAAACGATTTTTGAAAATACCACCTCAAGAGAGGGTTTTTAAGAAAAACAGGTTGTTTGGCAATCTTTGGAAAACATTTAGCCTTTTTCGAAAATAACTCCTTTTGGTCCTTCGAAAACATTGATTCTAGGTTCGGAGGCTGGTTATGTGTAGGGAAGATGCACTAAGCCATCACCCTACCCCGCCCTTGCGGTACCTACACGTCAATCTACCCTATATTCACCTATGAGAGTCTTCAACTGACTACACGTCCAATCCTATTCACTTTGAAAAATAATGTTTGAAAAAAAACTAACATGATGCATGATATGCAAGTGCAATAGAAGAGAGTTAGAAAATAGATTTGAAAAGAGATTTGAAAAGAAGAATTTGATTTAATTTTAGAAGAAATTTGAAAGGATAGATTTGAAATTGGAAAGTTTTAGAAATTGAAAATAGAAATTTGGAAATAGAAATTTGAAATTGAAAGTTTGAAAATAGATTGGGGATTTGAAAAGATTGTCGAATTTGAGATTTGGAAAATGTGGAGACCGCACCCATGAGGGTTGCTTACGTATCCTTTTGGAGGAATCAGGTCAGTCGTAGTTCGGACAAGAGTCTGATTGAAAATAGAAGATATGATTTGAAAAAGAGATTTTGATTGAAAAAAAGATTTGATTTGAACTTAGAATAGAAGATTGGAAATTGGAATTTAGAATTTTGGAATTGAAGAGATTGGATTTTGATTTGAAAAGATAGAACTTGGAAGAAAGATTTAGACTTATTTTGGAAAGATGGAGGTTTAAGAAACCTAGACTTAGGAAAAAGACTTAGGAAAGATTTGACTCGACTTGGAAGGTTTAGGAGATTAGGAAAGATTGGATTTAGGAAAGGTTCGAATTAGGGAAGTTTTAAATTAAGAAAGTGTCATTTTAGGAAAGTTCTGTTTTAGGAAAGTTTTGAATTAGGAAAAGTTCGAATTAGGAAAATGTTGGATTAAGAAAGTTTTCGAAATGGGAAAGTTTTTGAAGTAAGAAAGTGTTGGAATTAGGAAAGTTTTGACTTTAGGAAAGTTTCAACTTAGGAAAGTTTTGAATTAAGAAAGTTTCAAGTTAAGAAAGGTTTTGAAAGAGGAAAGGTTTTGAAAATAAGAAAGTTTTAAGTTTAGAAAGTTTTAGATTTGGGAAGATTTGAAGTTTTAAGAAAGTTTAGAATTTAGAAAGTTTTAGATCTAGAAAGTCTTAACTTAAGAAAGTTTTGAACTTGGAAAGCTTTGGATTTGGAAAGATTTGGAATTTAGAAAGTTTAGGATTTAGAAAGTTTTAGAATTTGAATTTTAGAAAATCTTGAAATTAGGAAAGGTTGGAGTTTTAGAAGGATTTGAAAACTTAGATTTAGAAAGTTAAGATTTGAAAAAAGGGTAGAGTTAGGAAATGGTTGAATTAGGAAATATGTGGAAGCTTAATGTTTAAGGAAAGATTTGAAAGTTTTAGGAAATTTATGGTTTAGGAAGGTAGGAAATTAGAAGAGAGTAGAATTAAGAAAGATTTAGATCTTAACTTTTAAAATTTAGGAAAGATTGTTATGTTAAAGTTTTGGAAACTTAAGATTTTAGGAAAATGAAAGATTAGGAAGGATTTGAATTAGGAAAGATTTGGACTTGGAAGGATTGAGATTCCTATTTCCTAAAACAAGGGATTAGATTTTGTTTCTAAAAGAGAATGTTTGATTTTCTTTCAAAAAACGGAGGATTGGATCTAGTTTCCTAAATGGGAGATTGGATTAGGTTTCCTAAAGGGAAGATTTGATTTGACAAGGATTTGGAAAGGGGAAGGTTTAGAAACCCTAGATTTGGAAGGCTATAGTTTTGACGTAGAGAAGAGGTTTTGAAAAATATATATATATATATATATATATATAATTTTGATGTAGTAAATGAGAGATTTTGGAAACCTAGGTTTTAAGGCAAGGTTGAAAATTATGTTTTTGGGAAAAAAAAACTAGGGTTTCATAATCGTGGGTTCTAGGGCTTAACTTGGGCTCTAAGGAAAGAGTTTTTGGAAAGTGTGTTTTTTGGAAATGAGGATTTTTGGAAAGAAAACCTAGAGAGGAGTTTCTAGAAGATGAGTTTTGAAAAGATTTTTGGAGAGAGTTTTTCTAGGAAGGCGACCTAGGGAACGTTTTTGGAAAGTGGACTTTGAAGAGAGTGTTTTGGAAAAGGTTTAAAAAGAGAAGTTTTGGAAAATAGATTTTTGGAAGGAGTTTTTGGAAAGCATGTTAGAAAAGAAATTTTTAGGAAAAGAGACTTTTGAAAAGAGAGTTTTTAGAAGGTATAAAAATGTCGCACTTTCCTAAAGCAATTATAACCATAAGAAGGCTAGAACCACTTTAGGAAAGTGGTTTTGAAAATAACAAAGGTTTGAAAATATGGACCATAAAAGTCACTTTAAATGTAACACTTTCCTAAAGCAACCCTAGCCATGGAAAGGCTAGAATAGGATTGTGATTTTAAAAATAAGTTTTTGAAAAGGAGATTTTGATGCAATTTTGAAAACAAGTTTAATGCAAATTTTGAAAACGAGTTTGAAAACAATTTTTGAAAGATGCAAGATCATGATATGCACAATGCAAATTTGGGGTCGTGAACATACAAGGTTAAGGCTTCACCACATAATCAAGGGGGCCGAACCCACATGGTCTCCGGTTAGACTAAAAGAAAGCCCACGACACGGTGACTCTCCAATAGTCCAATCCTACACATGGACCGGGAATCCTCTTATTTCAAGCATGCAAAGAAAGAGGGGGAGGGGTGGGGGGAAAGATGGGAGATTAAAATAGAGAAAACCCAAAGTGGGTTAGGAGAGAGAAGAGAGAGGGGGAAGTGTAGAAATGTAAAACGAAAGCCAACCTTGTGTCTTATTTATTTTGTGCGCCTTGCTTTTCTTCGGTCTTCGCTTCACTTTAATCTTGATCTTCGAGGGCTCGTCTTCGGTCTTCAAATCTTCGTAGTTGCAATAATTCAAGTCTTCAATAGAGGGTTGGAGGCTAGTGTATATGTGTGTAGGGGTGTATATAAGGCTTAGGGTTTGTATATGGTGGCTAGGGTTTGGAAAACCTAGGGAAGCTAGGGTTTTGGGAGTGTACGAACTCTGTGTATTGAAAATTAGGATTTTTAAACTGAGTTTGCGGACCTCTTTCACGTTGGATGAGGCTCTGTATTTATAGAGATGGGATAGACTTGGCGCCTGTTGTAGTGGCGCCAGACCAATTTTCCTCTTAGCGCCACTAGGAGTGGCACCGGGCTAATTCTTGGCTTGGTGCCATTGCTAGTGGCGCCAGCCAGTTAGGAAAGTTTTAAGGTCGGCAAGCAACATATCTTTGACTAGATTTGGGCGCCTGTACTAGTGACTACCATGCAATTTTCAGCTTGGCTTCACTAGGAGTGACTCCGGGAAGTTCGGGAATGAGTTTGAGAGACCGGGAGTGACCCGGAGGGCCAAAAAAGAGCAGGAACACTTAAAACAGTGTCCTAGAGGTATTTGACTTGAAAAGTGAGGATAGGATGTGTCGGAAGGGTTGACCGGCCATTAAGGGCAAAACGGTCAATCGGACCGGGAAGCTACCGGGATGGACTCAGACTGTCCCGGAAGAAGACTTAAGATTTGGAAACATTATTCAAAATGTTCCCAAAGGCTGCTAGTTTGATACCCACAGCCTGTGTGGTTGGAAAAGGTGATCGGCCCACTAGGGGCAAAACGGTCATTTTGCACGGGGTTTGCCGGAACTGACTCGGAATGATCTGGAAAGGTAAAGGAAGGTTGAGAATACTATAAGAAACAATCCCAGGAGATTACCGATTTGATACCCAGAGCTGGTGTGGCTAGAAAAAGGCGACCGACCCACTAGGGGCAAAACGGTCATTTTGTACCGGGTTTGTTGGAATTGACCTAGAATGATCCAGAAAGATAGAAGAAGGTCGGGAATACTATAAGAAGTATTTTCGGGAGGTTACCGGTTTGATACCCAGAGCCGGTATGGTCCTTAGGGCGTTCGGATGCCTAGGGGCAAAATGGTCATCTTGACCAGAAAGTCTCGGAAAAGGCCTAAGGGGCAGTTTGGTCATTTTTCATTGAAGTGGGCTAGCAGGCACCATGTTGACCTGGGTTTTGAGTGTTTCCGTCACTCTGACGGCGGTCGCGTGATACAAGGGTTTGTTGGCAATTCCCTGTGTCACCTACTTGTAAGTATTTCCGCTACCCTAACGATTGTGATGTTTGTGAGTATTTCCGCTACTTTGACGGTTCACAATCATTCCCGAGACTGCCTGATTTCGGAAAGTTGCTAAAGGGGACTTAGCGCCTGAGAAGTCAACTTTCTTGGAAGGCATGCCTAAACGAACATTTCTACATTGGCGGGCTAGCAGGCGCCAAAGGTGGACCGTTCTACCATCTAAGGGACTTGGGGTCTCGTCCTGGTCGACAGGTTTAAAGGGACTTACCATCTCGAAGAGATTTTCTTTGAAAAATGTGCCGGACCGTCTCGAGGAATCAACTGTCTTGAGAGAGGGATTGGAATTGGAAAGGGGTCTTATCGTCTTCAGAAAGACGTGCCTGATTTGAAATTAGAAAGGGGACTTACCGTCTTCAGAAAGACGAGCCTGATTTGGAATTAGAAAGGATAATGCCCCTTAAGGGCATTTCGGTCATTTTGCCTCTATTTGGGCCTGGTGGGCCCGCGAAGCGATGGACAGACGGGATTTGGACTTAGAGAGTTGGTTTCGATTGGAATACGTCCATATTGACTTGAGTACAAGTTTGGACGGAGTGTAGACTGTTGAGCGGTCAAAAATGGGGTGCTTACAGCTGCCCCTCTTTTTCTGTCTTTGCTTATCGAATATAGAAAACGATAAAGGTACGAGTCCTATGTTGACCGCAAGGCAATCGGAGGGACGGATATTGGGAATTTTTCGACAACGGGGGTCGAAAATGGATATTAGGAAAATGAGATTTGGCGGGAAAAAGGGCAAAGCTGCCCAGATTTGGAAACTGGCGCCACTAGGAGTGGCGCCTTTGGTAGAAAATGCTTGGCGCCTCTGCTAGTGGCGCCAGGCTTGGAGTTAAAATCAGAAAAATTCTAGTTCAAACAGCTGCGGTATTTTGGAGAGTTTGTGAAGAACTGAGAGTCTCTGTATGGAAATCTACTTGAACCTTGAAGAGGCACCTCTTGGGGATTGTGGGTGATTGCTGGAAGGAGACCACGTCGCCGGAAGAGAAGATTTCGCCGGAGAACTCCAAAAAAGTGAGTTTTCAAGTTTTGTTGATTTTGATGTGTGGAATTTCGTTTGAATCATGCGAATAGTGGAAATTGATGTTTTGATATATTTTGAACATGATGGTGATATTATTTTTACATTTTGGTGCTTGTTTGATTGAATTTGAGTGATTTTATGTGAGTATGTGAAGGGGGTTTTCTGCAGGAATAGGGGATTTGTTCCTACAGACTTGAGCATTGGGTTTTCTGGCTAGATTTTTGTGCGATGTGCCTTAGAAAAATGTGTTTAACAACCGTGTGAAGTTTTGTGATTTTTTGAAAACTCGATGAATTTTTTATTTTTTGAAAAATAGGAAAATACTTAGAAAATTTAGGAAAATGAGAAAACTCAAGAAATTGATGAAATTCCGTAGAGTTTAAAATTTGAAAAATGTAGGAATATTTTTGAAAAACATTTGAAATGATTTTGAAGAATTTTAAGGCATTTTTGAAATCCATTGATTTATTGAAAAAATAAAACATGTATTTTAAAAATTTTAAAAAATTGAAAGGTGTGCATGGGTGCTGATGTTATGTGATTGTGACAATGTGAAGTGCACAATTTGTGTTTTGTGTTAATGTCATGGGTGTTGTAGGGGCCATTTTTAAACGTGACTCTGCCGAAATTTTTAGAAATTA
This sequence comes from Euryodendron excelsum, assembly GCA_033060915.1. Classification (NCBI taxonomy): domain Eukaryota; kingdom Viridiplantae; phylum Streptophyta; class Magnoliopsida; order Ericales; family Pentaphylacaceae; genus Euryodendron; species Euryodendron excelsum. Next base: position 21,990,844 of record CM065392.1, read on the forward strand.
GGGAAAGAGTTGGTTAAGGTTTGGAAATAAAATCTTTTTGAAAGAAAAAGATAGAAAACCATTGAGATTTGATTTGAAGTTGGAAAATCAAAAGGTGTGCGTAGGAAATTTGTTTTGACTTATCATTTGAAATCTTTTATTTGTTTTGTTTGTGTTAGTTATTTATTTCATTTTATTTTATTTTGTCAAATGCCTGCTCGATATATTAACACCTCTTACCTTGACTTACGTTTTCAGGATGGCAGATGCAGTTTTAAGTCGACTGAGAGCTTGACACAGTAGTTACCCTCTGGATGAGCAAGATATCTGTTGCCGGTCCTTTGGTCGGGTGGCTTTACTTCTATCAGTGTGTCTTATTCCCGGGCTCATGGAGGCGGTGATTCCCTTCTAGTAGCCTGACTTATCTCTTTTCCGCTTTGGGGAGTGCGAGCTTACCCCTACTCCTCACGAGTATGGGTTTCTTCTGGGTTTCCGAGATGTTTCTGCCAATATTGTGGGCCCCCTTTTTCCGGATGGTTGTATTACAATGGTTTGGTCCCAGCTCGGACTCAGACGCGCAGTTCTTTCATCTTCTTCTTTGCCCCAGTTTCCTTACGTCCTAGCAGAGTTCCTCTTTTCCCGTTTTGAGTTTCCCACGGGTATGCGAGTCCATTCGGGTGAGTGGCACACTTCCCAGGATTGGGCTGTTTCTCGTATGGTTGCTTTGGCCTTACTTCTGCTGAACTACTTGGTGTTCCCACGAGAAGATGATTTAGTGGACTGTCGACTATGTACATCGCTGGCCTTGATCCGTAAGGGGCATTCCTATGCTCCCATGATTGTAGGGGAGACCTTCGTGAGTCTTACGAGATTCCAGCAGGCCACTAACACTCGTTTCCGGGGATGTGCTACTCTTTTCCAGTTCTTGGCGATTGGGCACTTGTTTGTTACTCCTTTGTTCCAGCATACATGGTATCCCAAGCTTGACCATATACATTCCCTGGCGAGATCTCAGGGCATCATGGCAGATGAGGGGAGATTTCCGCAGACCGTTGCATCTTGGGCTGACTACCTCCAGAGCATGAGGTCAGGCACAGTCAGGTGGTATTCAGGGTTGGTTGGTAGGTATTGCTTGAGAGTTTGGCCTTTTGGGAGAGCCTTTGTTCCCCTAGCAGGCCTGCGGGGCATTGCCCGTTTTTTCGGGTTTCGGGTTCTACGACAGCTTGGTAGGAGTCAGGATATCCCTTTTTCAGCATCTACAGCCGAGTTCACTCTTTTCTTCGAGGCGTCGATCTCAGGAGCATTGGTGGAGAGAGTTATGGATACATGGAGATCTTTGCTTCCTCACGTTGACGATAATGGTCCGTTCTCTGTCATGCCCCTTGCGACTCAGGCTTATCACTATTGGCTTCGACGCTACGTGCTGGGTCCCAGTAGACTTTGGGATCTTCTCATTGAGACTCCTTTACCTCCCGTAGGGTATACCGACTTCTTGATTGCTATGATTGTTTAGGGGCGTCGTCATAAGTGGGAGAACCGCCGCCTGATACGGATATTACATGACCGGTTGAGGATGAGAGACGCTGAGGTAGCTTCACTGGAGATGCAGCTAGCAGTAGCCAGATCGACACGTGATGACCCACCTTTGAGTGCTGCGAGGGTACGTAGGCAGCCATGAGGAGTTCTAGGCAGTTCCACTTCCCTAGAGGGTGATGTGATGGATAGTCAATCTTTGCGGGAGACTGTGGAGTCCCTTACCCGAGAGAGGGACATGCTTCAGGCCAGGTGTGCGGACTACGAGCGGGGCCGGCCTGGGTCTTCTGCAGCTGGTACTTCTTCGAGTGCTCCTCTTGTGGTTGGCGAGCTAGTGGATCCCTGCATAGCTGATTCCTCCTCTGATGATGACGGGAAGCGATATATTTTTGCCCCTTGCTCTTAGATTTACTGATTTCTGCATTTATAGAAAACATACTTTGTTTAGCATTGTACTCCTTTTTGTCTTATGAACTCATGGCTTCCCATACTTTTAATATGATTTTCCCTGTATGGTTAGTATAGCAACAAACTTGGGGAAAGTTAAATGAAAAATTGCAGCTCAATGAAAGATAACTCCCTTTTGTTTGATTCTTTGAGTAATTGATTGTCCCACGAAAAGTACCCCTGCTTCCTTTAACCTTAACTGGGCTAAGCCGAAAAATGCCTTTCGAGACGCTTTCTAACTTTCGCACTGTTGCTTTCATACATTAACTTCTAGGGAATACTATAACTTGAGTTATTTCTTACATCTAAATCTCTTTTCCCCCTCCCTATTTTTTTTTACTACTAGTGCCTGTGAGGGTTTTCACCAGTCCTAGCTCTGTCATTTTTTGCACCAAGGTGCCTTTGCAGGTTTTTGCCAGGGTCGACAGTTTGTATCTTGCCACATCCCTACCTTTTTACCTATAGTGCCCTTTCGGGTTTTCACCGCATCCTCGGGAAGCGCTTAATTTTTCTCTCTTCTTTCTCTCTCTCTTTCCTCAGCTTGGTCTCTGGTTTCTGTTGAGAAGCTCTTAAATGCTACTCGCGCCATCCTCTAGCCAATGGCATATTAAGTAAGCTCATTTGGACTAATCAATTTAACTCTAATCCGAGAGGACTTTTAGGGTTTGTGGTGTGAGTTTCTTACTTTTGAAAGAAAAGGAAAAGGCTCAAGCCTACCATTTTACTAGTGATCACCGTCAATGTTTTTTGGTTTAATAGCACTTTTCCTGTGTATTCCCATCTTTCTTTGGGTATCTCATCGCACACCTTTTTTTTTTTTTTTTACGCATATCTCCAGTGCCTTTACTTTGACTTAGCATGATCACTTTGTTGGGGAATGTTCCTGAAGGAAAGTAACCGGCTCTAAGGGTTTAACAAAGGTTATATATACATGTATATTTTAACTGTATAGGAAATGAAACGAGGGCCTCTCGTCATCTTGGAATTAGTTTGTTTAGTTCATAGAGCTTTACCAGTGAAACGCTACCCTATTGGTTAGTGGAAAATGAGGAGAGTAGATTTTATTGCTTCTTCACAGAAACCAAAGATCTAACTTTAGGAATCATATGTAGTAATGTTTGACAGCATCTGAATTCAATGGACTAGGGAATTCTTGGCCATCCATTTCCTCCAAAACGAGAGTTCCTCCAGACAGGACCTTTTTTTACCACGAATGGCCCTTCATAGTTTGGAGCAAATTTCCCCTGTGCTGCCTCCTGATGGGGGAACACCTTATTGAGCACCAAATCTCCTGGTTGGAATGATCGAGGTCGTACCTTCTTATCAAATGCTCTGGCCATTCGCCTTCTGTAGCATTGAGCGTGATAAATTACAGCTAGCCGCTTCTCATCTAGCAGGCAGAGTTGGGCATACCGGTCTTTGATCCATTTTGCTTCATCCAGTTTGGTTTCTGTTAAGATCCTTAAAGAAGGGATCTCAATCTCAATGGGGATGACTGCCTCGGTGCCGTAGACCAGCTCGAAGGGAGTGCTTCCGGTGGAGACCCTCATAGTAGTTCGATAAGCCATCAGTGCAAAAGGAAGTTTCTCATGCCAATCTCTGTAGTTGTCAATCAACTTTTGCAGTATTCTCTTAATGTGCTTGTTAGCTGCTTCCACTGCTCAGTTCATTTGAGGCTGGTAGGTGACCGAATTCCGGTGTGTAATGTGAAATGTTTGGCATAGCTTTGATATCAACTTGTTGTTTAGATTGGAAGCATTGTCAGTAATGAGTGACTCAGGAATCCCATACTGGCAAATGATATGATTTTTTATGAACCTTTCCACGACCCTCTTGGTGACATGAACATAGGAAATGGCTTCCACCCATTTAGTGAAATAATCAATGGTGACGAGGATGAAGCGGTGACCGTTGGAAGCTTTAGGAGTGATAGGGCCAATCATATCTATCCCCCACATAGAAAAAGGCCACGGGCCTAACATGGAATGGAGCTCAGTTGACGGTGCTTTAATCTTATCCCCATGTATCTGGCACTTGTGACACCGAAGTGCGTATCTAATGCAATCTAACTCCATTGTTGACCAGTAATACCCTGTTCGGAGAATATTCTTTGCAGGCGTGTGGCCATTCATGTGGGAACCGCAAACTCCTTCGTGCACTTCCTCCATAATAACTTTGGCATCGGTGGTATTGACACATCTTAGAGGTCCGAACCATGATCTCCTGAAAAGCTCATTTCCAGCCATGAAATAGTGTCCCTCTAAATGACAAATGTTCTTCCTATCGCGTTGTGTTGCTGCATCGGGGAGCGTCCTGGCTTGGATATACCTCTGGATGTCATAAAACCATGGTTTCTCGTGGGGTTCAACAGTTGTGTGCAAGCAATAGGAAGGGACATACCTGGTAAAGATCTATAGAGGGGGTATTTTAGTGCCCCTGTCGACCTTGATTGCTGCAGCTAACGTAGCTAAGGCATCGGCAAAGTTGTTCTCTGCTCGGGGTATGTGACGAAAATCCACACTTTTGAATAGCTGACACAAATCTTTGACCTGTTGATGATACGGGAAAAGTTTGGCATATCGAGTTTGGTACACATCCTTGGATTGCTGAATAACCAGATCTGAATCGCCGAGAACAACCAATTCGTCAATCTTCATTTTTAATGCTAATTTTAATCCCAGGATGCAAGCCTCATATTCAGCGATATTATTGGTGCAGAGTTCAAGTTGTAGCTTAACCACAATAGGATAATGACTGCCTGTTTTTGACACTACTACTGCCCCAATGCCGGTTTCCCTTTTGTTAGCAGCACCGTCAAAAAACATCTTCCACTCGGCTGATACTTGCTCTTCAGATGCATCATCAATGCACAGTATATTTTCATTGGGAAATTGGGGTTCCATAGATTGATAATCATCAATAGGGTGCTCGGCCAAATAATCAGCTATCACCTGCCCCTTGACTGCTTTACGGGTAGTGAACACTATGTCGAATTCTGATAGGATCATGTGCCATCGAGTAATTCTGCTGGATAAGGTTGGTTTCTCGAATATATACTTGAGGGGATCCATTTGAGAGATGAGAAAGGTGGAATGATAGAGCATGTAGTGCCGAAGCCTGTGAGCTGCCCAGGCTAGCGTGCAGCAGGTTTTCTCGAGATTCGAATACTTTGCTTCATAGGCAGGAATATCTTACCGAGGTAGTAAATGGCTTGCTCTTTTCTTCCCGTTTCATCATGTTGTCCCAAAACGCATCCCATGGAGGTATTTAACATTGATATGTACATCAACAAAGGACGTCCCGGGGTTGGTGCTACTAGGACAGGAGGATTCCGCAGATATTCTTTGATTTTCTCCAAAACTATCTGACAATTATCATCCCATTCTATTGGAACGTCTTTCTTAAGGAGCTTGAAAATAGATTTGCATAAGTGGGTCATTCGGGCGATGAACCTGCTGATAAAGTTTAATTTTCCTAGAAAAAATAGAACCTCCTTTTCCCCCTTTGGTGTTGGCATTTCGACGATGGACTTAACTTTGGCAGGATCAACCTCTATCCCTTTTTTATTGACTATAAACCCCAATAGCTTCCCTAAAGAAACTCCGAATGTGCATTTGGTAGGATTTAGCTTAAGCTGATAACTACGGAGGCGGTCAAACACCTTCCGCAGGTTGAACAGGTGGTCTTTTCGCTGTTTGGACTTGACGATCATGTCATCCACATAGATTTCTACTTCCTGATGCATCATGTCATGGAATAAGGTTACCATGGCTTTTTGGTAGGTTGCCCCTGCATTACGAAGTTCGAATGGTATAACTTTATAACAGTATACTCCCTAGAGGGTAATGAAAGCAGTCTTCTTCTGGTCCTCTTCAGCCAGCTTGATCTGATTATATCCTGAAAAACCGTCCACGAAGGAAAACATTCCATGACCGGCCGTGTTGTCAACAAGCAAGTCTATGTGTGGGAGAGGAAAATCAACCTTTGAACTGGCCTTGTTGAGGTCCCGAAAGTCAATACACATCCACACCTTGCTATCTTTCTTAGGTACCGGGACAATATTAGCCAACCATTGGGGATACTCTACTACTTGCAGGAATCCTGCCTGGGGTTGTTTAATCACCTCTTCCTTGATCTTCAAGCTCCATTCAAGCTTCAAGCTTCAATCTTCTTAGCTTCTACTTAAAGGGTTTTATTTGCGGGTCCAAGGGTAATCTATGTTCCACAATGGATTCATCCAGCCTGGGCATGTCTTGATAGGATTACGCGAAAACATCCAAGTACGCACGTAATAGTTCCAGTAATTCTTTGCACTGCCATTGATCTAGACCTGTACCGATTCTAAGCTCTTTTGGGTCCCTTTCATTTCCCAAATTAATGGTTTCTGTTTCCTCACTGTTTGGGGTATTATGATTTTCATGTCTTTCTATTTGTTCCCAAATTTCCTCTAACACCTCCTTTGAAAAATTTACATCTTCTTCAATTCCCAATTGTTGGTAATCAAACTCGGTGTTCAAGTCATCATTTATCAGGATTGGCATTCTCTGGATTAGCTGAGTAAGATATCGGATGCAAGGGTCCCTGGCATGGAAAATAGTGTGCAATGAATCAAACAAGAAAGGAGCATTTTTCCATTAATAACTTGATTTTAAAAAGTTAAGACAAATAAATTAAAAGGACAAAGTTTGTTTATGGCAAATCAGTTGCTTTGGGATCTCGCTCTAGTGAGCTTTGTACCAAAACTTGCGAGCACAGATGATGTCTTCGCTGGCCCAATTATGCAAATTTTCGCCTGGCAGCATCGCTCGAATGGATCCGTCTTGAGTTATTCCAATGTTGGCTGTCATGACGGGCGCTTCTTCTTGGGCTTTTCTCTTCTTCTTATTTAATGTAGACATTCCTTTCCCTATGTCCAACTGCTTGAATTGATCTGAGAGTTCCACGGCAGCTTTCCTATCAGCCATCTTCTTCCGCGCTGCTTCTATTTTCTCCTTCCTCGTGGGTTCATATCCCAACCCAAAGGTGGGTTCAGCCGACGGTATTTCTACGACTTCAGGTCTTCCTTGTAAACATCTCCCTAGGCCTTTGCCCTGATGAAAACTATTTGCTTTAAAGTACCGTACTATCATCTGAGAGTTCCTGGAATGTTTCGGCTCCACTTGATCTTCTTTCTGCACAACAGTGATATATTTGAATGACTGAAAGCAAGAGGGTAGTTCAGTCTCAGATGCAACCATATCAGCTTTGTATACAACGAGCTCTTTTTTAGCGAAAATAGAGATTAGCTTGGAGCCCACAATGAACTTGACTTTTTTATGAAGGCTAGAAGGAACTGCACCAGCCGAACAAATCCAGGGCCTTCCTAACAGTAAATTGTAGACAGCCGGAATGTGCAAGACTTGGAATTTAATTGTAAAGGTTATTGGTTCTATCTCAACAGGCGTTTCAATTTCCCCTATAGCTTCCCTTCGAGAATCGTTAAAGGCATGAATGATCATACCACTATTTTTTAAGTAAGTTTGGTCCATTCCCAACCTTTCCAAGGTAGAATACGGGCACACATTCAAAGTCGACCCATTATCTATCAATACTTTGGCTACCATTTTTCCTCTTGTTCTTATAGCAATATGCAGAGCTCGGGTGTGGCCTGTTCCATCAGCAGGAATCTAGTCATCAGAGAAGGTGATGATGTTTGGGGCCATGATGAGGCTCACCATGTTATGTAAGTTATCTGGCATGAAACTCTCGGGCACATGAGCATCCTTGAGGATTTTCATTAGAGCATCCCGGTGCACTTCAAAAGTGAGTAACAAACCCAACATCGAAATATGGGCTGGGGCTTTCTAAGTTGTTTCCATGATGTCGTAGTCAACCTTTCCTAGAGCTTCGGTGAATTCTGACATCTCTTGATCTGTCAGTTGGTTGGAGCATTCTCTTTCTTTATCCTTCCCCTTCCTTTTTCTTTCCACTTCAGCAGAGGTGTAGAGGCACCCTGACTGAGTCATTCCCCCTATTTCTGTTATGGGCTCTCTAATGCCCTTATCAGGTGGGTAATTCCATGGGACGTTATGAAAATTACGTATTGGCGGTTGGGTTGCAATGGGAAGAGTTATCCTTGAATTTATGAGCAAAGGGATTACCCCAGGTGAAGGGTTGGTGAGGACGGGTAGGGTGGTGGGCACAATTGGCTTCTTTGGCAAGACCACAGGTAGCTTAGGTCGTATGACTCCTTGGATGTTGGTTTGAGGTTCAGGTCGAGCCATAGCAATCATAGGTTCATGTTCAAACAACGAAGCAAGGATATGGCGGTAATTGGGGGGGGGGGGGGTTAGGTGAGGTTTTTATGGTTAGGTTCATGTCAGGTTGATAAGATTACGTGGTTAGGAAGGAATGATCTTGGTATTCGGGCTCCTCTAGGGTATGAATTGTCCCTTCTGGAATTGCGGCAAGTGGGTTGCCTAGGGGGTTTCTGCTGATATTTCTGCTTTCCAATGGTATATTCTTTTGAAGCTTGTGAACCATGACCTTCACTATTACAGAAGATGTTGGACTAGTATTCATTGCCTATGACAATAAAGACAACAACTACAAATCAGAGTTTGGTTCTTGGAGAGTTCTATGCAATGCATGCCCTAGGGTGCTCCTCTTTAGGAGGGAAACTAATCGTGATGTATTGGCCCACTTTTGGAGATAGGGGATTTGTTCCTGTATGCAGATACCTTACCGTTAAGTGGGAACCTTTAGCCATCCATGCATTCACTCATAAAAGTGTCAAAAAAAAAAAAAAAAAAACAGTACATTGAATTTTGGGTTTAAGATACAAAAGAGTTGAGATACATTTTAACATGGGGGAAGGGGGAACACTTTCCTTTGAACTTCCACCAATCTAGTTTTACAAAGGGAAAACCTAAACTACTCTTGAGTCTTCGGATTCGCCTTCGTTGGATTTGATGTCGAGGAGGTCGCTGAGAGACCTTGTTGATTGGTTGCCCCTTGTCTTCTTGGCAATCTTATCTCTGTGAGCATAGAGGGATTGGGGCCCCTCTTATGGAATGAATTGAGATGCATGCAATGAATCCTTAGGGTTATATGGGAACCCTTAGGGTTTAGGCAGGTTTAATGCAAGTGAGAGTGACTTTGGTGTCACTCTCAATGGGTTGATCATATGTATGAGAATGGAGTGACTTGAGTTGCTTGGAACTCTTCTCTTGACATGGAATATTGAATGCATGAACATGGGTATGCAAAGAGTATAAGAAGAGAGAATGCAATAACAAGGTAAACGTGCATGCATGAGCAGTTAGACAGACATTATAACAGTATGAATATAGTCAGTATAACAACATGAATAGACAGGTATAAATGAAAGTAAGAGCAGTCGCCCTTTCCTCCGTGGTTTTGAAAATGGTGCTCGTGTCTTAAATCTGGCAGAGGTTCGGCTATGCATGGTGTTTATATGAGCATGAGGTTGAGGGTTGACTAATGCGTCCTAAAAAGGCTCGGTCTCCGGATCTTCAAACCTAGTCCCACTCCCGGAGGTGGTGCCATGACCGGTTGCTGATTCGAGTGGGGGAACCAGGCCGTAGGCAAGAAACTGACACAACATCTTGTCCACAACTAATATACCGTTTCCCCTTTCTAACTAGAAAGGACATATCAGGGTAAAATGCAAGTATGCAGAATGTAGGTGCACATGCAGTGTGTGTGTGATTTTTAAAAGTGGAGGAAAGAGCCCAACAACTCCCATTCATCCTGTTCATCACATTCATGCATAGCAGTTAATAAAATATAAACAAAATGTGTACCTACAAAACAAAGATGCAAGTGTTAGTATGAGGATGGCAAACATAATACAAGATAATATGAATAAATACATGTTTTTTGAAAATAATTTTGAAAATTTGGTTTTGAAAATTTAAAGTGAATAGGATTAAACCAAATTAATTGAAGACTCTACATGGGTGAAGGGTAAAGAGACATGACTACGATCTAACCCTCTAAGTATCCCCAGTGGAGTCACTAGCTGTCGCGTCTAGATTTTTTGCACTTGAGGAATACACACACAAGCGGGAAAAATACTGTACTCTCTCATTAGAACTCACCATTCTAGAAGAATGAATGCGACTAGGTTTGAATTGAAAATGGATTTGAATAAAGGGCTTTTAGAAAAAATTTGGAGTCGCCACCTAACTTGATTAAGGTGAGTTCGATCACCTAAAAACCAAGCATAATTCAAAAACTACACTTAGGGTTTTTGAAAAACGATTTTTGAAAATACCACCTCAAGAGAGGGTTTTTAAGAAAAACAGGTTGTTTAGTAACCTTTGAAAAACATTTAGCCATTTTCGAAAATAACTCCTTTTGGTCTTTCGAAAACAGTGATCCTAGGTTCAGACGTTGGTTACGTGTAGGGAAGACACACTAAGCCATCACCCTACCCCGCCCTTGCAGTACCTATATGTCAATCTACCCTAGATTCACCTATGAGAGTCTTCAACTGACTACATGTCCAATCCTATTCACTTTGAAAAACAATGTTTGAAAAGAAACTAATATGATGCATGATATGCAAGTGCAATAAAAGAGAGTTAGAAAATAGATTTGAAAAGAGATTTGAAAAGAAGAATTTGATTTGATTTTAGAAGAGATTTGAAAGGATAGATTTAAAATTGGAAAGTTTTAGAAATTGGAAATAGAAATTTGAAATTGAAAGTTTGAAAATAGATTGGGGATTTGAAAAGATTGTGGAATTTGTGATTTGGAAAATGTGGAGACTGCACCCATAAGGGTTGCCTACGTATCCTTTTGGAGGAATCAAGTTAGTTGTAGTTCGGACAAGAGTACGATAGAAAATAGAATGTTGGATTCGAAAAAGAGATTGAATTGGAATTTAGAATAGAAGATTGGAATTTGGAAATTGGAATTTTGGAATTGAAAAGATTAGATTTTGATTTGGAAAAATAGAACTTGGAAGAAAGATTTAAACTTGTTTTAGAAAGATGAAGGTTTAGGAAACCTTGACCTAGGAAAGAAGACTTAGGAAAGATTTGACTCGACTTGGAAGGGTTTGGACGATTAGGAAAGTTGAAATTAGGAAAGTTCCGTTTTAGGAAAGTTTTCAAATTAGGAAAGTTTTGAATTAGGAAAGTTTCAACTTAGGCAAACTTTGAATTAAGAAAGTTTTAAATTTGGAATGTTTTGAAATAAGAAAGTTTTGAACTTCGGAAGCTTTAGATTTGGAAAGATTTGAAGTTTTAGGAAAGTTTAAGATTTAGAAAGTTTGGAAGTTTAGAAAGACTTAACTTATGAAAGTTTTGAATTTAGAAAGCTTTGAATTTGGAAAGGTTTGAAATTTAGAAAGTTTAAGATTTAGAAAGTTTTAGATTTAGAAAGTTTAGGATTTAGAAAGTTTAAGAGTTTTAGAAAATATTGAGATTAAGAAAGGCTTGAGTTTTAGAAAGATTTGAAAACTTAGGTTTGGAGAGTTTAGATTTGGAAATGGACGGAATTAGGAAAGGGTGGAATTAGGAAGGATGTGGAAGTTGAGTTTTAAAATTTAGGAAAGATTTTTAGGTTCAAGTTTTGAAAACTTAAGATTTAAAAAAATAGGAGATCAGGAAGGAGTTGAATTAGGAAAGATTTGAATTTTGAAATTTAAGGAAAGATTTAAAGTTTAGGTTTAGGAAACTTATGGTTTAGGAAGGTAGGAAATTAGGAAAGATCTAGACTAGGAAGGGTTAAGATTCCTATTTCCTAAAACAAAGGATTGGATTCTATTTCTAAAAAGAGATGTTTTGATTTTGTTTCCAAAAACGGAGGATTGGATCTAGTTTCCTAAACGGGGAGTGTCACGTCCCGAAATCCGGCTTATGCGGATTTAGGGTACATAACCGGCCAGTAGCTTGGCTACCCAAGGTCGCAATTCATTACCCGGTTGAACACTTGTGCATTTATCATTTAAAAGGTACATAATTGCGGTGGATAAAACTTTTGATAACTTGAAAACATAATCCGTGTCATATATGGTAGAGTTGTGCCTAATCTCCGAAACATAATCATTCTATAAGGTGGGCCTGTCAAAGGCCACCACAGTTATAACATTATAATATTACAAAACATTAGGGTCCAACCCCTATATCAGTATATAACATAAGGCCCATGGGCCGCAATCCAAATGTCCATGTAATGGGCCTCCTTCAGGGCCTCCCAGTTTGTTCACCTGAAAACATTTTTAGAAAAACGTAAGCTAATGCTTAGTGAGTAACAACAACACATGAGCATGAAATACCATATGCTACGTTTATATTTAATGTACATAAGAATAAAGGTACATTTATGCATGAGTGGCACGAACTTAGAATTGCATAAGTATAATCTTAAAGACACTTGAAACATAGGCTTTTGTATTAAAACGTTATACCATTTCTAAACATAATATCACCAAGGAGAGGCGTGACGTACATAACTCATCCTAAGCATTTGACATATCTTGATTCTTGTTCTGAAACATAAGTGTGTTACTACCCAACTAATATTTCTCTTCAACGTATATGACAATAGCTGAACGTTTATGCATACATATTGTGTATTTAGAAACGTATAAGTGTAAACTTAAAAATGCATGACTTATACTACCAAACCAACATAATTCGTTATCTCTAAAACATAAGGTCGAAGAAGCGAGAGACCTGTCGTAGCATGCTCCCATAGTACATGACATGGCTTGTCATTAGTATAACACATCATATCTTGTAAGCGTACATCTTGGCTCGCCGTATAATATAAGATATATCAAATATTACCATTCATAGTAACTTATAAAATGTAGCTTTGGAAACATAGGTAACATAAATATCACATTGGGATACTATAGCGATTCGAACATTGTATTATAGAAGTAAGGCATAACACATAACGTAATTTCGTAAAACATAACGTAACTGTCATAAGCATGCCATGACAAGCTATTGCAAGGGCATATCATAATGTCATAGGAATGAGATATATCATGACATTAGTACTTGTGAAACATACGTAACTTGTCGTGAAGAATTTGAACAAATCATATTACTTATTCTAGAACATAAGTGTGTCGTGTCTTTACATTAGACAACCATATCCCTCACTTCACCCCACTTAAGAGGTCTTTCTGGTGTTGGGCATCATAGTACCCACAAGGGTCACGCATAAGGCTCTTTAGGCCAACATAGTAACCATGAAGGTCACGCATAGGCTCTTTAGGCCAACATAGTAACCATGAAGGTCACACATAGGCTCTTTAGGCCAACATAGTAACTATGAAGGTCACGCATAGGCTCTTTAGGCCAACATAGTAACCATGAAGGTCACGCATAGTAATCATGAAGGTCACACATAGGCTCTTTAGGCCAATCATAAGAGCTAGGCTCAGTTATTGTAACCATAAAGGTCACACATAGGCCCTTTAGGCCAATCATAAGAGCTAGGCTCAGTTATTGTAACCATAAAGGTCACACATAGGCCCTTTAGACCAATCATAAGAGCTAGGCTCAGTTATTGTAACCATAAAGGCCACACATAGGCCCTTTAGGCCAATCATAAGAGCTAGGCTCAATTATTGTAACCATAAAGGTCACACATAGGCTTATTAAGTCAATCATAAGAGTTATGCTCAGTTATGTTAACCATAAAGGTCACATCTAGACTTTTAAGCCAAGGGACGTCTCCCAATATGGTGATAAATTATTTTGTGTCCCCTACCGTAGGACCATCGTTGCTAGTTTAAGGTCTTGCCACGAAAGACTTTACATTTCGATGGTTTATTTCACGTCCCCCATCCTAGGACTATCGGGCTAGATTAAAGTCTTGCCACGAGAAGACCTTGAGTTAGAGTCGTACGTTAGGAGTCTTACATCTACTTTATGTAAGCATTCTAGTGCATGGGTTTTAATTCATAACATAAGTATAGCTTGCATGCATTTCAAGGTATGACATTTGTAGTTGAACATAGCATTAATGCATTGAAAATGCGTGCAAAACATTGCATGATATGGAAGTGCATTTAAAATGTTTGGAAATTAATAAAGTTTTACTCATGGCATATCGTTACTTACCTCTCTCCGATAGGATGGTTGGTAGACAAGGTGTTCCTACACAAAATGCACATAGAAGTATGGAAAATATCAATACAAGACTCCAAAGCAAAGCAACAACGTAAAACGAGAACAAAAGGTTGAGGTTTGAACATGAAAGCCAGAACATCGACTCTTTCATCGCGTCCCAACCACCTCTCAAGGAAGATTTTGCACTCTAGCTTAGTTCCATTTGAAAATAGGCTTAAAGGGCTTTAATTTGATAGTCCACAGGCTAAAAACACATTTCGGATGAAGAAGTTAGGCCCCATAGAAAATGGGTTAAAATTTTGGAAGAAGAATGTTACTGGCAGAATTTTGGGTCAACTTCAAAATTCAATATCTCCCAAACCACAAGGAATTAGAGTATAAAATTTATATGGATACAAAGATCTATGAGTCTACTATCTAATTCTTTGAACGGTGCATCAATCCGAGTTTTCTAGAGAAAGTTATGCCCATTTTACGAAACAGTGTCTGAGCTGAAAAGTGAAACTGGGGGCTGGACGAAGGTGTCGACTCTAGGAACAAAGGAGTCGCCTCCTGAGCTGAAGAAACATATCTGGGAGTTATCTGGGCAAAAGTGTCTCCTCCAGAGACTAAAGAGTCGCCTCCTGAGCTGAAGAAATAAATCTGGGAGTTCACTGGGACAAAAGTGTCGGCTCCAAAAATAAAGAGTCGCCTCCTAAGCTAAACGGATGAATCTGGGAGTTCACTGGGACAAGGAGTCGTCTCCAAAAACTGAAGAGTCCACTCCAAAGCTAAATGAATAAATCTAGGAGTTCACTGGGACAAGGAGTCGCCTCCAAAAACTGAGGAGTCTACTCCAAAGCTAAATACCCAGATTTTTACCCGAAAATCTTCAAACCTCACTCAAATCAAAATCAAACTCCATCAAAACTCTCACAAACTCTTCCAATGCTTCTAGGGTCCAAAGATTGACCCAAGAAGACCACAATAACAAAAAATCAAACACTTTAAACAAGAAAATCGAAGGGATCTAGGGTTTTAGGAACCCAAGCCCTAACTTGCATAAGTTGGGGATTTCACATCCCAAACCCTTAAATCTTTCAATGGGCCTTTCAACATTCTATACTTAGCTAATTTGGGACTCAAAAGAGTCACCCACAACAATCTAATAACACAACCCACAAAGATAGATATATACACATATATAATTATAGGAGGAGGTGAAACCCTACCTTTCTTCAAGCTTGCCCAAGTCTTCTAATGGCTTCAATCTCTTCCTTCACCTTCCTTCAAGCTCTTCTTCCTTCAATCTCCCTTGCCCTCTTTCTCCTCTCTTTTCTCCCTCTCTCAACCGATCGGGTGTCTGTGTGTGTGTATTTGTTTTATGTTTATATAAGAGTGTATAAAATGACACACATGGGAATAATCCCATGTGTCTCACCCTATAGGCTTAAGCTACAACACAAGCTCCCATTGGTCAATCTTGACTCAATTAAGGCAATAATTAATATTAAACAATGCAAATACTAGAAGTTTTCATTAATATAAATAAATAGAGGTTCGGGATATTACAGGGAGATTGGATTTGGTTTCCTAAGGGGAAGATTGGATTAGGTTTCCTAAAGGAAAGATTTGATTTGACGAGGATTTGGAAGGAGAGGTTTTAGAAACCCTAGATTTGGAAGGCTATAGTTTTGTCGTAGAAAATAAGTTTTGAAAATATGTATAGTTTTGATGTAGAAAACAAGAGGTTTTAGAAACCTAGGTTTTAAGGCAAGATTGAAAATCACATTTTTGGGGAGGAAAATTAGGGTTTCCTAATTGTGGGTTACAGGATTTGACTTGGGCTCCAAGGAAAGGAATTTTTGGAAAGTGTGTTTTTGGAAACGAAGATTTTTTAAAAGAAAACCTAGAGAGGAGTTTCTAGAAGATGAGTTTTGAAAAGACAGTTTTTGGAAAGATTTTTGGAAGGAGATTGTTGGAAATAATTTTAGGAAGGAGATCTAGGAAGCGTTTTTAGAAAGTAGATTTTGAGGAGAGTATTTTGGAAGGGAGTTTTGAAAAATAGATTTTTGAAAAGAGTTTTTAGAAAACAATTCTGGAAAGAGGAGCTTTTGGAAAGCATGTTGGAAAAGAGAATTTTAGGAGGAGGGATTTGAAAAGAGAGTTTTTAGAATATATATATATATATACATATATAAATATCTTACTTTCTTAAAGCAATTCTAACCATAAGAGGGCTAGAAACACTTTAAGAAAGTGGTTTTGAAAATAACAAGGTTTGAAAATATGGACTATGAAAGTCACTTTAAATGTAACACTTACCTAAAGCAATCTTGGCCATGGAAAGGCTAGAATCACCCTAGGGTTGTGATTTTGAAAACATGTTTTGAAAAAGGAGATTTTGATGCAGTTTTGAAAACAAGTTTAATGCAAGCTTTGAAAACGATTTTTGGAAGATGCAAGATCATGATATGTACAATGCAAATTTAGGGTCATGAACATACAAGGTTAAGGCTTCACCGCATAATCAAGGAGGCCGAATTCACGTGGTCTCCGGTTAGACTAAAAGAAAGGCCCCGACACGGTGACTCTCCAATAGCCTAATCTTACACATGGATCGGGAATCTCCTTGTTTCAATCATGCAAAGAAAGAGATGGGGGATTAAAACAGAGAAAACCCAAGTGGGTTAGGAGAGAGAAGAGAGAGGGGGGAAGTGCAGAAACTTAAAGAGAAAGCCTACAGTTGTAAGCACTCCATTTTTGACCGCTCAGCAGTCTACACTTCGTCCAGACTTGTTTTCAAGTCATTTTGGGCATATTCCTATCGAATCCAATTCTCTAGTTCCAAATTCCGTCTTTCCATCGCTTCGAGGGCCTGTCAGGCCCAAATAGAGGCAAAATGACCAAAATGCCCTTAGGGGCATTGTCCTTTCTTATTCCAATTCCAATCCATCTCTCGAGATAGTTTATTCCTCGAGACGGTTCGAGTAGCAAAACTACTCACCAAACCGTTAGAGTAGCGGAAATACTCACGAAACCGTTAGAGTAGCAGAAATACTCACAAAACCGTTAGAGTAGCGGAAATACTCACACCGTTAGAGTGGCGGAAACACTCAAAACCCAGGCACGTCTCTTCGGAGACGGTAAGACCCCTTTCCAATCCCTCTCTCGAGACAGTTTATTCCTCGAGACGGTCCGAGTAGCAAAACTACTCACAAAACCGTTAGAGTAGCGGAAATACTCACACCGTTAGAGTGGCGGAAACACTTAAAACCCTGGCACGTCTCTTCGGAGACGGTAAGACCCCTTTCCAATCCCTCTCTCGAGGCAGTTTATTCCTCGAGACGGTCCGAGTAGCAAAACTACTCACAAAACCGTTAGAGTAGCGGAAATACTCACACCGTTAGAGTGGCGGAAACATTCAAAACCCAGGCACGTCTCTTCGGAGACGGTAAGACCCCTTTCCAATCCCTTTCTTGAGACAGTTGATTCCTCGAGACGGTCCGAGTAGCAAAACTACTCACAAAACCGTTAGAGTAGCGAAAATACTCACAAAACCGTTAGAGTAGCGGAAATACTCACACCGTTAGGGTGGCGGAAACACTCAAAACTCAGGCACGTCTCTTCGGAGACAGTAAGACCCCTTTCCAATCCCTCTCTCGAGACAGTTTATTCTTCGAGATGGCTCCAATCCAGGCACGTCTCTTCGGAGACGGTAAGACCCCTTCCAATCCCTCTCTCGAGATAGTTTATTCCTCGAGACGGTCCGAGTAGCAAAATTACTCACAAAACCGTTAGAGTAACGGAAATACTCACAAAGCCGTTAGAGTAGCGGAAATACTCAACCCCATCCGAGTAGCAAAAATATTCAACCCCGTCCGAGTAGCGGAAATACTCCCAAATCATCAACCCCGTCCGAGTAGCGGAAATACTCACACCGTTAGAGCGGCAGAAACACTCAAAACCTAGGTCAACACCAGTGGCTGTTAGCCCACTTCGGTGGAAAATGACCAAACTACCCTTAGGACCTTTTCCGAGACTTTCCGGTCAAGATGACCATTTTGCCCCTAGGCATCCGAACGCCCCGGGAACCACACCGGCTCTGGGTATCAAATCGGTAATGTCCCGAGAATACTTTTTATAGTATTCTCAACCTTCCTTTACCTTTCCGAATCATTCCGAGTCAGTTCCGACCAACCCGGTACAAAATGACCGTTTTGCCACTGGAGGGCCAGTCTCCTTCTTCGACCACACCGGCTCTGGGTATCAAACCGGTAATGACCCGAGAATACTTTTTATAGTGTTCTCAACCTCCCCTTACCTTTCTGGATTATTCCGAGTCAGTTCCGGCAAACCCGGTACAAAATGACCGTTTTGCCCCTAGTGGGCTGGTCTCCTTTTCCGACCACGCCGGCTCTGGGAATCAAACCGGAAACCTCTGGGAACATTCTAAATAATGTTTCCAGATCCCAAGTCTTTTTTCGGGACAATCCGAGTTTGCCCCGGCAATTTTCCGGTTCGATTGACCGTTTTGCCCCTAAAGGCCCGGTCAACCTTTCCGACCCACCTTATCCTCACTTTCCAAGTCAAATACCTCCAGGACACTATTTTAAGTGTTCCTGCTCCTTTCCAGCCTTCCGGGTCATCCTCGGCTCCTTCAAATCATTCCCGGACTTTCCGGAGTCACTTCTAGTGAAGCCAGGCTAAAATTTACATGGTAGTCACTAGTACAGGCGCCCAAATCTAGTCAAAGATACGTTGCTTGCCGACCTTAAACCTTTCCTAATTGGCTGGCGCCACTAGTAGTGGTGCCAAGCCAAAAAATGGCCTGGCGCCACTGCAACAGGCGCCAGGTTTGTCCTCCTTCTATAAATACAGAGCCTCATTCAACGTGAAAAGGGTCTGCAAACTTAACCTAAGAATCCTATATTTCGATATACAGAGCTCGAGCACCTCCAAAAATCCTAGCCTCCTTAGGTTTTCTCAAACCCTAGCCACCATACACAAACCCTAGCCTTCTATACACTTATACACTCCCTCATACACTCATACACTAGCCTTCAACCATCCCTTGAAGACTTGAAGAGTTGCCATCCAAAGCTTGAAAACAACTCCTAAAGACTGAAGGTGAAGATCAAGATGAAGACCGAAGACCGCACGGCGCGTAAAATAAACTAGATACAAGGTAGGCTCTCTATTTAAGTTTCCGCACTTCCCCCTCTCTCTTCTTTCTCCAACCTACTTGGGTTTTCTCTATTTTAATCCCCCATCTCTTTCCCGCCCTTTCTTTGCATGCTTGAAACAAGGGGACTCCTGGTCCATGTGTAGGATTAGACTGTTGGAGAGTCACCGTGTCGGGGGCTTTCTTCTAGTCTAACCAGAGATCACGTGGGTTCGGCCCCCTTGATTATGTGGTGAAGCCTTAACTTTGTATGTTCACGACCCCAAATTGCATTGTGCATATCATAGTATTGCATCTTCCAAAATTCGTTTTCAAAAAGTTGTTTTCAAAAATCGTTTTCAAACTTGTTTTCAAAATTGCATCAAAAGCTCTTTTTCAAAAAATATGTTTTCAAAATCACAATCCTAGGGTGATTCTAGCCTTTCCATGGCTAGGGTTGCTTTAGGAAAGTGTTACATTAAAAGTGACCTTTTGGTCTATATTTTCAAATCTTGTTGTTTTCAAAACCGCTTTCCTAAAGTGGTTCTAGCCTTCTTATGGGTAGAATTGCTTTAGGAAAGTAAGATGTTTTTACACCTTCTAAAAACTCTCTTTAAAAATCTCTTCCTAAAAATCTCTTTTTCAACATAGTTTCCTAAAACTCCCCTCTTCAAAATTGTTTTCAAAAACTCCCTTCCAAAATCTATTTTTCAAAACTCTCTTTTTCAACTCCTCTCCAAAATCTTTTCCTTAAAATTCACTTTCTAAAATCACTCCCTAGATTCACTTTCCTAAAAAAAATCTCTCCTAAAAATCTTTTCAAAAACTCTCTTTTCTAAAATCTTCCTTCTTGAAATTCCCCTCTAGGTTTTCCTTCCAAAATCTTCGTTTCCCAAAAACGCACTTTCCAAAACTCCTTCTCTTTAAAATCTTTTTCCAAGAACTCCCTCTTTCCAAAAGTTCCTCCTTAAGATTCCCTTCTAGAAAACCTTCGCTTCTAAAAACGCATTTTCTAAAAATCTCTTTTCCTTAGAGCCCAAGTCAAGCCCTAGAACCCACAATTAGGAAACCCTAAATTTTCTTCCCAAAAACATGGTTTTCAAACTTGGCCTCAAACCTAGGTTTCCAAAATCTCTTGTTTTTTACATCAAAACTATACATGTTTCCAAAACTTATTTTCTATGTCAAAACTATAATCTAGGGTTTCTAGAATCTCCCTTTCCAAATCCTTGCCAAATCCTATCTTCCCTTTAGGAAATCAAATCAAATCTCCTCGTTTAGGAAACTAGATCCCGTCCTCCGTTTTTGGAAACAAAATCCAACCTTTCTCTTTTAGAAACCGAATCCAATCTCTTCTTAATCCAAACCTTTCCTAATTCAATTCCTTCCTAAACCATAAGTTTCCTAAACCTAAATTTTAAATCTTTCCTTAAATTTCAAAATCCAACTCTTTTTTAATTCAAATCCTTCCTAAACTTCCGTTTTCCTAAATCTTAAGTTTCCTAAACTTGAACATAAAAATCTTTCCTAAACTTTAAAACTCAACTTTCAAATCTTTCCTAATTCAACCCTTTCCTAATTCTACCCCTTTTTCAAAATCTTTTTCAAATCCAAGCTTTCAAATCTTTCTTAGATTCAAACCTTTCCTAATCTCAAGATTTTCTAAAACCCTTAAACTTTCTAAATCTTAAACTGTCTAAATTTCAAATCTTTCTAAATTCTAAACTTTCTTAAACTTCAAATCTTTCCAAATCTAAGACTTTTCTAAACTCAAAACTTTCTTAATTTAAGACTTTCTTAAGTTGAAACTTTCTTAATTCAAATATTTCCTAAATTGAAAACTTTCCTTTTTCAAACATTTCCTAAAACGAAACTTTCCTACTTTCAAAACTTCCCTATTTCAAAACTTTCTAAATTTAAAACTTTTCAATTTTCAAAACTTTCCAATTTCCAAACTTTCTTAAATTCAAAACTTTCCTAATTCGAAAACTTTCCAAAACTGAAAAACTTTCCTAAATCGGACCATTTCCTAATTCAAACATCTCCTAAAATCCAATCTTTCCAAATCTTCCAAGCCAAGTCAAATCTTTCCTAGGTTTCTCCTCTTTCCTAAGTCTAGGTTTCCTAAACCTCCTTCTTCCCAAAACCAAGTCTTTCCAAAATCAATCTTTCCAAAGCAAGTCCAATCCTCTCAATTCCAATTTCAAATCTCATTTTCTAATTTCAAATCAAATTCAATGTCCAATTCAAGTTCCTTCTTCAATCCACTCTTCTATTTTCAATCGGACTCCGATCCGAACTACGATTGACCTGATTCCCCCAAAGGGATACGTAGGCAACCTTCATAGGTGCGATCACAATACTTTTTTAAACTTTCAATTCCACCCCCATGGGTGCGGTTTCCAAAATCTTTCCAAATCTCAAATTCTAATCTATTTTCAAAATTTCAATTTCTAAATTTCTATTTTCAAATTTCTACTTTCAATTTTCAAACTTTCCAATTTCAATTTCATCTCTTCAAATCTATTTTCAATCAAATCAATCTCTTTTCAAATCTATTTTTCAATTCTCTTAACTTGCACTTGCATATCATCATCATATTAGTTTCTTTTTTAAACATTATTTTTCAAAGTGGATAGGATTGACCATCAGTTAATTAAAGGCTCTCATAAGTGAATCTAGGATAGATTGACATGTAGGTACCGAAAGGGCGGGGTAGGGTGATAGCTTAGTGTGTCTTCCCTACACGTAACCAACCTTCGAACTTAGATCACTGTTTTCAAAGACCAAAAGGAGTTATTTTCAAAAAAGGGCTAAATATTTTCCAAAGGTTGCCAAACAACCTGTTTTTCTAAAAAACCCTCTCTTGAGGATGTTTTCCAAAATCCTTTTTCAAAAACCCTAAGTGTAGTCTTCGGATTATCCTTAGTTTTTAGGTGACCTAACTCACCTTAATCGAGTTAGGTGGCGACTCCGAATCTTTTTCAAAAGCCCTTTATTCAAATCAAAATTTTAATTTAAACCTAGTCGCACTCATTCTCTTAGGAGGGTGAGTTTTAACGAGAGAGTACAACATTTTTCCCGCTTGTGTGAGTATTCCTCGAGTACGAAAAATCTGGGCGCGACAACCGTATGTCTTGTTTATTTTGCGTGCCTTGCTTTTCTTTGGTCTTCATTTTGATCTTTGTCTTCAATCTTCAAGACTTTGTCTTCAATCTTCAAGGCTTCAGTTTGCAGCACTTCAAGTCTTCAAAGGAGGCTTGGAGGCTAGTGTATGAGTGTATGGGGGTGTGTCTGAGTGTATAGGAGGCTAGGGTTTGGAAAACCTAAGGAAGCTAGGGTTTTGGGAGTGTACGAGCTCTGTATATCGAATATTAGTGTTTTTAGACTGAGTTTGCGGACCCCTTTCACGTTAGAAGAGGCTCTGTATTTATAGAGATGGGATAGACCTGGCGCTTGTTGCAGTGGTGCCAGGCCAAAAATGCTTCTTGCGCCAATAGGAGTGGCACCAGCCGATTAAGAAACTATTAAGGTCAGCAAGCAATGTATCTTTGACTAGAGTGGCTCCGAAAAGTCCAGGAATGATTTGAAGAGGCAGGGAATGACCCGGAAGGCCGGAAAAGAGCAAGAACACTTAGAATAGTGTCCTGGAGGTATTTGACTTGAAAAATGAGGATAAGATGTGTCAGAAGGGTTGACCGGGCCTTTAGGGGCAAAACGGTAATCAGATTGGGAAGCTGCCGGGACAAACCCGGAATGGACTGGAAAAAGACTCAAGACTTGGAAACGTTATTTAAAATGTTCCCAAGAGGCTACCAGTTTGATACCTGTCACGCCCATATTTTTCGCACTCGAGGAATACACACACAAGCGAGAAAAACACTGTACTCTCTCGTTAGAACTCACCCTCCTAGAAGAACGAGTGCGACTAGGTTTGAATTGAAAATTGATTTGAATAAAGGGCTTTTGAAAAAAGTTTGGAGTCGCCACCTAACTTGATTAAGGTGAGTTAGGTCACTTAAAGACTAAGCATAGTCCAAAGACTACACTTAGGGTTTTTGGAAAAGGTTTTGAAAATATCTCCTCAAGAGAGGGTTTTTAAGAAAAATAGGTTGTTTGGAAACCTTTGAAAAATATTTAGCCCTTTTTGAAAAATAACTCCTTTTTGATTTTTGAAATCAGTGATTCTAGGTTCGGAGGTTGGTTACGTGTAGGGAAGGCACACTAAGCCATCACCCTACCTCGCCCTTTCGGTACCTACATGTCAATCCACCCTAGATTCACCTATGAGAGTCTTCAGCTAACTACTGTTCAATCCTATCCACTTTAGAAAACAATGTTTAGAAAAACATGATGCATGGTATGCAAATGCAAGAAAAGAAAGTTAGAAAATAGATTTGGAAAGAGATTTGAAAAGATAGAATTGAAATTAGAAAGTTTTAAAATTTGGAAATAGAAATTTGGAAATGGAAGTTTGAAAATAGATTGGAGATTTGAAAAGATTGTCAAATTTGAGGTTTGAAAAAGAGTTGTGGAAATAGAAACTTGAAAATGTTGTGACCGCACCCATGATGGTTGCCTACGTATCCTTTTGGAGGAATCAGGTTAGTCGTAGTTCGGACAAGAGTCCGATAGAAAATAGAATGTTTGATTTGAAAAAGGAGTTGAATTGGAATTTGGATTTGATTTGAATTTAGAATAGAGGATTGGAAATTGGAAGTGTTTTGGAAATATTGAGGTTTAAGAAACCTAGACTTAGGAAAGATGAGATTTAGGAAAGACTGTAGATGAAGAAAACTTGACTAGACTTGGAAAAGTTTTGAGAAAAGATTTGACTCGAATATTAGACTCGGAAGATTAGGAAAGATTGGATTTAGGAAGGGTTCGAATTAGGAAAGTTTCAAATTAGGAAAGTTTTGAATTTAGAATGTTTCAACTTAGGAAAGTTTTGAATTTGGAATGTTGTGAAATAGGGAAGTTTTGAAAATTGGAAAGTTTAGAAAACAAGGAAGTTTTGAAAATAAGAAAGTTTTGAGTTTAGAAAGTTTTGAAATTTGGAAAGATTTGAAATTTAGAAAGTTTAAGATTTAGAAAGTTTTAGAGTTTGAATTTTAGAAAATCTTGAGATTAGGAAAGGTTTGAGTTTAAGAAAAGTTTGAAAACTTAGATTTGAAAAGTTAAGATTTGGAAAGGGATGGAATTAGGAAAGGGTTGAGTTAGGAAAGATGTGGAAGCTTAATGTTTAAAGAAATATTTGAAAGTTTTAGGAAACTTGTGATTTAGGAAGGTAGGAAATTAGGAGAGAGTAGAATTAGGGAAGATTTAAATTTTGAGTTTTAAAATTTAGGAAAGATTGTTATGTTCAAGTTTTAGAAATTTAAGATTTAGGAAAGTGGAAGATTAGGAAGGATTTGAATTAGGAAAGATTTGGATTTGAAAGGATTGAGATTCCTATTTCCTAAAACAAGGGATTAGATTTTGTTTCTAAAAGAGAATGTTTGATTTTGTTTCCAAAAACGGAGGATTGGATCTAGTTTCCTAAATGGGAAGATTGGATTTGGTTTCCTAAAGGAAAAAAAATTTGGTTTCCTAAAGGAAAAATTGGATTTGGTTTCGTAAAGGAAAAATTAGATTTGGTTTCATAAAAAGAAGATTGGATTTGACAAGGATTTGGAAAGGGAGGTTTTTAGAAACCCTAGATTTGGAAGACTATAGTTTTGACGTAAAAAAAAGGTTTTGGAAATATGTATAGTTTTGATGTAAAAAGGGAGATTTTGGAAACCTAGGTGTTAAGGTAAGTTTGAAAATCATGTTTTTGGAAAGAAAACTAGGGTTTTCTAATTGTGAGTCCTAGGGCTTGACTTGGGCTCTAAGGAAAGAGTTTTTGGAAAGTGTGTTTTTTGGAAAGGAGATTTATAGAAGGGAATCCTAGAGAGGAGTTTCTAGAGAGAAGATTTTGGAAAGAGAGTTTTTAAAAAGATTTTTAGAAGGAGATTGTTGGAGAGAGTTTTAGGAAAGTGAATTTAGGGAGTGTTTTTAGAAAGTGAATTTTGAGGAGAGAGAGTTTTTGGAAAGAGATCCTAGTGAGGAGTTTTTTAGAAAGAGATTTTTAAGAAAGAGATTTAGGAAGAGGTTTTTGTAAGAAGGAAACCTAGGGAACGTTTTTGGAAAGTGGACTTTGAAGAGAGCGTTTTGGAAAGGAGTTTAAAAATAGAAGTTTTGGAAAATAGATTTTTGGAGGGAGTTTTTGAAAACAACTTTGGAAAGAAGAGTTTTTAGAAATCATATTAAAAAAGACGGTTTTAGAAAGAGAGACTTTTGAAAAGAGAGTTTTTTGAAAAATATAAAAATGTCTCACTTTCCTAAAGCGATTCTAATCATAAGAAGGCTAGAACCACTTTAAGAAAGTGGTTTTGAAAACAGCAAGGGTTGAAAATATGGACCATAGTGGTCACTTTGAATGTAACACTTTTCTAAAGCAATCCTAGCCATGGAAAGGCTAGAATCACCCTAGGATTGTGATTTTAAAAACAAGTTTTGAAAAAGAGGATTTTGATACAATTTTAAAAACAAGTTTGAAAACGATTTTGAAAACAACTTTGAAAATGACTTTTGGAAGAATGCAAGAATCATGATATGCACAATCCAAATTTGGGGTCGTGAACATACAAGGTTAAGGCTTCACCACATAATCAAGGGGGCCGAACCCACGTGGTCTCCGGTTAGACTAAAAGAAAGCCCCCGACATGGTGACTCTCCAATAGTCCAATCCTACACTTGGACCAGGAATCCCCTTGTTTCAAGCATGCAAAGAAAGGGGGGGTAAAGAGATGGGGGTTTAAAATAGAGAAAACCCAATGGGTTAGGAGAGAGAAGAGAAGGGGGGAAGTGCAGAAACTTAAAGAGAAAGCCTACCGTATGTCTTGTTTATTTTGCACGCCATGCTTGTCTTCGGTCTTCGTTTTGGTCTTCATCTTCAATATTCAAGAGTTGCCTTCAATCTTCAAAACTTCAGATTGCAGCCCTTAAAGTCTTCAAAGGGGGGGTTGGAGGCTAGTGTATAAGTGTATGGGGGTGTGTATGAGTGTATAGGAGGCTAGGGTTTGTGTATGGTGGCTAGGGTTTGGAAAACCTAGAGAAGTTAGGGTTTAGGGAGTGTACGAATTCTGTGTATCGAAAATTAGGGTTTTAGTCTGAGTTTGCGGACCTCTTTCACGCTGGAGGAGGCTCTGAATTTATAGAGATGGGATAGACTTGGCGCCTATTGTAGTGGCATCAGGCCAATTTTCCTCTTGGCGCCACTAGGAGTGGCGCCAGACCATTTCTAAAAGGTGTGGTCGGAAAAGGTGACCGGCCCACCAGGGGTAAAACAGTTATTTTGCATCGAATTTGCCGGAACTGACTCAGAATGATCTGAAAGGATAAAGAAAGGTTGAGAATACTATAAAAAACAATCTCAGAAGGTTACCAATTTGATACCCAGAGCCGGCGTAGCTTAGAAAAAGGCAACCGGCCCACTAGGGGACAAACGGTCATTTTGCACAGGGTTTGCCGGAATTGACTCGGAATGATCCGAAAAGATAGAGGAAGGTCAGGAATACTATAAGGAGTATTCTCGGGAGGTTACCGGTTTGATACCCAGAGCCGGTGTGGTTCCCGGGGCATTCGGATGCCTAGGGGCAAAATGGTCATCTTGACCGGAAAGTCTTGGAAGAGGCCCAAGGGGCAGTTTGGTCATTTTTCACCGAAGTGGGCTAGCAGGCACCGGTGTTGACCTGAGTTTTGAGTGTTTCCGTCACTCTGACGGCGGTCGCGTGATACAGGGGTTTGTTGGCAAGTCCCTATATCGACCTGTTTGCGTGTATTTTCGCTACTCTGACTATTCGCGATCATTCCCGAGACTGCCTAATCTCGGGAAGCAGCTAAAGGGACTTAGAGCCTCAGAAGTCAACTTTTTCGGAAGGCGTGCCTAAATGAACATTTCTACATTGGCGGGCTAGCAAGCACCCAAGGTGGACCTTTCTACCATCTAGGGGACTTGGGGTCTCATTCCAGTTGATAGGTTTAAAGGGACTTACTGTTCTGAAGAGATTTTCTTCGAAAAACGTGCCGAACCATTGTGAGGAATAAACTATCTCGAGAGAGGGATTGGAATTGGAAATGGGTCTTATCGTCTTCGGAAAGACGTGCCTAATTGGAGTAGATTTACCGTCTCGAGGAATAAACTGTCTTGAGAGAGGGATTGGAATCAGAATGGGGTCTTATCGTGTTCAGAAAGACGTGCCTGATTTGGAATTGGAAAGGGGACTTATCGTCTTCGGAAGACGAGCCTGATTTGGAATTGGAAAGGGGACTTACCGTCTTCGGAAAGACGTGCCTGATTTGGAATTGGAAAAGGGACTTACCGTCTTCGGAAAGACGTGCCTAATTTGGAATAGATTTACCGTATCGAGGAATCAACTGTCTCGAGGGAGGGATTAAAATTGGAATTGAAAAGGACAATGCCCCTAAGGGCATTTAGGTCATTTTGTCTCTATTTGGGCCTGGTGGGCCCGTAAAGCGATAGACAGACGGGATTTAGACTTAGAGAGTTGGTTTCGATTAGAATATGTCCATATTGACTTGAGTACAAGTCTGGACGGAGTATAGACTGCAGGGCGGAAAAAAATGGGGTTCTTACAATACCCAGAGCCGGTGTGGTTGGAAAAAGCGACCGGCCCACCTGAGGCAAAACGGTCATTTTGCACCGGATTTACCGAAGCTGACTTAGAATGATCCAGAAAGATAGAGGAAGGTCGGGAATACTATAAGAAGTATTCTTGGGAGGTTACCAGTTTGATACCCAGAGTCGGTGTGGTCCCCGGGGCGTCCGGATGCCTAGGGGCAAAATGGTCATCTTGACCAGAAAGTCTCGGAAAAGGTCCAAGGGACAGTTTGGTCATTTTTCACTGAAGTGGGTTAGCAGGCACCAATGTTGACCTGGGTTTTGAGTGTTTTTGTCACTCTGACGGCGGTCACATGATACAGGGGTTTGTTGGCAATTCCCTATATCGACCTGCTTGTGAGTATTTTCGCTACCCTGACGGTTGTGATGTTTGTGAGTATTTTCGCTACTTTGACGGTTCATGATCATTCTCGAGACTGCTTAATTTCAGGAAGCTGCTAAAGGGGACTTAGCGCCTAAGAAGTCAACTTTCTCGGAAGGCGTGCCTAAACGGACATTTCTACATTGGCGGGCTAGCAGGCGCCAAAGGTGGACCGTTCTACCATCTAGGGGATTTGGGGTCTCGTCCTGGTCGACAGGTTTAAAGGGACTTACCGTCTCGAAGAGATTTTCTTCGAAAAATGTGTCGGACCGTCTCGAGGAATCAACTGTCTCGAGAGAGGGATTGGAATTGAAAAGGGGTCCTATCGTCTTTGAAAAGATGTGCCTGATTTGGAATAGATTTACCGTCTCGAGGAATCAACTGTCTCGAGAGAGGGATTGGAATCAGAAAGGGGTCTTATCGTCTTCAGAAAGACGTGCCTAATTTGGATTTGGAAAGAGGACTTACTGTCTTTGGAAAGACGAGCCTGATTTGGACTTGAAAATGGGACTTACCGTCTTCAGAAAGACGAGCCTGATTTGGAAATGGAAAGGATAATGCCCCTTAAGGGCATTTCGGTCATTTTGCCTCTATTTAGGCCCGATGGGCCCGCGAAGCGATGGACAGATGGGATTTGGACTTATAGAGTTAGTTTCGATTGGAATACGTCCATATTGACTTGAGTACAAGTCTGGACGGAGTGTTGACTGCCGAGCGGTAAAAAAATGGGGTGCTTACAAATATCTGCACAACAAGCTCATCAATCAGCCTGCAGGCAATGGTGGAAATGTATCTCAAACTAATTAGCCTATTTTAAAGACTAATAGAAGAAGAAAATCAAAATAGCTCATTGAACTTGGTTACCAAAAATCTAAATTCCATTTTCAGTCAAGATCAAGGTCTCTAAAAGGAGGGATGCAATAGACTCACCTCTATCTTCCCTGCTTTCTCAGAATATCAAAAATAGGAACAAGGTCATCATTCACCAACTGGAGGAGGACATCAGATCCAAGGCCACAAACACCATGTAATTGGGGAAGAAATTGGGAATTAATTTCAATGGGAAAGAAGACTTCACTCTGGCTGCTTTATCACGAGCAGAATGGGCAGATTTGGAGAATTTAAACAAGAAGAAGAAAAGGTTCGTTGGAACATTTACTTGAGAGGTTATACAAGCTTTCAGATAAATAAAGGTAGAATCCATGAAGATAGTCTCTTGGAATGTAAGGGGTCTTGGGAAACTAGAAAAAAGGAGGATGGTAAAACAGTTAATAAAGGAGAGGAATGTTGACATGCTTCTGGTACAAGAATGAAAATGGAAGGAATGTAGCTCTCCAAGAGTAAAATCAGTATGGAGTTCAGATGATTTTGATTGAGTAGCACCTAACTCAGCAGGATGATCTGGTGGTTTATAATATGTATGGAATATAACCTTCTTTCTACGGATGCCAGCCACATTGATCAGAAATTCATCCTTTTAAGAGGGAGATTAATGAACAATTACCAATGTTTGATAATTAATTGCTATGGACCTGTAGATGATCCTCAGAGGGAAGCTTTGTGGAACCAACTTTATCAGATCAGAAAATCCCATCAATTGCCATGCTGTATAGGTGGAGATTTTAATGAAGTGCTGAAGATAGGTGAAAGAAAGGGGTCAACATCACTTTCAAAAGGAATGAATGTTTCAAAAGCTTTGTTATTAAGGGTGAATTCTCAAATTTACCTATAGAAGGCAGGACCTTTACTTGGACCAATATGCAGAAAGATGAAAAGTGGAGCAGGCTGGACAGATTTCTCCTCTGCATTGATTGAGTTGAGAAATGGAAATACTCTCAGTAGGGTTTGCAAAAATGGCGCTCTAATCACTACCCTATCTTGCTATCTGATGAGATAAAAGATTGGGGGCCAAAATCATTCAAAGTTTTTAATGTCTGATTGGACAAAAGGAGGATTTGATTCAATCATCATGGCAAAGGACTATTGAAGATGGGTGGGGTGGTTATGTACTTCTAAAAAAATCTTTAAGCTCTTAAGAAAAATATTAAGCTTTAGAAGTCCTCCAACCTTGGGGAGCTAAAGAAGGCAATTGCCAGCTTGACTGATTCAATCATGAGTTAGATATTAAAAGTGAGGTCAGTCCGTTAGATGAGGCAGAAGTCATTAAAAGAAGAGAAACAAAATGGGAGCTGTGGAAGGCATGCAACATGGAGGATTCAATGATCAGGAAGAAATCAAGGGTTCTATTGGAGTATTGTTCATCCTTATGATATGTATGGGTGCGCGAGAAATAAGTGTGGGGGTGTCCGGAATTGTGGTAGGGCTATGGTTGGTGAAAAGGAACGTGTTTTCTTTCTCAATTCATGGGTTCCATTGTTGATGTAATTTTGAAAGGAGAGAAAAAAGGAAGAAAAAAAGAGAAGGGAAGTGATGGAGGAAATTGCTTTTAATGTCACAAATTATACATGTTCATAATCCCTCCTAAAATTCTAAGAAATGGGTCTGTTTATATGGGATATATACAAAGACAGAAGCTGTTGAATGGAGTGATTGGTTTTATATGTTTTATATATTCGAAATTGAGTTGATTTATTTTTGCTCCACTAGTTTCGATGGCTTTTGAGCTACATTCCCAAATATTTTCCACCTTTATCCTAAACCCCGTTATAACTCTTGAAAAGTCCTTATGATTCGTGTTATGTATGTGATCCTAGTCGTGGAGAATGAGAAGAGACACAAGTCTATGGTAGATCATTTTCATTGGAATGAATTTGAGTGATACACATACCCTTTAAATATATGAGAGTAGAGTGTTTATTTCCGTGAGGGTCTACATATTCAGTTTACTCTATCTTTAAGTGGAAATGCTTGCTAAGTGATTGTGAGTTGTTTGAGAATGTTGTTCATGATATGTTATGAGTTTTGAAGAGGTTGGTTGTTTTTTGTTGAGACTTTGACATCTCAGGAAAGTGAGTTTGAGTTTTGCTCGAGGACAAGCAAAGGTTAAGTGTGGGCGAATTTGATGAGAATGCAAATGTCATATTTTTCTCCCTTAATGTTTAATTTTTTATACTTATTTGGTACCTAAAGATACTCACTATTTTTATATTTTGACTTAGGGTGCTATGGAATGCCCAGGAAGAAGATCTTAGCTTAAAAGTGGCGAATTTTCGCGAGATTAGAAGCAACATTCGAAGAAGCATTCGAACGGTCCCAAGAGGCGTTCGAACGGCTAAGTATGCGTTCAAACGCTACGTCAAACGGATACACGTCAAGTTTAGGTTCGAAAAGCGTTCGAAAGATTCAGAAAGCAAGTTTTACCATTCGAAGTGCGTTCGATGCACCATTCGAACGGTAGTCCGACACGTTCAAACGGTGGCAAGGGCGTTCGAATGGTCGTGCACAGCTGCAGAATTTTAGAAGCCTATAAAAGCTGAGAATGTTTTTTTTTTTAGGTTTGTTGACGCTTTTCATATTATTCAAGGTCATTCTTTGAGTTGTTTTCATGGCCCTGCATGGCTAAACACTGAATCTTGGTCAAAGGAGAGAGAAACCTCGGAATTAATAATAAACTGTGAGATCTAATTTGTTTTCATTATTCGATTTATGCTTTGAGTATCGGATGTTCTTCTGTGCATATTTTCATGATTGTCTTGTTTAATCGCTCGAAGGCTTGCTAGTTTATTAATCATTGCAATTTACTGCTGAGTTAGATATCAAATCCGTAATTGTTTAATTCCTCTGATTTGTGAAGCAACTGAGATTTAATGATTTACTGTGTTGGGAATTATTATATCTTAAGAAGGGCATTTGACTAAATTAAATGCAACCGTGTGTGCTTGTATTGTTTAGTATTATCGATCTCTCTAATTCTTAAGGCTGGTAATAGATTAAACCTTGTGTGCTTATCCTGGGTTGTTTAATAGTTAGGGTTAATCAAATCGCTTGTTTCTGATTAACTACAACTAAGGACTCAGAATGTCCAAAGGTTATCAATTTGATACCTAGAGCTAATGTGGTCGAAAAAGGCGACCAGCCCATTAGGGGCAAAACGGTCATTTTGCACCGGGTTTGCCCAGAATGGAGGGAAGAAAGATGACGGGATTAAAATAGAAATGAAGTGAATGATAAAGATAATGAAAGGTTAAAAATACTATCAAAAGAATTCTCGGTCAACCGGGTTTGCCGAAATTGACTCGGAATGATCCGGAAAGATAATGAAAGGTTAAAAATACTATCAAAAGAATTCTCGGAAGGTTACCGGTTTGACACCCAGAGTCGGTGTGGTCCCCAGGGCGTTCGGATGCCTAGGGTGTCTAGATTGCCTTTAAGACGATCTTGGAAAGGTAGACTTATCGTTCTGAGGACTTAGGTACTTTCTCAAGAAACGTGTCAGAAATGGCCCTAGGGACAGTTTGGTCATTTTTTTACCAAGTGGGCTAGCGGGCACCGGTGTTGAGCTGGGTTTTGAGTGTTTCTGCCACTTTGACGGCGGTCCCGTGATATAGGGGTTTGTTGGCAATTCCCTATATCGACCTGTTTACAAGTACTTCCGCTACTCTGACGGTTCGCGACTATTCCTGAGATTGCTTGATCTCGGAAAGCTGCTAAGTGGACTTAGCGCTTGAGGAATCATTTTTCTCAAAAGGCGTGCCGAAATGAACATTTCTGCATTGGCGGGCTACCAGACACCAAAGGTGGACCGTTCTACCATCTCGGGGACTTAGGGTCTCATCTTGGTCGATGAGTTTGAAGGGACTTACCGTTCCGAAGAGTTCACTCGGAAATGTGCCAGATTGGAGGGTCTTACCACCTTGAGGAATCAACTTTCTCGAAAGGTGCGTCTAATTTAATTGGAATTGGAATCGGAAATAGAATTGGAAAAGGGACTTACCGTCTTCGGAAAGACGTGCTTGTTAGAATTGGACCGAACATTACCCTCAAGGGCATTTTGGTCATTTTGCCTCTATTTGGGCCAAGTGGGCCCACGAAGCGGTTTGATTGACGGGATTAGACTTGAAAAGTTGATTTAGATTGGAATACGTCCATATTGACTTGAGTACAAGTCTGGATGGACTGGAGACTGCTGAATGCGCAAAAATAGGGTGCTTACAATAAAGAATTCAAAAACTACTTTAAAAAGCTTTTCGAAGACAAGTTCACAAGGGCATTTCCAATCCAAACTCTACCTCCAAAGTTTTCAAACAAGATCTTAAAACATTTTCAAAACTCCCTTGAGCTGTTTCAAAGCACTCCCAAAACTCTCTTGGGTTAATTCCAAAAACATTAAAAATCATCTTCAAACCCGATTTCAAAAACACTTCAAACATCCCAAGTGTTACTTCAAATGCATTTTCTAAATTCTCAAGTTTACTTTTTCCAAAGATCTCAAATTGTCTTCAAAACTTTCCAAAGACCTCAATGCGTATTCAAAGTTCCCAAAGGCACTGATGTGCCTATTTTTCAAAATTGGACCCCAATGTGTCTTTTCAAATTAAGACCCAAATGTGTCTTCCAATGGTCTTAATGCGCCTATTTTCTATCAGGCCCTAGCTTAATCTACGAATGACCTAATTATCACCAAATGAGATATGTAGGCAACCTAATATGGTGCGGTCATAACCTTTATTTCAACTCAAGTTCCCTTCTCAAACATTTCTATCAAGTCAAGATTTCCATTTCAAATCCCTTCAAAACTTTCTATTTTTTTTAAAATATCTTTTCCAAGACTTTCATCATGCATCATTCGGCCAAACCCATTTTTCAAAATTCTAAAGTGGATATTAAGTAGATACTAGTAACCGGTTATTCAGGTGAGTGAACCAAGGGTGAATAGACATGTAGGTACCGAAAGGGCGGGGTAGAGTGATGATCTTAGGATATCTTTACTACACATAACCAACCTTTGGACCATAGATTTCTAGTTTCAAAGACCAACCCGGAGTCACGTTTTTTAAAAGGACTTTACAAACGTTTTCCAAAGGTTACTAAAAACCTCTTTTTTAAAAAGCCTTTTCAAGGACGTTTTCGAAACTTTTTCAGAAAACCTAAGTCTAGTATTTGGATTATACTTAGTTTTAGGTGACCTAACACATCTTTAATCATGTTAGATGGCGACTCTAAATTTTTTTTCAAAAAACCCTTATTCAAATCAATTTCCAATTTAAACCTAATCGCACTCATCCTTTTAGAATGATGAGTTCTAACAAGAGAGTACCACGTGTTTTTCACTTGTTTTCTCGAGTGCGAAAAATCGGGGTGCAACAATGCCCACTTATATCCACTTGAAAAAGTTTTGAAAAGGGGTTTGTCATCAATTTTTTGATATATGAATGCATGATACAATTTGAAGAAAGTTTGAAAGAAACTTGGGCTTGGATTTTGAAAAGGGGTATTTGAGTTTGAAAAGGGGTTATGACCGCACCTATGAAGGTTACCTACGTATCTCATTTAGTGAGAACCATGTCAGTCATACTTCGGACTCGGGGTCTAATTAAAAATATGCATATTGGGGCCTTTGAGAAGTTTTTGAAATTTGGGCTCAAGAGAGTTTGGAGACTCAATTGGAGGTCCTTAAAAACGGGATTTGGATTTGAGGAAACTCTTGTGAACTTGTCTCGAAAATACTTTTAAAAATAGATTTTATATACCTTATGAAAGGTATGTTGAATATTTCATCGCCTTTCAGAGGTTAGCTATATGGGAGCTAAACTCTTTCAAGGCCATGAGTTTTGAAAAATATTTTTAGAAAAGAGGCTAAACACTTCGTTTAGGGTTTTGGACTTTAGGGTTATAGAGCTCAGGTTTGCATGTCTCACTTGATCTTGGACAACCCCAACCATAAAAGGCTTAGGATTTCTTCAAGAGCATGATGTTTAAAAATGAATTTTGAAAAATGTTCAAGGTTTGGAACCATAACATGAATCTTATAGGTTTCACTTGATGTATAACTTTCCTTAGGCAACCCTAATCATGGAGAAGGTTAAGATCACCTTAGGGTTGTGAGCTTTGGAAAAAGTTTTGATAATAGTAAGTGTTTAACCATTTTGAATTGAGACAAATTTAAGAGAGCTTTTGAAAACATTTTAGTGCAGGAGAGGAGTGTTTTGACAAGATTTTTGGATTTAGAGTTTTTTGAAAATTCAAAGGAGTAAGACGTTTTTGAAAACATGTTTTGAAAAGATCATTTGAATTGAAAAGATGATTTGAAAAGAGGTTTAGAGTTTGAGTCTTGAAGCCATCTAACTTTGGTTGAGCAAACTAGGGTTAAAGTAACCTAGGGTTAGGTTGACCAAGGGTTAGACCACCAAAGGTTTAGTCGAGCTAAGGTTTAGGAGACCTATAGTTTAGGAAAGTTCGGTTTCAAGAAACCTAGGGTTTTGGAAGGTGGATTTGGAATATGGTTTAGGGTTAGAAATGTGGTTTTATGCATGCACTTGAAAAGGAAATGTGAAAAATCTATGATTTTATGTGAGAAAAAGATATGATTTTATGTTGGAAAGGAAATATTTGTTTTTGTTTCCTAAATGAAAGGATTTGATTTTGTTTCAAAAAATAGAAGATTTAATTTTGTTTCTAAAAATAAAAGATTCTATTTTATTTTCAAAATGGAATGATTTGATTTGATTTGAAATTGAAACTGGTAAGATTGGACTTGAAAATCTTATGATTTCATGTGAAAGACTTTGTAATTTTATGTAATACTTTTTGAAAACAACTCAAGAGAGTTATGCACTTTTGAAGACATAATGTAACAAGGACTTTGAAGACCATCTTTTAATGCAATTTGAAGTATGATGAATGAAAGTTAGGGGATGAAACAAGACTTTCTAATACATGAATTCCTAGGGCTTCAAGAAAACAACCCTTTGACCAATTTTTGAAAAAGCATTCAAATGTGAAATTTAAAGAGGTTTAAAATAACTAGGTTTTGAAAGAGGTGTCTAGGGTTCAAAACCCTAATGTGGCCTTTGGAGGCCTCTTTGAATATATCACTTTCCAAAGCCAACCCTAACCATAAAAAGGCTAGAATCACTTTAGGGTTGTGATTTCCTAAGAGCAAATTAGGGCTTGAAACCCTAATATGAACCTTGGTGGCCACTTTGAATGTGTTACTTTCCTAGGGAAACCCTAACCACAAAGAGGTTAGAATCATCCTAGGATTATGAGCTTGAAAGTAAAGCAATTGTAACCAATGCATGAACATGACAATTATAACAATACAAAAAGTCGTGAACATACAAGGCTTAAGGTCTCACCACAAAACCAAGAAGGCTCGACACCACACCATCACAAGGTAAACTATAGGAAGGTCCCCAACTGCTGACCTCGCCAAGGCTTTCCCTAGGCAAGGACCCAAGGTCCAATTGTTTTAAGCATGCTAGAAAGGGAGGTAGAATATGGAGATTAAGATAGAGAATAGTCCAAGTGGACTATAAGGGAAAAGAGAAGGATTGGGAGATTACAATATGTAAATAGGAAACCTATCTTGTCTTCGAAACCTTTTTGGTGCTTTAATGGAGGCTTGAATTAAACTTGGGAAGCCTTCAAGAGCTTTAAAAGGGCTGGAGTTGGCCTTCAATGGTGCTTGTAGGCTAGGGTTTGGAGTGTATAGGCTAAGGAGGCTAAAGTCCTTGAAGGAACTAGGGTTTTGGGAGATTTTTGGGGGCTGTCTTGAGAGAGGCAGAGTTTCTTTGCAATTTCAAACCTGTAATACGCCACTAAGAGTAGTGCCTAACCAAATTTTGGCTTGGCGCACTTGTCATGTCCAGATTTTTCGCATTCAAGGAATACACACACAAGCAGGAAAAACACTGTACTCTCTCGTTAGAACTCATCCTCCTAAAAGAATGAGTG
Source organism: Euryodendron excelsum (assembly GCA_033060915.1). Lineage (NCBI taxonomy): Eukaryota > Viridiplantae > Streptophyta > Magnoliopsida > Ericales > Pentaphylacaceae > Euryodendron > Euryodendron excelsum. The sequence goes on from CM065392.1 coordinate 22,027,989, forward strand.
CGACTAGGTTTGAATTGAAAATAGATTTGAATACAAGGCTTTTGGAAAACATTTGGAGTAGCCACCTAACTTGATTAAGGTGTGTTAAACTAAGCATAATTCGAAGACTGCACTTAGGATTTTTGAAAACGATTTTAAAAATACTTCCTCAAGAGAGGGTTTTTAGGAAAACATGTTGTTTGGTAACCTTTGGAAAATAACTAAGCCCTTTTTGAAAATAAACTCTATTTTGATCTTTGAAAATAGTGATTCTAGGGTCAGAGGTTGGTTACGTGTAGGGAAGACACACTAAGCCATCACCCTACCCCATCCCTGCGGTACCTACATGTCTATTTATCCTAAATTCACCTATGAGAGTCCTCAACTAACAAATATCCAATCCTATCCACTTTAGAAAAGAATTTTTAAAAGAATGATGCATGATGTGTAAATGCAAGAAAAGAGAGTTGGAAAATAGATTTGGAAAGAAATTGATTTGATTTAAAAAGAAATTTGAAAAGATAGATTTGAAATTGGAAAGTTTTGGAGATTAGAAATAGAAATTTTGAAATAGAAATTTGGAATAGATCATGGAATTGGAAGCTTGGGAGAGATTAGGAAATTGGAAAACTTGAAGAGGATTATGGAATTGGAGATTTGAAAAAAGTTGTGGAAATAGAAACTTAAAAAAGGTTGTGGAATTTGAGAATTGAAAAAGGTTGTGGAATTTGAGAATTGAAAAAGGTTGTGGAATTGGAGATTTTACAAAGGTGGTGGAAATAGAAGCTTGAAAAAGTTCGTGACCGCACCTATGAGGGTTACCTACCTATTGTTTTGGAGGAATCAGGTCAGTCGTAGTTTGGACCAGAGTCCGATAGAAAAATAGAAGGTTTGATTGGAAAAGGAAATTAAATTGGAATTTGGATTGGATTTGAATTTAGAATAGAAGATTAGAATTTTAAATGAAAGAATAGAGACCCTAAACCTAGGAAGATAGGACTTAGAAAGGACTCGAGACTAAGAAAGACTTGACTTGAATGTTGGCCTTGGAAGATCGAAAAAAAATTGGATTTAGGAAAGGTTCGAATTAGACAAGGTCCGATTTAGGAAAGTTTCAAAATATGAAAGTGTCAATTTTGGAAAGTTACGTTTTAGGAAATTTTGAATTTAGGAAAGTGTTGGATTAAGAAAGTTTTGAAATAGGAAACATTTCGTTTTAAGAAAGTTTTGAAATTGGAAAGATTTAGTTTTAAAAAAGTTTTGAAATTGGAAAGTTTTGAATTTGGAATGTTTTGAAATAGGGAAGTTTTGAAAGTTGGGAAAGTTTAGAATTTAGAAAGTTTTAGATTTGGAAAGATTGAAAGTTAGAGAAGTTTAGAATTTTAGAAAGATTCAAAGTTTGAGTTTTAGAAATTCTTGAAATTAGGAAAGGTTTTGAGTTTAAGAAGGGTTTGAAAACTTAGATTTGAAAAGTTAAGATTTGGAAATGGATGGAATTAAGAAAATTTTGAAAGCTTAAAGTTTAAGTTTAGGGAACTTAATGTTTAGGAAAGTACTAGATTAGGAAGGAGTTGAATGAGAAAAGATTTGAGTTTGGAAGGATTGAGATTCCTATTTCCTAAAGTAAGGGATTGGATTTTATTTCTAAAAAGAGATGTTTTGATTTTGTTTCCAAAAACAGAGGATATGATCTAGTTTCCTAAATGGGAGATTGGATTTGGCATGAATTTGGAAAGATGGAGTTTTGGAAAGACTATAGTTTTGTCGTAGAAAATAGGTTTTGAAAATATATATAGTTTTGATGTAGAAAACAAGAGGTTTTGGAAACCTAGATTTTGAGGCCAAAATAAAGGATTGGAAATCATGCTTTTGGGAAGGAAAATTAGGGTTTCTTAATTGTGGGTTCTAGGGTTTGACTTGGACACCAAGAAAAGGGATTTTTGAAAAGTGAGTTTTTTTTTTAAAAAGGGAGATTTTTGGAAAGAAATCCTAGAGAGGAGTTTTTGGAAAGTAAACTTGAAAAGGGAGTTTTTTAGGAAAGAAGATTTTGGAAAGAAATCCTAGAGAGGAGTTTTTGAAAAGTGAATTTTTAGGAAAGCATTTAGGGAGTATTTTTTAAGAAGGAAACCTAGGAAGTGTTTTTAGGAAAGGAATTTTGAAGAGAGAGTTTTAGGAAAGATTTTCGGAAGGAGATTGTTGGAAAGAGTTTTTTGAAAGTATGTTGGAAAAGAGATTTTAGAAGGTAGATGTAAAAAGAGATTTTGGAAAGTCTATGAAAATATCTCACTTTCCTAAAGCGATTCTAACCATAAGAATATTAGAACCACTTTAAGATAGTGGTTTTGAAAACAACAATGTTTTGAAAATATAGACCATATTAGTCACTTTAAATGTAACACTTTCCTAAAGCAATCCTAGCTATGAAAAGGCTAGAACCACCTTAGGATTGTGGTTTTGAAAAAGAAGATTTTGATGCAATTTTGAAAACGATGTTAATGCAAACTTTGAAAACGAGTTTGAAAACGAATTTTGGAAGAATGCAAGATCATGATATGCACAATGCAATGAACATACAAGGTTAAAGGCTTTGCCACATAATCAAGGGGGCTGAACCCATATGGTCTCCGGTTAGACTAAAAGAAAGCCCCCGACACGGTGACTCTCCAATAGCCTAATCCTACACATGACCGGGAATTCTCTTGTTTCAAGCGTGCAAGAAGGGGGGGGGGGAGAAGATGGGGAATTAAAATAGAAGAAAACCCAAGTGGGTTAGGAGAGAGAAGAGAGGGGGAAGATGCGTAAACTTAAAGAGAAAGCCTACCTTGTGTCTTGTTTATTTTTTTTTGCTTTGCGGGCTTTATTTCGCTTGTCTTGCTTTCGTCTTCACTTTAATTTTCAAGAGTTTGTCTTCAATCTTCAAAACTTCAGATTGCAGCTCTTCAAGTCTTTAAAGGAGGCTTTGGAGGCTAGTGTATGAGTGTATAGAAGTGTATGTGAGTGTATAGGAGGCTAGGGTTTGGCAAACCTAATGAAGCTAGGGTTCAGGGAGGCTACGAGCTCTATATATCGAAAAGTAGGGTTTTTGGACTGAGTTTGCGGACCTCTTTCATGTTAGAGGAGGCTCTGTATTTATAAACAAAGGAATGACCTGGCGCCTATTGTAGTGACGCCAGGCCAAAAATGCTACTGGCACCAGTAGGAGTGGCGCCAGCCAGTTAGGAAAGTTTTAAGGTCAGCATACAACGTATCTTGAGAAGATTTGGGTGCCTGTACTAGTGACTACCATGTAATTTTTAGCCTAGCTTCACTAGGAGTGACTTTGAAAGGTTCGGGAAGCATTTAAGGGACCGGGAATGGCCCAGAAGGCTGGAAAAGGGCAGGAACCCTCAGAATAGGGTCCCGGAGGTATTTGACTTGAAAAAGGATGACAAATTGTGTTGGAAGGGTTGACCGGGCCATTAGGGACAAAACGATCAACCGGGCCGGAAAGCTGCCGGGACGGACTCGGAATGTCCCGGAAGAAGACTCAAGATTTGGAAACATTATTTAGAATGTTCCCAAAGGCTACCGGTTTGATACCTAGAGCCGATGTGGTTGGAAAAGGCTACCGGCCCACTAGGGGCAAAACGGTCATTTTGCAATGGGTTTACCAGAACTGACTCGGAATGATCCACAAAGATAAATGAAGGTCGAAAATACTATAAGAAGCATTCTTGTGAGGTTACCGGTTTGATACCCAGAGCCGATGTGGTCCCCGAGGCGTTCGGATGCCTAGGGGCAAAATGGTTATCTTGATCGAAAAGTCTTGGAACTGGCCCGAAACTGACTAGAAGGCACATACTCATGCTGGATCGTCTCCAAGAAGATCTTGGAAGGAGTGGACTTACCATTCTGAGGACTTAGGTGTGTTCTCGAGAAACGTGCCAAAAATGGCCCTGGAGGCAGTTTGGTCATTTTTCACCAAATTGAGCTAGCAGGCACCGGTGTTGTAATAGGTTTTAAGTGTTTCCGCCACTCTGACGGTGGTCTCATGATACAGGGGTTTGTTGGCAATTCCTTATATCGACCTGCTTGTGAGTATTTCTGCTGATCTGACAGTTGTGATGTTTATGAGCACTTCCGCTACTCTGACGGTTCGCGATCATTCCCGAGACTGCCTAATCTCGGGAAGCTGCTAAAGGGACTTAGTGTTTGGGAAGTCAACTTTCTCAGAAGGCGTGCCAAAATGGACATTTCTGTGTTGGCAGGCTAGCAGGCGCCAAAGGTGAATCTTTTTACCAATTAGGGGATTTGGAGTCTTGTCCCGGTCGACAGGTTTAAAAGGGACTTACCATCTTCGAAAAGATGTGCCTGATTTGGAATTGGAAAGGGGTCTTATTGTCTTCGGAAAGATGTGCCTGATTTGGAATTGGAAAGGGGACTTACCGTCTTCGGAAAGACGTGCCTGATAGAATTTGGAAAGGACAATGCCCCTAAGGGCATTTTGGTCATTTTGCCTCTATTTGGGCTTGATGGGCCCGTGAAGTGATGGATAGACGAGATTAGACTTAGAGAGTTAATTTCAATTGGAATACGTCTATATTAACTTGACTACAAGTCTGGACGGACCGTAGACTGTCGAGCAGTCAAAAATGGAGTGCTTACAACAATTACTAGTGGCGCCAACCTTACATGGAAGTGTTCTCTGCGGATTTGATATAACCTTAGGCTGCAAGGCAAAGATTTGGGCCCCACTTCTAGTGGCCCCCAGCCATTTTTTAACCTGGCTCCATTACAAGTGGCTTCGGTTCGATTTAAAAAACTGTCGGGCTACAGGGCCCAATTGGTAAAGAGATATGGACACTCGGGAGTGTCCTGGGAGTTACTGGTTTGATACCCAAAGCTGTTAGGGTTGAAAAGGATGACTGACCTGCCAAGGGCAAAACGGTTATTTAAATTGAAAATCACCAAAATTGGTTCGGAGCTGACTGGAATTGCATTTAAAGGTCGAAGACACTATTAGGAGTGTCTCAAGGGATTACCGGTTTGATACTCTAGGCCGGCATGGTTGAAAGGGATGACCGACCCAGCAAGGGCAAAACGGTCATTTTGACTCGGGTTCATTGGGATCAGCCTTTGTTGCGCCCCAGTTTTCTGCCGCAGGGGTTCCCGCGAGGGTGCCCCCTGGGGGGAAAGGACTCGGTGCTCTTTTTTAAAACTCGCCCCCCTAGAAGGGCGGGTGTAACGGGATTTGAATTTTGAAATGGAATTGATTAGGGCTTTTTGAAAAGGTCTTTGGAGTTGACATCTAACATATTTAAAGATGTGCTAAGTCATCTACACTAAGTAAAACCCGAGGGTTAAACTTAGGTTTTGCAAAATGTTTTTGAAAAACGTCTTTATTGGAGGGTTTTAGAAGGTAGGGTTGCTTGACAACCCTAAAAATGTTTGAAAGCCCTTTTGAAAATTGACTCCAATTTTGGTCTTTGAAACATAAATTCTTAAGTTCGGAGGTTGGTTACGTATAGAGAAGATGTCCTAAGACTATCACCCTACCCTACCCTTGTGGTACCTATATGCCTATTCAACTTTTACTCACCTAATTATGACTCACCAGTTACCTATGTTTAATGCTATCCACTTAGAAAACTTTTAAAAATAAAGTTTGAAAAAGAGTTTGAAAGATGGAATTGAGTTTGAAAAATGGTAATGGAATTGGAAATTTGAAAAGGGTTATGACCATTCCATGAAGGATTGCTTATATATCTCCTTAAAGAGTATCAAGTTATGCGTAGTTTAGACAAGAGTCTGAAAGAGTTGGAATTTTGAAATGTGTTTCTATTTCTAGAAAGTTTTCATTTTTAGAAAGTTTCCTTTTTAGGAAAGTTTAGGTTTGAAGGTGCTTCCTTTTCAGGAAAGTTTGACTTTAAAAATGTTTCCTATATAGGAAGATTTGATTTGATTTTGAAATGTTTCCTTTTCAGGAAGATTGGATTTGATTTTGAAATATTTTCTTTTTAGGAAGATTTGATTTGCAAATATTCCCTTTTCAAGAAGATTTGATTTGATTTGAAAAGATTAAATTTGAAAAAGATTCAATTTGAGAATTTTGAAAAGATTTTATTTCCTTTTTGGAAAAGATTTGTTTCCTTTTTTTTTTTTTTTGGAAAAAGATTTGATTTGTTTCATTTCAGAAAAATTTGAAAAGATTTGGAAGATTTGAAAGGGTTTTGAAAATCTCTAGAAGATTTGAAGATGTTTTGTTTCCTTGTTGCAAAATATTTGATTTGCTTGAAAAAGGTAAGTTTGGATTGTTTCTAAAATGAGAGGAGTTGATTTAGGGTTTAAATTTAGAAGGTTTGAAAAAGAAGTGATTTGAGGGATTTGAAATGGAAGGTTTTGATTTGACTGATTTTAAAAAAGGCAAAGTTTGAAAAGGAAAGGTTTGATTGATTCGAAAATTAAAGATTTTGAGGGTTTGAAAAAGGTATGATTTTGGTTTTAAAATGGATGGTTTCTAAGATGGCAAAAACAATATTTTCCTAGGATTAGACTTATAGGTTTTGACAAACACTAGTTTTGTAGATGGTTTGAAAACTGAATTTTTTAAAACATGTTTTAGGGCTAGAAACCCTAACTTGAATTTTAGACATCGAAATGAATATTGCACTTTGCCTAAAGCCATTCTAGCCATTGAAAGGCAAGAATCACTTTAGGCTCGTGACACGAAAAATAACAAAGGCATAGTGCCTAACATATAGACCTTTCGGGTCATTTTGAATGTCACACATTTCTCGAGACAACCCCAGTCATGAAATAACTAGGATCATTTTAGATTTTTGAAAAGAAACAAATACAGGCTAACGGGAACCATTTCAAATGTCACACTTATCTAGGAAAACCCTAACCATGAAAGAGTTAGGATCAACCTAGAATTGTGATTTTTAGAAAATAACTTTGAAAACAATTTTTAGAGATAGAAATGGCAAGAATGCAATTGTAATTTGACAATAGTAACGGTATGAATCATACAAGGCTAGGTGTCACCATATTGCAAGAGGGCGATAAGGCCATGCTGTGAAGTAAGTGAGAGTCAAGAAGAGAGTCCCGATTAGTAGTCTCCTCTCGCTCACTCTGGACATGGACTTAATGTCCTCTTGTTCCAAGCATGCAAAAAAGGGATTTAAAAAAGAGAAGAACCCAAATGGGTTCAGAGGGAGAAGAGAAAGAGTGGGGGAGTACGAAAAGGTAAACTAGAGGTTACCTTGTCTTGTTTCCTCTTTCTTTGATGGAGGCTCGAGCCTTGGAGACGAGAAGACTTCGGGAGCTTTCGAGAAGCGGGGCAGACCTTCGGTGGAGCTCGGAGGCTAAGGCTTCAGAGCTTCGGGCTAGGGCATGGCCGGCAGGACTTCAAGAGAGAGAGAGAGAGAGAGAGAGAAAGGGCTCCAGGAGCGATTGAAGAGAGATGGAGAGTTTCTAGATATTTTTTTTGACCCAAAACAGTGAGGGGGGAGGTCTGTACTTATAGTGCAAAATTAGAGGAGTTGTGCGCCACTTATAGTGGCGTACGCCTTAACTTTGGCCATGTGCCACTAAGAGTGGCGCAAGGACATTAATGAGGGCTAAAAAAAAAGGCTTGATACGGGGCTTGTAGGATGTTGATCGATTTGTAACCACTTTTGACAGTATGGGGGGTTGGTGTGCGCCTCTAGAAGTGGCTGAAGGCTAAAAAGTGGTCATGCTTCACTTGAGGTGGAGCAAGGAGGTTCTGGTTCAAAAAGGAAAGTGCCAGAAGGCGGGGCCCAGCCAAAAATGGAAGGGGATACTCTGGAAAGTATCCCGAAGGTTTCCAGTTTGATTCCCAAAGCCAGTGTGGTTAAAAAGAGTGAGCGATTCCCGGTCACCTCATCCCGGAAGCTTCAGGATTGAGAAAGATTAACTAGGGTTGACCAAAGTTGACTGGGTTGACTAGAGTTGACTGCGGGTTGACCAGAGTTGATTGGGGTTAACTAGAGCTAACTGGGGTTAACTAGAGTTAATTGGGGGTTGCCGGTTTGATATCCAAAGCCAGTGTGGTTTCCTAGGGCGTTTGGATGCCTAGGGGCAAAATGGTCATTTTGATTGAGGAACCTCCGGGAAAGGATCGAGGTTGACTGGATGGCACTGGACATACCAGACCATCTAGGGATGACCTTAGAAGATGGTCTTACTATTCTGAGGACTTGGTACTTTCTCAAAGAATGTGTCGGGTCCACTTTGGGCAAAAATGGTCATTTTGATCGGGGAACCTTCGGGAAAGGACCGGGGTTGACTGGTTGGCCGGGGTTGACTGGTTGGCCCCAGACATGCCAGAAAGTCTAGGGATGGCCTAGGAAGGTGGTCTTGCCATTTTCAGGACTTGGTACTTTCTCGAAGAATGTGTTGGGCCCACTAGGGGCAAAATGGTCATTTTTCACTAGGATGGGCTAACAGGCGCCGATGTTGACCGGTCTGGATCTAGTCTAGACTTCTATCTAAGGAATTGGTACTTTCTCAGTGGATAGCTTTGAAGGAGCCTTACTGTCTTGAAGGATAAAATTTCTTGAAAGTCGTGCAGGACTTGGACGGTCTTTTGTTCTTGAGGGGTTTGTGTTTTCTCAAGGAACGTGCCGGACTTGGACGGTCTTCCGTACTTTAGGGGTTTGTACTTTCTCAAAGAACATTCCAGATTAGCAAACATTCTACATTGGCGGGCTAGCAGGCGCCAAAAGTGAACCGCTTTTTCATCTCGGGGGCTTAGGTACTTTCCGGAGATGAGTATGAATGGGGCTTTACTGATCCGAGGAATAAAATTTCTCGGTGATCATGCTGTATTGGGTTGAATGGTCCTACCGTCAATGAGGGATCAACTTCTCAAATGAAGGGACAAATTGGTTTAACTTTGAATTTGAATGGACTTATCGTCTTATAGAAGACGTGCCGGTCTGAATTGGACTAACTAATGCACTAAGGGCATTTTGGTCATTTTGCCTTTATTAGGCCTAACAGGCCTACGAAGCGGTTGTTTGATTGGGCTAGATCAAGAAAGCATGTTTGGGCTTGAATGTGCTTGTGTTGGTTTGCAGGTGTGTCCCATTGGGCTGGAGATCGCCAAGTGGCCAAAATGGGGTGTTGACAGCCTGGAGTTGGCTAGAGTGACATTTGGAGATTAGGGACACTTGTGGGAGTGGCCCGGGGGTTCACCTATTTGATACCCAGAGCTAGTGTGGTTGACAAGTGCGTTTGAGCGTCTAGGGGTCCAGAATTGGTTAGAATGGCTTCTGAGTATGCCGGGCTGTCTAGGGATAGTCTTGGGAGGGGTGCTCTTCACTGAAACGAGCTAGCAGGCGTTGGTGTTGACCTGTATGATTTTGTAATGGACTTTCCATCTCGATAGGAGATGTGCCAATAAGGACTTATAATTTCGAGAAATTCTATACCTTCTCGATGAACGTGCCGAATTGAATTGGATTGGATGATGTCTTAGGGGCATTTTGGTTATTTCGCCTTAAGTGGGCTTGACGGGCCCGAGAAAGGATTGGTTGACTGGGCTGGAATGTGTATATGATGCTTGAATATGAGTCTAGTCGAGCTAGAGATTGCTGAGCGGGTAAAAATGGGGTGTTTACAGACATAAATGGATATTTAGGAACCAAGGATTTAAGCGAGTGAATATAGGGTGAATAGACATGTAAGTACTACAAGGGCGGGGTAGGGTGATGATCTTAGGATATCTTCCTTACATGTAATCAACCCCCAAACCATAGGTCTCTATTTCGAAGACCAAAATCAAAGTCATATTTTTAAAAGGGCTTTAAACATTTTTAAAATTTGCCAAACAACCTTATTTTCCAAAACATCTCTTAAGAGGATAATTTTAAACCATTTCCAAAAAACCTAAGTTTGATATTCAGATTACACTTATTTTTAGGTGACCTAACACACATTTATCCATGTTAGGTGGCGACTCCAAACCTTTTTCAAAAAGCCCTTAATCAAATCAATTTCAAGTTTAAACCCTGTCGCACTTGTCCTCTTAAGAGAGTGAGTTCTAACAAAGAGAGTATCGGGTTTTGTTCGAGTCAAGACTTAGCCTCGAGGCAAAAACCAAGGTGCTACATCCTCTATGTCACACCCCCGACCCGATTAGACATTATTAATGTCATATTAAGAGCGGCGTGATCGCACATGTCACCATACCTTTGAACAACACCTTAATGCACACCCGAACATAGAATGCTGCATATTAAACACCATTGCTTTATATAACCATGGACTAACATACATAAATATAAAGTATATCAGAGTAAACAATCTCATAAACTTACACACATCTTTCAAATATAGGTACATAACAAACCCTCATAAACTTCACGCTAGCATAAAGAAAAATACAAATATAACTCAAATCACAACGTCTTATACAGTTATAATAAGAAACTAAAAGCAAAGCAACAAGAGCTTTCCCAAGCCTCGAGACGTGACATTCGCGCCAGCCAGTTAGGAAAGTATTTAGGTCGGCAAGCAACGTATCTTTGACTAGATTTGGGCGCCTGTACTAGTGACTACCATGCAATTTTTAGCCTGGCTTCACTAGAAGTGACTCCGGAAAGTTCGGGAATGATTTAAGGGATCGGGAATGGCCCGGAAGGCTGGAAAAGAGTAGGAAGACTAAAAATAGTGTCCCAGAGGTATTTGACTTGGGAAAATGAGGATAGGATGTGTCGAAAGGATTGACCGAGCCTTTAAGGGCGAAACGCTCAATCAGATCAGAAAGCTGCCGGGACGGACTAGGACTGTCCCGGAAGAAGACTCGAGATTTGGAAACATTATTCAGCATGTTCCCAAAGGTTACTGGTTTGATTCCCAGAGCCGGTGTGGTCGGAAAAGGTGACCGGCCCACCAGGGGTAAAACGGTCATTTCGCACCAGGTTTGTTGGAACTGACTCGGAATGATCCGAAAGGATAAAGAAAGGTTGAGGACACTATAAAAAGCATTCTTGGGAGGTTACCGGTTTGATACCTAGAGCCGGTGTCGTCGGAAAAGGAGACCGGCCCTCTAGGGGCAAAATGGTCATTTTATACTGGGTTTGCCAGAATTGATTCAGAATGATCCGAAAGGACAAAGAAAGGTTGAGAACACTATAAAAGCATTCTCGGGAGGTTACCGGTTTGATACCCAAAGCTGCTGTGGTCGAAAAAGGAGACCGGCCCTCTAAGGGCAAAACAGTCATTTTGTACCGGGTTTGCAGAACTAACTCGGAATGATCTGAAAGGATAAAGAAAGGTTGAGGACACTATAAAAGCATTCTTGGGAGGTTACCAGTTTGATACCCAGAGCCGGTGTGGTCGAAAAAGGAGATCGGCCCGCCATGGGCAAAATAGTCATTTTGTACCGGGTTTGCCGAAACTGACTCGGAATGATCCGAAAGGACAAAGAAAGTTCGGTAATACTATAAAAGCATTCTTGGGAGGTTACCGGTTCGATTCCCAGAGCCGGTGTGGTCCCCGGGGCGTTTGGATGCCTAGGGGCAAAATGGTCATCTTGACCGAAAAGTCTCAAAAAAGGCCCAAGGGGCAGTTTGGTCATTTTTCACCGAAGTGGGCTAGCAAGCACCGGTGTTGACCTGGGTTTTGAGTGTTTCCGCCACTTTGACGACGGTCGCGTGATACAGGGGTTTGTTGGCAATTCCCTAAATCGACCTGTTTGCGAGTATTTCCGCTACTCTAATGGTTATAATGTTTGCGAGTATTTCAGCTACTCTGACGGTTCGCGATCATTCCCGAGACCGCCTGATCACGGGAAGCTACTAAAGGGACTTAGCACCTGAGAAGTCAACTTTATTGGAAGGCTTGCCTAAATGGACATTTCTGCATTGGCAGGTTAGCAGGCGTCAAAGGTGGACTGTTCTACCATCTAGGGGACTTGGGGTCTCGTCCCGGTCAACGAGTTTGAAGGGACTTACCGTTTCGAAGAGATTCTCTTTGAAAAACATACCGGATCATCTCGAGGAATAAATTGTCTCGAGAGAGGGATTGGAATTGGAAAGGGGTCTTATCGTCTTCTGAATGATGCGCCTGATTTGGAACCGTCTCGAGGAATAAACTGTCTCGAGAGAGGGATTGGAATTGGAAAGGGGTCTTATCATCTTTGAAAAGACGCGCCTGATTTGGAATCGTCTCGAGGAATAAACTGTCTCGAGAGAGGGATTGGAATCGGAAAGGGGTCTTATCGTCTTCGGAAAGACGCGCCTAATTTGGAATTAGAAAGGGGACTTACCGTCTTTGGAAAGACGTGCCTGATTTGGAATTGGAAAGGGGACTTACTGTCTTCGGAAAGACATGCCTGATTTGGAATTGGAAAGGGGACTTACCGTCTTTGGAAAGACAAGCTTGATTGGAGTAGATTTACCATCTCGAGGAATAAACTGTCTCGAGAGAGGGATTGGAGTTGGAATTGGACAGGACAATGCCCCTAAGGGTTTTTTGGTCACTTTGCCTCTATTTGGGCCTGGTGGGCCCACGAAGCAATGGATAGACGGGATTTAGACTTAAAGAATTGGTTTCGATTGGAATACGTCCATATTGACTTGAGTACAAGTCTGGACAGAGTGTAGACTGCCGAGCGGTAAAAAATGGGGTGCTTACAACCATATCTTAAGAGAGGCCCAAATCTCTCTCCGTTCATGGAGATAGGATTGCCCAAACAAAGAAGCATCGACTAACCTATGCCGAAGAGGTATTGTATTGCATACTGGGGCAACACCCTGCCTCCAAAATGAACTCAGTATCATGCTTAGACTCCTGTGAAGAAGGGACCTCCATAGGACATGTATTGTATAAGGTCTTCAACTCCACATGTTAATTCCATTTGCTTTTCTTTTTCTTTTTCCAGGCCCAAGAGCACTACCAAAGCTATGTAATCTCTCTGTAGTCCCACCCAGTCTATAACTCTTGTAATGATGAGCCCATTGAAGAGCAGAAGGGATTGACCGCTCATCTACAAAGTGTTATCTCTCAAGCAACAACCTCCACACCATGTCCTAACAATCACCATCAATGCATCGAGATGAAAAAACCCTCCAGTCACTTGATAGTTAGGAAAATGGTTACCAACTACCTCAGCAGCAGATGGTACCAACCTAAGAAGGGACTAAGGGCACAACTACGGGGTGGTCCTCCTAAAAAAAAAAAAAAAAAAAAACTTCCATTCCGTCCCTAATCATCAACTGAAAACCCATGCCTTGATCCTAGACATTGATCATCTTCTACCGGCTTACTGCCCTTAAGGTCTCGCCAATCTAGCAGCATCAAATAAGAAGTTGGCCGACCAGACAATCAATCAAATTCTTAGACCCTAAAGGCCTTGGTAAAGCCTACGGGAGGAACCCTTGATTTTAGCTTGTCAAAGTGTCATGTAAATATCAAGTGTATAACAGGCTAATTTGAAATAGAGGACTCTTGATCATAAAATGCTTTTTCTACCATGCTAAAATCTTTTTTCTAGAAAAATAAAACTTGCAGGGTATCCCAAAGGCTGGCATCTTTTGACTCTAAAGACGCCCCAAAGGTACTCTACAGATTGTCATAGATAGCGCCAACAACCTAAAAACAAAATATGATAACAGAACTTCAAAATCAATCACAACAACTCAGTATCCAACCATCTACAAACAAAGGAGACCATTGAGTCAGCAGAATACAATAGTCAAGAAGATCACAAAGGTTGGCACGAGCAGCTACCCTTTCACAAAGTCCTAGTCAGAGTCTCAATTGGGGCAACACCACTCTCATTGATCTACTACAATAAGGCATTTCTGCTTGGTTAAAGAAGGAACCCCCTCCCTCCAAATCCTCGGGAAAACTGAAACCACTGAAGCTGTTTGAGCAGCCTTGCCTCCTAGAGAACAACATGTAATCTACTATGCTTGATATAATCAAAGATGCATCTCTAGATCCTTCAGTAGAAAAATCAAACCTCAACAGGCGACTTCATCACCCAAAAGACATCTCCGGCCTAGCAGAAAGCTAGAAGCAAAGTTCACTCCCAACAATGAAGACTCAAAGTGATTGATCTTGGCAGAGACGGATAGGAAAGTTTTCCAAGCACCCATCAACTCAAATTAGGTAAAGTACTACTATGTGTAATTGAAAAATCTAACAGAGCAATGGTAACAATGATTGAAATGAAAAGAGGCCCTCAATTCCTCTTCCATATAGTTAAATAGAACCCTTGGAAAAACCCCTTGAGCTGGTTACATTTCCATCATATAACCAGCCCTGTGATCACCACCCACAATGGGTTGAAAGCCGAAGCATAGGGTAGGGAAAGAAAAAAAAAAAGAGAGGTAGCATTACCTGTCAAAAAAAAAAAAAAAAAGAGCTGGAATAGTTCTAGCAATGTAGTTTTGCACTAGGTAAGTGGCAAACAACAAATAGGAAGAGTCTAACAATTTTCTGCCAAATAAGTGGAAGAAAATGAATAGGAAAAATTTAGCAATGCCAAGGTCAAAGTCATCAAATAAACGACCTTAGCATTAGTCGTAAAAGCAAAGGCGAAAAAAAGGGATGAAACTGTTAAGAGTGATCACGGGAATCAAAGCTGAGTAGAATGATAGGTTTAAGCCTTCTATCCTATTCTTTCAGCAACCCGACACCTAGCTCACATTATAATCCAAAACAAAGACATTTCAGATTGGTCATTGTTGTCATTGCTCTTCAAAGTAAGATGGTTACATTGGAAAGTGTTCTATCCAGTAGAAGGAGTTTTGGGAAGACAACTTCTATCCCAACTCAGCAAGTGTTTCATTGCACCCTTGTCAAAAGCAACATCAACAGTCTTCAACTAAAGTAACGACTTCAGTTAATAATAGGCAAGGAGTCATCTTCGTTGGCATTAACGAAAGAAACAATAAGAAAAGGCATGGACTGAGGACATAGTGAAAACCCTCCGGTGTGCTATGGGTGAAAGAGTAGTGTCATGGCAAAATACAAAACTACCGACGTAGTGAAAACCCAAAAACGGGCGCTGACATGCAACAATGGTAGAGCCAGCATCTGTGAAAACCTATAAGGGCACAGGTGGCAAAAAAATGCTTAAACAAGAGAAAAATAAAAAGGAGAAAGGAAAAAGGATCAATTCTCCTAATCATCAATCCAAAGATGGCCTCAACGAAGCAGCAAAGTCTCACGCCTCAACAAATGGGTTAAGGGGTGCCAACCTATAAAGAACCTACATTGGTAACAGATTTCTAAACTCAACATGGCAAAATGATAAGTATGAATGCCATAAGTCATTTATTAAGATTACTCTATTATATCTTGATATTTGCTAATGAGATACTGAGATAGGTACAAGTTGAAGGGGCATCTCCCTAAGCTTTCTCAGATCCCAAGGTGTCGTCAAGCCTATCATCCTAGTGTCTCAGCCTGACAAAGTTCAATATCTAGCTATACAGAGCATTCAGCTATACAAAGCATTCAACTATCCAGAGCGTTTAGCTATTCAGAACATCCTGTTGTCCATACGCGTCTAGCCATCTAGAGTACAACCCAACTGGGGCAGGTTAGAAGCTCAAAGTCTCCAGTACAGCTCCTAGATAAGAGCCTAAACTATCTGCAGCCCTCTTGGATAAGAGATTAAACTATCTATGCTACTCATAGACTGCTCCCCTCTACCAATTGTGTTGATTCCAGCAGCCCGAGCCATAATCCTACCCTCAATGGCCAACAAGAAATAGAGAATGGGGCAATGACCCACCCTCGACCTTCCTAATCAACCTTGGACTCGCCTAGAGGAGTATCATTCTACTAGACGGAGTGTCGGTTCAAAAAGACATCAACCTTGAATTTCCCCAGAGGAGTATCATTTCGCCGGACGGAGTGTCGGTTGAAAAAGTTTCCGGACATCAACCTTGGACTTCTCCAGAGGAGTATCATTCCGCCAGATGGAACACCGATTCAAGAAGAATTAATTTTTACAAAAGAGTATTATTTCACTAGACGGAACGCTAGTGCAAGAAGTATTAGATTCCAAACATCGATTATGGACCTCCCTAGAGGAGTATCATTCCGCCAGATGGAGTGTCGGTTCAAGGTAACTTTTCTATATATTTTGTCTTCAAAAAGTTCAAGTGTCAAGTCAAAATGAATTTCCTAAACGTTTTACTTTTTTTAAATAAAAAAAGGTTTCGAGTCAAAATGAATTTTTCACATATTTTTTTTTTCAAAAGTGCAAATTTTGAGTCAAAATGAATTTTCTATACATTTTGTCTTCAAAATTTCAAGTTTCAAGTCAAAATGAATTTTCTATACGCTTTGCCAGACAAGGTGAATTTCCTACACGTTTTCTCCAAGTTTCAAATCAATTTCGATTTCTACACTCTTTCCTTCTAAAAGTCTATTTTAAATCAATCCCAATTTTCTAAACTTTTATACCCAAAAAGTTGTTTTCAAAATCAAACTGGTTTTCTAAACTTTTAATAAACAAAAAGTTGGTTTTAAAATCATTTTGGGTCTTTTAAAAATTTTTACCCTCAAAAAGTTGTTTTCAAAATCAAACTGGTTTTCTAAACTTTTAATCCTAAAAATGTTGGTTTCAAAATCATTTATGGTTTTTTAAAACTTTTACCCTCAAAATGTTGTTTTCAAAATCAAATCGGTTTTCTAAACTTTTAATCCTCAGAAAGTTAGTTTCAATTTTAATTTTCGATTTTATAAAATTTTCATCCTCAAAAAAGTTATTTTCAAAATCAACCTGGTTTTCTAAACTTTTTATCCCAAAAAAGTTGGTTTCAACTCGGGTTTTCTAAACTTTTTATCCTCAAAAAGTTAGTTTCAAAATCATTCCCGATTTTATAAACTTTTCATCCTCAAAAAAGTTATTTTCAAAATCAACCCAGTTTTCTAAACTTTTTATCCTAAAAAAAGTTGGTTTTAATCCCAGTTTTCTAAACTTTTTATCCTTAAAAAGTTGGTTTCAAAATCATTTCCGGTTTTCTAAACTTTTATCCTCAAAAAGTTTGGGTTTTAACTTTCATCCTCAAAAAATTTCAGATTTCAAACTTTTTCCTTCAAAATTTTACTTCAAAATTCAAGCCTAGTTTCAAACTTTATCCTTCAAAAGTTTATCTCAAAAAATCAAATTCCGGTTTTAAACTTTTTCCTTCAAAAGTTTTTGTTCAAAATCAATCCTATCGGTTTCTTAAAGCTTTTTCGTCCAAAAGTTTTTATCTCCCGTCAAATGATGGGGTTTCCTGCTCTTTATCCCCTTACAAAAGAAAAAGGTTCAATTCTAGGTTTTCTAACTTTTTCCCTTCGAAAAGTTTACTTTTCAAGGTTTCTCGGGCTTTTTCCTTCAAAAGCCCATTCCCAAAAGAAAATTCTAGATTTTCTAAATTTTTTCTTTCAAAAAGTTTGTCTCAAATCAATTTTTTGATTTTAAAAATTTTCCCTTCAACAAGTTTCTATCCAATTTAGCCACTCGATAATCTCCAGCTTGATCGGACGCACCTGCAAGCCAACAGAAGCACATTCAAGCCCAAACCGCTTTTCTAGATTGTCGCACCCAGATTTTCGCACTCGAGGAATACACACACAAGCGGAAAAAATACTGTACTCTCTCGTAAGAACTCATCCTCCTAGAAAAATGAGCGTGACTAGGTTTGAATCGAAAATTGATTTGAATAAAGGGCTTTTGGAAAATAATTTGGAGTTGCCACCTAACTTGATTAAGGTGAGTTAGGTCACCTAAAAACTAAGCACAATCCGAAGACTACACTCAGGGTTTTTGAAAACGATTTTGAAAATACTTCCTTAAGAGAAGGTTTTTAAGAAAACAAGTTGTTTGGCAACCTTGAGAAAATATTTAAGCTCTTTTTTGAAAATAACTCCATTTGGTCTTTGAAAACAGTAATCGTAAGTCCGGAGGTTGGCTACATGTAGGGAAGACGCACTAAGCCATCACCATACCCCGCCCTTGAGGTACCTACATGTCTATTCACCATAGATTCATCCATTAGAGTCTTTGATTAACAAATGTCCGAAACTATCCACTTTTGAAAAGAAATTTTAGAAAGGAATTGACATGATGCATGATATGCAAGTGCAATAATAAGATTTGATTTGGAAAAGAGATTTGAAAAGATAGATTTGATTTTGGAAAGAAAGTTTTGGAGATTGGAAATAGAGATTTGGAATAGAAATTTGGAATTGGAAGTTTGAAATAGATCGTGGAATTGAAAGTTGGAAAAAAGTTGTGACCGCATGTGAGCACCCTATTTTTGACTGCTCAGCAGTCTACACTCCGTCCAGACTTGTACTCAAGTCAATATGGACGTATTCCAATTGAAACCAACTCTCTAAGTCTAAATCCCATGGCTTCACGGGCCCACCAAGCCCAAATAGAGGCGAAATGACCAAAATGCCCTTAGGGGCATTATCCTTCCCAATTCCAATCCCTTTCTCGAGATAGTTGATTCCTCAATACGATAAATCTATTTCAAATTAGGCACGTCTTTCCGAAGACGGTAAGTCCCCTTTTCAATTCTAAATCAGGCATGTATTTTCGAAGACGGTAAGACCCCTTTCTAATTCCAATCCCTCTCTCGAGACAGTTGATTCCTCGAGACGGTAAATCTACTCCAATCAAGCGCGTCTTTTTGAAGACGATAAGACCCCTTTCCAATTCTAGTCCCTCTCTCGAGACAGTTGATTCCTAGAGACGGTCCGACATGTTTTTCGAAGAAAATCTCTTCGAGACGATAAGTCCCTTTAAACTTGTCGACCGGGACGAGACCCCAAGTCCCCTAGATGGTAGAACGGTCCACCTTTGGCACTTGCTAGCCTGTCAATGCAGAAATGTCCGTTTAGGCATGCCTTTCGAGAAAGTTGATTCTCAGGCGCTAAGTCCCTTTAGTAGCTTCCCAAGATCAGGCAGTCTCGGGAATGATAGCGAACCGTCAGAGTAGCAAAAATACTCACAAACATCGCAACCGTCAGAGTAGCGGAAATACTTGCAAACAGGTCGATATAGGAAATTACCAACAAACCCCTGTATCACGCGACCACCGTCAGAGTGGCGGAAACACTCAAAACTCAGGTCAACACCGGTGCCTGCTAGCCCACTTCGATGAAAAATGACCAAACTGTCCCTTAGGCCTTTTCTGACACGTTTCTCGAGAACACGCCTGAGTCCTCAGAACGGTGATTCCAACCGTCTAAGATTGTCTTAAAAGCATTCTGGCATGATTAGGTGCCTTCTAGTCAGTTTCGGGCTAATTCCGAGACTTTCTGGTCAAGATGACCATTTTACCCCTAGGCATCTAAACGCCCTGACGACCACATCGGCTCTGGTTATCAAACCGGTAACCTCTTGAGATTGCTTCTTATAGTATTCTCAACCTTTCTCTATCTTTCCGGATCATTCTGAGTTAGTTCCGGCAAACTTGGTACAAAATGACCGTTTTACCCTTGGTGGGCCGGTCTCCTTTTCTGACCACACCGGCTCTGGGTATCAAACTGGTAACTTTCCAAGAATGCTTTTTATAGTATTCTCAATCTTTCTTTATCCTTTCGGATCATTCTGAGTCAGTTCCGGCAAACCCGGTGTGAAATGACCATTTTGCCCCTAGTGGGCCGGTCACCTTTTCCAACTACACCGGCTCTGGGTATCAAACCGGCAACCTTTGGGAACATTCTAAATAATGTTTCCAAATCATGAGTCTTCTTCTGGGACAGTCCGAGTCCGTCCCTGCAGTTTCCCGATCTGATTGACCGTTTTACCCCTAAAGGCCCGGTTAACCCTTTCGACACATCCTATCCTCATTTTTCAAGTCAAATACCTCCAGGACACTGTTCTAAGTGTTCTTGCCCTTTTGCAGCCTTCCGGGCCGATCCCAGTCTCTTAAATCGTTCCCGAACTTTCCGGAGTCACTCCTAGTGAAGCCATGCTAAAAATTGCATTGTAGTCACTAGTACAGGTGCCCAAATCTGTCAAAGATACGTTGCTTGCTAACCTTAATAGTTTCCTAATTGGCTGGCACCACTAGGAGTGGTGCCAAGCCAATATTTGGCCTGGTGCCACTCCTAGTGGCTCCCGAAGGAATTTTGGCCTGGCGCCACTACAACAGGCGCCAGGTTTATCCCATCTTTATAAATACAGAGCCTCCTCCAACATGAAAGAGGTCTGCAAACTCAGTCTAAAAATCCTATATTTCAATATACAAAGCTCGTATACTCCAAAAACCTAGCTTATCTAGGTTTTCCAAACCCTAGCCACCATACACTAAACCCTAGCCTTCTATACACTTATACACACTCCTATATACCTATACACTAGCCTCCAAGCCTCCTTTGAAGACTTGAAGTGCTGCAAACTGAAGCCTTAAAGATTGAAGACAAAGATCAAGACGAAGACCGAAGAAAGGCAAGGCGCGCAAAGCCAAGTAAAATAAACAAGACAAGGTAGGCTTTTGTTTTACGTTTCTGTACTTCCCCCCTCTCTCTTCTCTTTCTTAACCCACTTGAATTTTCTCTAATTTAATCCCCCATCTCTTTCCCCCCTTTCTTTGCATGCTTGAAACAAAGGGATTCCCGGTCCATGTGTAAGATTGGACTATTGGAGGGTCACCGTGTCGGGGGCTTTCTTTTAGTCTAACTGGAGACCACGTGGGTTTGGCCCCCTTGATTATGTGGTGAAGCCTTAACCTTGTATGTTCACGACCCCAAATTTGTATTGTGCATATCATGATTCTTGCATTCTTCCAAAAGTCATTTTCAAGGTTGTTTTTAAAATCGTTTTCAAACTTATTTTCAAAATTGCATCAAAATCTCCTTTTTCAAAACTTGTTTTCAAAATCACAATCCTAGGGTGATTCTAGCCTTTCCATGGCTAGGGTTGCTTTAGGAAAGTGTTACATTCAAAGTGATCAATATGGTCCATATTTTCAACCCTTGTTGTTTTCAAAACAACTTTCTTAAAGTGGTTCTAGCCTTCTTATGGTTAGAGTCACTTTAGGAAAGTGAGATGTTTTTATACTTTTCGAAAAAACTCTATTTTCAAAAATCTCTTTTTCTAAAACCTCCTTTTTCAATATGATTTCTAAAAACTCTTCTTTCCAAAATTGTTTTCTAAAAACTCCCTCAAAAAGTCTATTTTTCAAAACTTCTCTTTTTAAACTCCTTTCCAAAACACTCCCTAAATCTCTTTCCTAAAAACTCTTTCTAACAATCTCCTTCCAAAATCTTGTTTCCAAAACTCTCTCAAAAGTTTTACTTTTTAAAAACTTCCTTCCTAAAATTCTTTTTAAAACACACTTTCTAAAAACTCCTCTCTAGAATTTCCTTCAAAAAATCTTCGTTTCCAAAAACTCACTCTCCAAAAATTCTTTTTCTTGGTGCCCAAGTCAAGCCCTAGAATTCACAATTAGGAAACCCTAGTTTTCTTTCCAAAAACATAGTTTTTGCACTTGCCTTAAAACCTAGGTTTCCAAAATCTTCCTTTTCACTTCCAAACTATACATATTTTCAAAACCTATTTTCTACGTTGAAACTATAGTCTTCTAAATCTAGGGTTTCTAAAACTCCACCTTTCCAAATCCTTGTCAAATCGAATCTTCCCTTTAGGACACCAAATTCCATCTTTCCGTTTAGGAAACTAGATCCTATTCTCTATTTTTGGAAACAAAATCAAACCTTCCCTTTTAGAAACAAAATCAAATCCCTTGCTTTAGGAAATAGGAATCTTAACCCTTCCTAGTCTTTGTCCTTCTTTAATCTTCTACTTTCTTAAATCTTAAGTTTCCAAAACTTGAACATAAAAATCTTTACTAAATTTTAAAACTCAAAATCCAAATATTTCCTAATTCAACCATTTCCTAATTCTACTCCTTTTTAAATCTTAACTTTCCAAATCTAAGTATTCAAATCTTTCCTAAACTCAAACCTTTCCTAATCTCAAGGTTTTCCAAAACTCAAACTCTAAAACTTTCTAAATCTTAAACTTTCTAAATTTCAAATCTTTCCAAATTCAAAACTTTCTTAAGTTAAATCTTTCTAAACCTAAATCTTTCTAAATTCTAAATTTTCCTAAAACTTCAAATCTTTACAAATCTAAAACTTTCTAAACTCAAAACTTTCTTGTTTTCAAAACCTTTTCTATTTCAAACCCTTTCTTAAAATGAAACTCTCTTAATTCAAAACTTTCCTAAATTGAAATTTTTTAAATTCAAAACTTTCCAATTTCAAAACTTTCTTAAAATGAAATGTTTCCTATTTCAAAACTTTTCTAATTCGAAACTTTCCTAAAATAAAACCTTCCTAAAATGACACTTTCCTAATTCGAATCCGTCCTAAATCCGATCTTTCTCAATCTTCCAAGTTCAACACTCGAATCAAATCTTTTCTAAAATCTTTCCAAGTCAAGTCTAGTCTTTCCTTTCTAAGTTTCTAAGTCTAGGTTTCCTAAACCTCAATCTTTCCAAAACAAGTTCAAATTTTTCCTTCAAGTTCTATTTTTCCAAATCAAAGTCCAATCTTTCTAATTTCAAATTCCAATTTTCAATATTCTATTCTAAGTTCAAATCAAATCCTTCTTCAAATCAATTTTCTTCCAATCCAACCTTCTATTTTCAATCGGACTCTTGTCCGAATTACGACTGACCTGATTCCTCCAAAAGGATACGTAGGCAACTCTTATGGGTGCGATCACAACATTTTTCAAATTTCTATTTTCACAACATTTTTCAAGTTTCCAATTCCATAACTCTTTTCAAATCTCTTTTTAAATCAAATAAATTTCTTTTCAAATCTTTTTCCAAATCTATTTTTCAACTCTCTTATCTTGCACTTGCATATCATGCATCATGTCTTTCAAAACTTCTTTTTCAAAGTGAATAAGATTGAACATTGGTTGGTTGAAGATTCTCATAGGTGAATCTAGGGTAAATTGACATGTAGGTTCCGAAAGGGCGGGGTAGGGTGATGGCTTAGTGCGTCTTCCCTACACGTAACCAACCTTCGAACTTAGAATCATTGATTTCAAAGACCAAAAAAGGAGTTATTTTTTAAAAAGGGCTAAATGTTCTCCAAAGGTTGCCAAACAACCTGTTTTCCTAAAAACCGTCTCTTGAGGTGATATTTTCAAAATCGTTTTCCAAAAACCCTAAGTGTAGTCTTCGGATTATTCTTAGTTTTAGGGACCTAACTCACCTTAATCAAGTTAGATGGCGACTCCAAAACTTTTTCCAGAAGCCCTTTATTCAAATCAATTTTCAATTCAAACCTAACCGCACTCATTCTTCTAGGAGGGTGAGTTCTAACGAGAGAGTACAATGTATTTCCTGCTTGTGTGTGTATTTCTCGAGTGCGGAAAATCTGGGTGCGACAGCTGGCGATTCCGCTGGGGACACTTAGAGGGTTAGGCCATTAGTCATGTCTTTTTATCCTTCACCCATGTAGAGTTTTTAATTAACTTGTTCAATCCTATTCACTTTAAATTTTCAAAATCAAATTTCCAAAATTGTTTAAAAAAAAAACATGCATTTATTCATATTATCTTGTATTATGTTTGCCATCCACATACTAACTCTTGCATCTTTGTTTTGTAGGTGCACTTTGGTTTGCAATTTTATGTTATTAACTGTTATGCATGAATGTGATGAACAGGATGTATGGGAGCTGTTGGGCTCTTTCCTCCACTTTTAAAAAATCACACACACACTACATGTGCACTTACATTATGCATACTTGCATTATTACCCTGATGTGACCTTTCTAGTTAGAAAGGGGGAATGGTATATTGGTTGTGGGCAAGATACTGTGTCAGTTTCTTCGCCTACGGCCGCTTGATGGTTCCTCTGCTCGGATCACCAACCGATCATGGCACCACCTCGGGGAGTGGGCCTAGGTTTGAAGATTTGGGGACCAAGCCTTTTTAGGACGCATTAGTCAACCCTTAACCTCAGACTCATATAGACACCATGCATAGCCGAACCTCTGCCGGATTTAAGACACGAGCATCGTTTTCAAAATTATGGAGGAAAGGGCGACTGTTCTTACTTTCATTTATACCTGCTTATGCCTATTGTTATAATGCCTGTATTCTTACTGTTATAATGACTATTTAACTGCTCATGCATGCACGTTTACCTTACTATTGCATTTTTTCTCCTTATACTCTTTGCATACCCATGTTTATGCATTCAAAATCCCATGTCAAGACAAGAGTTCCAAGTAACTCAAGTCACTGCATTCTTATACATATGATCAACCCAAAGAGAGTGATGCCTAGTTCACTCTTCTTTGCATTAAACCTACCCAAACCCTAAGGGTTCCCACGTAACCCTAAGGACTCATGGCACGCTCATCGATCCATTTCATAAGAGGGGCCCCAATCCCTCTATGCTCATGGAAATAGGGTTGCCAAGAAGACAAGGGGCAATCAATCAACAAGGTCTCTCAGCGACCTCCCCAACATCAAATCCAATGAAGGCAAATTCGAAGACTCAAGAGTAGTTTAGGTTTTTCCTTTGTAAAACTAGATAGGTGGAATTCCAAAGGAAAATGTTCTCCCTTCCCCCCTATTAAAATGTATTTCAATTATTTTGTATCTTAAACCCAAAGTTCAATGTACTTCTTTATTTTTTTCTGTGAATGAATGGATAGGTGATTGTATGAATGGATGAAGGTTCCCACTTAACGGTAAGGTATCTGCATACAGGGGTAAATCCCCTATCTCCAAAAGTGGGCCAATACATCACGATTAGTTTCCCTCTTGAAGAGGGGCACCCTAGAGCATGTATTGCATAAAGACTTGTCAGGATAAAACACTAACTCTTTTCTTTTGTTGGTTTTAGGTACCTTCCCTCGTTCCCCCGTCTTACAAGCCAAAAGCTAAGAAACGCTCATGGAATTGCTTACTCTTGATACCTTAACTCTATTACTAGCAGAGGCAAGAGGAGTCAAACATAAGATCACCGAAATGGAAGGCATACTTTCCTCACTCTTATCCTACACAACCCATGAGCAAGAAAAGTCCTCGCAGGCCCAAACCCATGATGGACGAAAAAGGTTGAAGAAGGAAGACCATGACTATGCCTCCACCATTGCTTACCAACAGCTTCCCCAGGCTGAGGGTTTTGCTCAGATGCCTTCCAAACCAACCTCTAACCAAACCCATGGATTATATCATCTCTCCTATGGATACCAGCCCAACACATTTGGCCCTGTCATTGAAAATTATCCCATTTTGGAACATAACACCCGAAGCCTTGTCAATTCCCGAACCATCAACCTGGCTGTGACCTCATTGAAGCTCGATTCTCAATCATCAAAAACATTTGCAACACCTCCTCGGTCTAGGCGAACAAGCGGGAAAAAGCAGACATTTACTAAACTTGCGTGTTCACAGACCACAACCTATTTTGGTCTCTTAGCGGCTGGATATCTGAAGCCTATACCTGCCCGACCCCGGCCCAGTCCTTTGCCTCATTACTTTGAATCTGCAGTGAGTTGTAAGTATCATTCGGGCGGCTAGGGACATGACACTGAAGATTGTTTGACCCTCAAGCATAAGATTCAAGACCTAATAGATAACAAGATCATCGGCTTACGACCTGCGAATCCTCCTCTGAATGCCACTACGAACTCGTCAACCGATCCCACTGTCAATGTCATTACAAAGTTTGGTAATAGCAAGGTTTGTATTGCTGCATGCCAAGAGATATATTACAAGGATGGGGAGGAAATGGAATGCGAAGATGCCTGGTTATGGTATAACCCCAATGAAATGCCAACCCCCAAAGACAAACTCACCTACGAATCTATGAAGAAAATCAACCAGGAGCTTTCCAAACTCAGCAATAAGAATCCCTCATTGTGTACACCTAAGGAACACCGAGCCCTGGCTGGATGCCAGAGTAGAAAACCCCGGGCTCGACCTATTAAGCTGGACGAAGACGAGTCGCCCGAGTGGTTTGTTAGAGAAACTACGGAGCAAACAAATGAAGGGAAGACGGTCAAGAAAGCTGACGATTACATCATCACTGGCAACTCACTTGGAACTCCGAGAGAAGCATCTACCTGTCTTGCCTTGGCTGAAAATCTCATTTGTGGATGGAATGTAGATAAGGGCATTGTCCCAAGGCCTCACTAAAACAGGAATCCCTTCAAAAGCGCACAAGAGAGGGGTGTTTTCACCCATTTTTTTTCTATCCCTTTTACTTTCTGTCTCTAAATTGATGTTTACATTCTGTTTTTGCTTAGAAACTATATGCTTTCCATAAAAATGATAATAGTAGTCAAATGATAGGCTTTTATTCCATTGCTGTTGTCTTGTCTTCCCTAGGGAATGGTGACTACTTTCTATGCGAGGGGTATGGTTTATCTTATGGAATGATCCAACTTAAAGGGATGATAGCATGAGGTAACCACTCGCCAAATGATTAGCCTTCCACAGAGAGAGAATAAGGATGAG
Organism: Euryodendron excelsum; assembly: GCA_033060915.1. NCBI lineage: Eukaryota > Viridiplantae > Streptophyta > Magnoliopsida > Ericales > Pentaphylacaceae > Euryodendron > Euryodendron excelsum. The sequence goes on from CM065392.1 coordinate 22,054,438, forward strand.
TGAGGATACTACCCAAAGGCGACACTTGTAAGACTCTGAAGCTAAGCGATGTGTGGCCAGTTTATCAAAATGAAGAGGAGCCATCTTTCACTTCCCTACATATAAATAAAAGAATAAATAATTAAATAAATAAACAAATGTGCTTATATTCCCTTTGCTCAGCCCCTAAAGCCTCACAACCAACGAAGTTTTCCTTATCAACCTTGATCCACCAACTGTCCTCCCCACACTGGGGTAGACAATAGTTGAGAACTCTAGGAGTGGTGTCCACCTCTATCATGCTAGGATAGTGTCGAAAGCTCTATAGATCAAGCAATCTAATTCAAAGTGAAGAGAGGCCCTCATTTCATTTCCCATACAGTTAAAAGCAACCCCTTGCCAAACCTGTTGAGCCATCTATCCTTTTCCTGAGAAAACCCCAGCCTAGGGATCACTGCCCACATTGGGTAGATTGAACCGCCAAGGAAAAGAAAAAGGGTCGAAGAATTAACCGTTTCATAAAAGAAAAGAAAGGATAAAGTAAAGAAAAAGAGTTGCCAAGGGGCAAGAGGCCAAAAAAAAAAAAATCTATCTAAAGAAAGACCTGAAGAAAACCATAATTGAGTCATCTTCAAAAGCATAATAAGAAGATCAAATGAGAAGGGAGTCATGTTTCTCTCAAAAAGCATATGGAAAGGGTCAAAGAAAAGAGTCATTTTCACCATGAGAAGTATATGGTCAAAAGCAAGAAGGAAGTTTAAAGGTGATCCTAGGTTATAAAGAAACCCCAGTAGAAACAATAGGTTCGAGCCTTTACCCTTTCTTGCAAAACTCTAAAACCATGGCCTATATTACAAGCCTACTAAAGTCCACTCTGATTGAAAACGGATTGCTTGATTTAAATGAGCTAGACACGTTGCCAAAGCCAAGAAGGATGCTAGCCTTATTGAGAAAATGGTCAAAGAGTGTTTCTAGAAATCCTAGATTTGGTATGGATTTGGAAAAATGAAGTTTTAGAAACCCTAGATTTGGAAGACTATAGTTTTGGAAATTTATGGTTTTGATGTAGAAAACGGGATTGGGAAACCTAAAGTTTGAGGCAAGATTAAATATCATGTTTTAGGAAAGAAAATTAGGGTTTCTTAATCAGTGGCTCTAGGGTTTAACTTGGACTTTAAGAAAAGAGATTTTTTAAAAAGTGAGTTTTTGGTAAGGGAGATTTTTTTAAAGAAACCTTAGAAAGCAGTTTTTAGAAAGTGAGTTTGAAAAGAGAGTATTTGGAAAGAGATTTATGGAAAGCGTTTTTAGGAAGGAGATTTTAAGAAAGAATCTTAAAGAGTGTTTCTAGAAAGTGAATTTTAAAGAGAGTTTTTTTGAAAAAAGAGTTTTGAAAAATAGTTTTTTGAAGAAAGTTTTTGAAAACAATTTTGGAAAGGAGATTGGAGAGTGTTTTTAGAAAGTATGTTAGAAAAGAGATTTTTAGAATGAGAGATTTGAAAAGAGAGTTTTTGGAACGCTCATTAAAATATCTCACTTTCCTCAAGCGATTCTAACCGTAAGAAGGTTATTACCACTCTAAGATATTGGTTTTGAAAACAACAAGGATTTGGAAATATGGACCATATTGGCTACTTTAAATGTAACACTTTCCTAAAGCAACCCTAATTATGGAAAGGCTAGAATCACCTTAGGATTGTGATTTTGAAAACAATTTGGAAAAAGAAGATTTTGATGCAAGTTTGAAAACAATTTGAATGCAAGTTTTGAAAAACAAGTTTGAAAACGAATTTTGGAGAGATGCAAGATCATGATATACATAATGCAAGTTGGGGACGTGAACGTACAAAGTTAAGGCTTCACCACATAATCAAGAGGGCCAAACCCACATGGTCTCCGGTTAGACTAAGAGAAAGCTCCTAACACGGTGACTTCCAATAGCCTACTCCTACACATGGACCAGGAAGTCCCTTGTTTCAAGCATGCAAGAAAGGGGGGGAAGAAGATGGGGGATTAAAATAGAAGAAAACCCAAGTGGGTTTGGAGAGAGAAGAGAGAGGGGGAAATTGCATAAATGTAAAAAGAAAGCCTACCTTGTATCTTCTTATTTTGCTCGCTTTTATTTGCTTGCTTCTCTTTAATCCTCGCTTTGCTTTGCGTCAGTCTTCAAGGGCTTGTCTTAATCTTCGAGAGCTTCGGGCTGTAGCACTTCAAGTCTTCAATGGAGGCTTTAGAGGCTAGTATAGGAGTGTATAGGAGTATATGAGAGTTAGAGTTTGTGTATGGAGGCTAGGGTTTTGGAAAACCTAAAGAAGACTAGGGTTTAGGGAGGCTACGAGCTCTGTATATCGAAGAGAACAGTTTGTAGACTGAGTTTGCAAACCCTTTTCACACTGGAAAAGACTCTGTATTTATAGACAGAGGAATGACATGGTGCCTGTTGTAGTGGCGTTAGGCAAAACTCTACACTAGCCCCACTAGGAGTGGCGCCAGGCCATTTTTTGGCTTGGCACCACTACTAGTGGCGCTAGCCAATTAGGAAATGTTTAAGATTGGCAATCAACATATCTTCAGAAGATTTGGGCGCTTGTACTAGTGACTACCATGCAATTTTTAGCCTAGCTTCACTAGGAGTGGCTCTAGAAGGTCCAAAAAGGATTTAGGGGACCGAGAATGGACTGGAAGACTGGAAAGGAACAGGAACTCTTAGAATAGAGTCCCGGAGGTATTAGACTTGAAAAATGATGACGAGATTTGTTAGAATAGTTAACCGGGCCATTAGGGGCAAAACGGTCAATCGGGCCAAAAAGCTGCCGGGATGGACTCGGAATGTCCCTGAAGAAGACTCGATATTTGAAAATAATACTTAGAATGTCCCAGGAGGTTACCTGTTTGATACCCAAAGCCGGCGTGGTCAAAAGAGGCGATCGGCCCACCAGGGGCAAAACGGTCATTTCGCACTGGGTTTAACTGGAGCTGACTCGGAATGATCCGAAAAGATAATAGAAGGTCGAGAATACTATAAGAAACATTCTTAGGAGGTTACCGGTTTGATACCCAAAGCCGGTGTGGTTCCTAGGGCACTCGGATGCCTAGGGACAAAATGGTCATCTTAACTGGAATGTCTCGGAATTGGCCCGAAACTGACTAGAAGACACTTAATCATGCCGGATTGTCTTTAAGACAATATTGAAAGGGTGGACTTATCATTCTGAGGACTGAGGTACTATCTCAAGAAACGTGTTGAAAATGGCCATAGGGATAGTTTGGTCATTTTTCACTAGAGTGAGCTAGTAGGCACTGGTGTTGACCTGGGTTTTGAGTGTTTCCGTCACTCTGACGGTGGTCCCGTGATATAAGGGTTTGCTGGCAATTCCCTGTATTGACCTGTTTGCAAGTGTTTCTGCCACTTTAACGGTTGTAATGTTTGCGAGTATTTCCATTACTTTAACAGGTCATAATCATTCCAGAGACTGCCTAATCTTTGGAAGCTACTAGGTGGACTTAGCGCCTGAGGAATCAACTTTCTCAAAAGGCATGCTGAAATAGACATTTCTGTATTGGCGGGCTAGTAAGCGCCAAAGGTGAATCATTTTACCATCCAGGGGACTTGGGGTCTTGTCCTGGTCGACCAGTTTGAAGGGACATACCATTTTGAATAGCTTCTTTGGAAACGTGCCGGACACTATGGACTTACGGCCTCGAGGAATCAACTTTCTCGAGGGACGTGCTGGAGTGGATTTGGAATTGGAAATGGAATTGGACTGGAATTAAACTGGAAAGGGGACTTACCATCTTCGAAAAGACATGCCTATTGGAATAGGACCAAACAATGCCCCCAAGGGCATTTTGGTCATTTTGCCTCTATTTGGGCCCAAAGGGCCTGCAAAACGATTGATTGACGGGATTAGACTTGGAAAATTGAGTTAACTCAGAATATGTCCATATTGACTTGAATACAAGTTTGGACGGACTGAAGACTGCAGAGCGGGCAAAAATGGGGTGCTTACACAGATCCAGTCCAATCAAACAACTGCCTGCAGGCCTACTGGGCCCAATAGAGGCAAAGTGACCAAAATGCCCCTCATACATCAGTCAGTCCAATCCAGACTAACACGTCTTCCATAAGACCATAAGTCTATTAAAATTCAAAGTCAAACCCAGTTGTTTAGTCATATGAGAAAGTTGATCACTCACTAATGGTAGGACCATTCAACCCAGCACGGCACAATCACCAAGAAAGTTTATTCCTCGGGTCGGTAAAACTCCTTTCATACTCATCTCCTGAAAGTACCGAAGTCCTTGAGATTGAACATCGGTTCACTTCTAGCACCTGCTAGCCCGCCAATGTAAATTGTCGACTAATCTGGCACGTTCTTTGAAAAAGCATAAACTCCTCAAGAACGGAAGACCGTCCAGTCCAGCACGACCTTCGAGAAAGTTTATCCTTCAACGCAGTAAGACCCTTTCAAGTTTGTCCACCAAGAAAGTACTAATTCCTTAGATAGAAGTCCAAACCAGATCCAGACCGGTCAACACCGACGCCTGCTAGCTTGTCTCGATTAAAAATGATCATTTTGCCCCTAAACAGGCCTGACACATTCCTCGAGAAAGTACCAAGTCCTCAAATTGGTAAGACCACCTTCCAGAGCTATCCTTTGATGGTCCGGAGTGGCCCTCTAGTTAAAATGATTGTTTTGCCCCTAGGCATCTAAGTGCCCTAGGAAACCACACCGACTTTGGGTATCAAACCGGTAACACCTCATTCAACTCTGGTCAACCCCAGTCAACTCTGGTCATCTCGGTTAATCTTGGTCAACTCGAGAACTCCCGATATGAGGTGACCACCATCCGGTCATTCTCTTCAACCATGTTGGCTTTGGGAATCAAACCAACAACCTCTGGGACACTTTCTAGAGTATTCCCTTCCATTTTTGGTCGGGTCCTGCCATTTGGCACTTTCCATTTTCAAACCAAAACCTCCCTGCTCCACTCCGAGTGGAACATGATCAATTTTTAGCCTTAAGCCACTTCTTGAGGCACACACCAGTTGTCAAGGACGGTTACAAATCAACTAGCTTTCTAATTAGCCCCTATTTCCAACCCCCATCAATGAACCTGCGCCACTTTTAGTGGTGTATGGTTTGGATTTGGCCGTGCTCCACTAATAGTGGCATATAACCCCGCAGAATCAGTTACAAATCAACCAGCTTCATATCTAGCCTTTTTGCAAGCCATCATTAAGTCTCCCTGTGCCACTCATAGTGGCGCACAGCCAAGATCAATGCGTGCACCACTAAGAGTGGCACACAATCCCTTTGAATTTGCACTATAAATACAAACCTCCTCTCTCCCCCCCCCCTGCCCAAAAAAAAAAAAACTATTTTGGATTGAAAAAAATATCCAGAAACTCTCTCTCTCTCTCTCTCTCTCTCTCTCTCTCTCTCTCTCTCTCTCTCTCTCTCTCTCTCTCTCTCTCTTCAGACAGCTCCTAGAGTCTTCTTTCTCTCTCTCGAAATCCTGCCGGCCGAGCCCTAGCCCGAAGCTTCAAGGCCATAGCCTCCGAGCTCTACCGATGGTGTGTCCCGGTGGATGCCAGTTTGATTACCAGATTTGGTGTGGCTGTAGAGGGTGCTTGGGCCTCTAGGGTGTCGTGCCCTGATTTTTCACACTCGAGGAAACTAAACACAAACGGGAAAAACATGGTACTCTCTCGTTAGAACTCATCCTCCTAGAATGACGAGTGCGACTAGGTTTGAATTAGAAATTGTTTTGAATAAGGGCTTTTGGAAAAAAAGTTTGGAATCGCTACTTAACTTGATTAAGGTGAGTTAGGTCACCAAAAACTAAGTGTAATCCGAAGATTAAACTTAGGGTTTTTGAAAAGGTTTTGAAAACTTCCTCAAGAGAGGGTTTTAAAGAAAATAGGTTGTTTAGCAACATTCAGAAAGATTTAAGCCCGTTTTGAAAAATAACTCTATTTTGGTCTTTCAAAATAGTGATTCTAGGTTTGAATGTTGGTTACGTCTAGGGAAGTTAACCTAAGATCATCACTCTATCCCGCCCTTGTGGTACCTACATATCTATTCACCCTAGGTTCACTCATTTAGAATCTTTGATTATCCATTGTACAATCATATCCACTTTGAAATGAATTTTAGAAAAATATTTGATATGATGCATGACATGCACGTGTAGGAAAAAGATTTAATTTTGAAAGTAGATTTGAAAATAGGATTTGAAGCTTGAAAAAGATTATGGAATTAAAAATTTTAAAAATGATATGGAATTGGAGATTTGAAGAAGGTTGTGACGGCACCCATGAGGGTTGCCTACATATCCATTTGTTGGGAATCAGGTTAGTCGTAGTTTGGACTCAGGGTTCGATTGAAAATAGACAGTTTGTGGTCATGTTTGATGTGAATAAACACTTTGATGCACTTGGAATGACTAGAAAAGAGTTTGATTTGAACTTTGAACAGAAGATTTGAAAATTGAACTTTGATTTGAAATTGACTTGATGATTTGAAATTAACTTTGATTAAAAAATGAACTTGAAATAAAACTTGGACTTGATTTAGAAAGATTGAATTGAACTTTGAAATCAATTTGACTCAATTGAAGCTTGAAAACCATCTTAGTTTAGAAAAGAGTTGAAGTTTCCTTAGGATTAGGGTTTAACTAAGGTCTAGGTATCCGGGGACTTAGGTAACCTAATGTTAAAGCATGCAATTGGATTGGAAAGATTTGATTTCGACTGGAAAAGTTTGACTTTAGAAAGTCTTTATTTAGAAAGGGTTCAAATCAGGAAAGTTTCGGATTATGAAAGTTTGATTTTAAAGATTTGATTTGATTTGAAAGAATTTAGAAAGTTAGGATTTAGAAAAGATTGGATTTTAAAAAGCTTTGAATTAGGAAAGTTTCAAAATAGGAAAGTTCTATTTTAGAAAAGTTTTCAAATTAGGAAAGTTTTCTTTATAAGAAAGTTTTCTTTTTAGAAAAGTTTCATTATAGGAAAGTTTTGATTTTGGAAAGATTTGGGTTTTGGAAAGTTTGAATTTAGAAAGATTTGAAAGCTTTGATCTAGGAAAGATTTGATAAGTTAAAATTTAGAAAGTCGAGATTTGGAAATGTTTGAAATTAGAAAATGTTGGAATTAGGAAAGATTAGAATTAAGAAAGATTTGATTCCTATTTTCTAAAGATAAAAATTGAATTTTATTTTCAAAAATAGATGATTTGATTTTGTTTCCAAAATTGGAGGATTTGATTTGGGTTCCTAAATTGAAAGATTTGATTTGACATGGAGTTTTAAAAATCTTCGATTTCGAGATCTATGACTTTGTAGGAAAAGTGGTTTTGGAAACCTATAATTTGATGTAGAAAATAGTTTTGAAAACTGATGATTTGAGGTAAAAGAAGAAGTCATGATTTTAAAAAAGGAACTAGGGTTTCGTAACCATGAATTCTAGGGTTTGACTTGAATTCCAAGACAAAGAGGTTTTCGAAAGTGGACCTTTAAAAGAAGTTTTTAGAAAGCAGATTTTTTAAAAGAGCTTTTAAGAAGAAAATTTTTTAAAAGAGTTTTTTGGGAATTAGATTTGAAAAACCATTTGGAAAGAGGTATGAATATGGACTTTTAAAAATCTTTTGAATGTCTCACGTTCCTATAATGATTTTAACCAAGAAAAGATTAGAACCATTCTAGGGTTGTGATTTTGAAAACAACACGGATTTGAAATATGGACCATAATGATCACATTGAATATCACACCTTCATACAATGACCATAGCCATGAAATGGCTACAATCATCTTAAGACTTTGGTTTTCGATAACAATAATTTAGGGTTTACACCCAAAATTTGGACTTTGATAATCTCATTGAATGTAACACTTTCCTAAAACAACCCTAACCATGGAATGGCTAAAATCATCTTAAGAGTGTGATTTTGAAAACAAGTTTAAAATGGAAATTTTGAATGGAAGTTTTGAAAGAGAGTTTTGATGCAAGTTTGAAAATAATTTTGAAAGCAATTTTGAGTGGATGTATGAATATGACTTGCACAATGCAATAGGGTTGTGAATACACAAGGTTAGGCTTCACCACATAATCAAGGGGGCCCAACCCACACCATCAAAGATAGAATTTGAAGAAAGCCCCCAGCACAATAACCTTCAACAATTCTTCTTAGGCATGAACCGAGGAGTCCCTTGTTTCAAGCATGCAAGAAGAGGAAGTAGAAGACGAAGATTAAAATAGAAGAAAACTCAAGTGGGTTAAGAGGGAGGAGAGAGAGGGGAGATTACATAAAAGTAAATAGAAAACCAACCTTGTTTTCTTCTTACTTTGATTGCTTGTTTTGCTTTGCTTTTCTTGAATCTTGAGAACTTTGAAGATGTAGCGCTTGAGTCTTCAATGTATGCTTGGAGGCTTGTGTTTAAGTATATATGGTGTATAGAGGTTAGGGTTTGAGTGTATGGAGGCTAGAGGTTGAAGAGGCTTGAGAGAATTAGGGTTTAGAGAGACTTTGAGCTCTGTTTTTAAAGAGACAGTGTTTTTTGGACTGAGTTTGCGGACCCTTTTTACATAGGGGGAGTGTCTGTATTTATAGGCAATCAAAATAGCCTTGGCGCTTGTTGCAATAGCGCCAAGGAAAATTTTCCACTAGCACCACTAGCGCCACTTAGAAAAGTTTTTAGAGGGGGCAAAAAATGTATCTTTCGACCCTTGGGATGAAAGACAGAAGATTTAGGCATTTGTCCTAGTGATTAATATGCAATTTTTGACTTGGTTCCACTACGAGAGACTTTGAAAAGTTCAGGAATGATCCAAAAGGTTTTGAGTAACCAGATTTGGCCAAAAATGGACAGGAAATCTCTCGAGAGTGTCTCAGAGGTAACTAGCATGAGAAGCAATGCTAGAAGAGTTAAAAAGGTCTACTGGCCCGCTAGAGGCAAAACGGTTAATTGAACTGGGAAAACACCAGAATGGCCTCTAAGTGACCTGTGAGAAAGCTTGAAGGTTGGAAACACTTTTAAGAGTGTTCCGAGGGGTTGTCGGTTTGATACCCAGAACTAGTGTGGTTGGAAAAGATGACCGGCCTACCAGGGCAGAACAGTCATTTTATACCGAGTTTGCCACAATAGACTCGAAATAATCTGGAAAGGTATTGGAAGGTTGAGAATACTATTAGAAGCACCCTCGGGAGATTACCGATTTGATGCCCAGAGTTGGTGTGGTTCCTGGAAGCGATCAGATACCTAGGGGTGAAATGATCAGTTTGACTAGATGCTCTTAGAATTGGTCTGGAACTAACTAGAAGGCATTTGAACATGACGAATTTGTCTTTGGGACAATCTTGGAAGGGTAGACTTACCGCTAGGACTAAGGTACTTTTTCGAGAAGCGTACCAAAAAAGGCCCAAGGGACAGTTTAGTCATTTTCACTGGAGCGGGCTAGCAAGCATTGGTGCTAACCCTAGTTTTGAGTGTTTTCGTTAATTTGATAGTGTGTGATGAGTTGGTTTTCAAATGTATCCCATCCTTCGGTAGACGTGTCGTGACCAAGTGTCATGTTCGGTCCCGTGACATAGGGGTTTTGTTGGCAATTCCCAATGTCAAACTATTTACGTTTGTTTTTGCCACTCTAACAGTTGCGATGTTTATGAGTGTTTTCGTCACTTTGACAGTGTGTGTTCATTTTGAAGACCACCTGATCTCAGGAAGCTGCTAAATGGACTTATCGTTTAAGGGATCAACTTTCTCGAAAGATGTGCTAGATAATGAACATTCTATGTTAGCTTTGATTGGTATGGACTGGAATTGAAACTGGAATTGAGGTTGAAATAGGGACTTACCGTCTAGGAAGACGTGCCAACTGGAATTGAACCGAGCAATGGCTGAAGGGCATTTTGGTCATTTTACCTCTTCTGGGCCCGATGGGCCTGCGAAGCGATTAATTGATTGGATTGAGTCTAGAAAGCTAGTTTAGACTTGAATATGTTTGTGTTGGTTTGAATGTGAGTCTGATCGGGCCGGAGATTGACGAGCGAGAAAAAATGGGATGCTTATATAGGAATAAAACGGTCATTTGGACCAAAGTTAATCGAAACGAGACCAAGACTGGATTGACTGGCATTTTGGTCATGTCGAACTATCCAGAGATAGTCTTAGAAGGTGGCCTTACCGTCTGGATGGATTGGTGCTTTCTTGAAAGATGTGTTGAGGTGCCCGAGGGCGAAATGGTCATTTTCTACTAGAAATCACCATAATTGGCCTAGAGTTAGTTTTATTAACACTTGAACGTGTCAGGCTATCAAAGGACAATCAGAAGGGAGTGGTCTTGTCGCCTTGAGGAATTAGTACTTTCTCGAAAGACATGCTTGACAGTTTAGAGGCAGAATGGTCATTTTACACTGTATCGGGCTAGCAAGCATTGGTGTCGACCTACGTTTATGAGTATTTTCATCACTCCAACGATTGTGACGAGTTGGTTATCAAAGATCTTACTTTTCTTCAGAGAATGTGCCACAGCCAAAGGGTGCTTTTGGTCCCGTGACACTGGGTTGTTAAGTAGTGTACCCGTGTCGACCTATTTGTGAGTGATTTCTTGGCACTTTGACAACGTGATGGTTTGTGAGTGCTTCCACCACTCCAACGATATTGGCGTCAGTTCTCGAGATTGCCTAATCTTAGGAAGTTGCCGGATTCCAAGGGCCATAACGGACATTCTGCATTGGTGGGCTAGTAAGCGCCAGAAGTGAACCACTTGAGGGTTTGTAAGTGCTTCTGCCACTCTGATGGTGTTGGCGTTGGTCCCAAAGATGGCCCGATCTCGGGAAGCTGCCTAGAGTGCCTAGAGACATTTTGGTTATTGGGCTTCAATTGGGCCCAGGAAGCGATTGATTTGACTTGATTGGGTTTTGAAAAACTAGTCCGAGCTTTATAATGTTTTGTGACATTTGACTGGAGGGCTGATTTGGACTAAATATTGCTGAGCGGGCAAAAAGTGGGGTGCTTACAATTAACCAGCTAAGAGAGAGAGAGAGAGCCTTCACCTCCGAATGCATTCAAGTGCAAGATCATTGCATTAATGAAGGTATCTCGTGCACTTAATACACTTGACCGCCATATAATACGTTGAACACATGGCGCGCCTTTGGGTGGAGGAGGACCCATATTTGTCACAAATGTAACCCATCCCCCACATCCAATCAAGTGGCTCCGAAGTGGCTCTGGGGCTGACATGGCCGTCCTAGGCCATGACTGCGCCCCTAGGCTCATCCACCCAGCAAGTGCTATGTGTCCACCATGTCAACTTCTTCTCCACTATAAATAACTATCTCATTTATGACATTGAACACACATGAACTCTTGAAACACTCAAAGAACTCACCTTACATACACCTTGCATGAACAACCATGGTATACAGATGGAATGTTTAGCACTCTACCTCATGCTCGTGGATCTCCATCTCTCTCTCTCTCTCTCTCTCTCTCTCTCTCTCTCTCGCGTTTGCCTATGATTTTCTCCTCGCTACCCTCTGAGAGCTTTGAGGCACGTTAGTAACTACCTGGATTCCCAGAAAGGCCCCAGGTAAGTCAATCATAAACCTTTCAATCAATCTCTACCCATAATACTTTACTGATGACTAGTGCTCGTTATTCATGTTACCTCTAAAGGAAGGTGGAGCTTAACTTTATCATAACAGTTGGGGAGTGCTGAGGGTCCTAGCAAATTTTTGTCTTGTCTTTCATAGAAGGAACACACTTCTCAACACCTTTTTCAACCTATGTTACAATTGAAGGCTCTATTTTGGATGCTCATCTCAAGTGCCTAAGTTCACCCTCGGCATTGGCTTTGATCAATATAAGTTTTCTTTCCACAAGCAAAGTTCATACAACACGTCTCTCTATATCAAGAGAAGATCTCAATTTCTTACTCCATTAGCTCCATGATTTACACCTCATTTATATTGATGTGGGCTTGCAATTTTTATACATCAATCATGCTTTGATAGTAGGATTGGAGTTTATCCCCTCAAGCATTGATAGAAGACCTTGAGCATGTGGCTCGTGAATCCTATGTTGTATCTTATCGTATTGAGCCTGTGACTTATGATCTTGTAGTTATACTTTGGTGAGGGATAAATTGTTGCATATATCTACACATTTTTGTACGGAGCACTCAAGATAATAGTATAATCTATATTTAGGAGGTCTCACACACATTTGCACTTAGTCCCTAGCTTGCGTTAAATCTTCCAATGGGATTGTTCTTGTTTTTTTTCATGCTCGAATAATTTACTTTGAGCCACCATTGTTCGCTCATATACACTAGAGTTCTTGTCGAGTTGTAGTTCCTCCCTCATTATAGTATGATTCTCAGTGAGCAAGACCTCACGCCGAGCCAACATCCTATTTTACTTTGGATAATGTGAGCGTGCATTTTATTTTCAAACCAAGAGCAGTTTTATGTGTGCCTGCATGCATTTTATTTTCTATATGCATTACAGTTCGAGAAGCACATCTTTTACTAATCCATTTGGTTTTGGATGCATGTGAATGGGGCCAACTTGTCACAATGGCCGTAAGAGAAAGCTTCATTGTTTAGCCATTAGCATGAGCAACTGCTTGGTCTCAATGTTTCTCAAAATTCATGGAGATGGTAGGAAGACCAATAGTTTTCCAAAGTCTATCATCTCTTTGCCCTCTCAAGTGGCTTCCAACCTTAATATGGGTAACAACAAGTTAAGGTATCACTTCAAGCTACAACTCCTCGCCCGCTCAGATACTAAGATGAAAATATTTACAATGAGCTACTTTACAGTTTGGACTCCACTTCGAGCCATCGCTGCTCACTTCGGTTTTACTTTAGAGCATTTCAAAGCTCATGGAAATTCAGTCATGATAGTCTAAGTGAACTTATTGGTGCCAACCCTAATGTTATCACCTTTGGGCTTTTACAATTCCTCATTCGCACTCAAACGCTACAAGAAGCATAAAGTCAGATCCTTATTTCATCGAGTTCACTCATATATGCAAAAGTTATCTACTAGCTTGGGAAAAACAATCCACTCCCTTGAATGTGATTGTCTACTACGGGCCCTCACCCACAGCAAACTCGGGGTAATCTTCAGCATAGCTAAGCATGTCTTCGCCCGAGCGCATTTCCTATCACTCCCTTTCAGGGTCAAACTTTGCCAGTCAAAGATAAGACAAAGAGCGACTCCAATTGGCTTAGGCACTGAAGGGCCTCGCCCATGTGTAGTTTGTGGCACTCCTTATCATGGCTAAGCGGCTCTATGCCAAGCGTACCATTAAACCACTTACTCCATTACTCTGTAAACAAGCTTCTTATGCTCTTTATAGTTTATGGGATGGATTAGCTCTATTGCTCTCAAACAATGCGCCGGTTGTATCTGCTTTCTAGTTTGTACCTCCCTAGACTAGTAGCTATTTTGCTTACTGTAACTTATACAGTCCATGCCCAGGCTTGACTCAAGTATTCATTGCCAGTTTGACAACTATATGTCCATCTTTTTATCGGCTCGACTGCCACCTTGGCATCACCCCATTAACTAGGGAAATTTGCAAAAGTTGGCTCTCATAGTTATTTCTAGCGTCTCTACAACATGGTGACTTCAAAGAGAATGTTGGGCACCAAACAAAGTGCCAACTCCTGCCCTACTTGCTCTACTCCAAGAATAACTATCAAGAGTCAATAAGCACAACTCGAGCTCTAGTTGCTTTGCCTGATCGATAGGTGTCATCTCACAAAGTCTAAAATGGAATAGACTCAGTTCTGGACGCCAAAAGCAACTGGCTACCTCAAGGATGCCAGCAGTAAACTCAACATCCAACAAAGCTCTCAAGCAACCAAGTACTGTCTCAAACTCTGCCAACTTAGTGTGAGACTTGTGCCAACCCCTGACTAACGCCCTCTCATGACCTCAGAAGCCTATCTTTGGCAAAGAAGCAAAAGTTGTAAAAGAAACTGCACACGTCACAGAAAGCTCAGAATGCTATCCATATCCAATAGGCTAATTATAAAGGGAGTAATCAAACTCAAGCTATTATGATATGTTGCTATGTGATATACCATTAAACAAATAAGCAATCTAAGATGAGCATTGTTGATATGTTATAATAAGCATAAAAAATAAAACCAAAAAAAGAAAAAGCATATGCAAAATAGAACTGTCATAAATGAACTCTTTTGGGTAAAGCTCTCTCTCACTCTTAAAATAGGGAACGAAGGAATGGGACAGAATACAAAAAGGAGCTAAAGTTGCCCCATAACCATCCAGCAAGCTTAGTCATGAGCATCTCTAGCACTGGTGCCACTGAAAATATCCTTGAGAGTCTCGCCAAAAAGCATCCCAACTAGCAGCTCCATTGTGAGTCTCCTCCTCAGAAGCCCTAGCACGGGCAGCCTCAACATCAGCCCTAGCACGGGCCTCTTCCTCAGCCGCCCTAGCACAAGCATCAGTAGACTTTGCTCTAGTAGGGGCAGCCCTAGCACTAGTGGCTCCACCAAGATTAACACCACCGGTAGCTCCGTTGAAGGCAACATCTCTAGCAGCCTCATTTGGGGCATCTGGTCTCATAACTCCTAAGACCACCTCTCTGTTATCTGAGCCAGCCCCACCAGTCCCTGCATCACTAGCAATACTAGTTAGGACACCTCTTAAATAGGCTTGTATCAACAGCAGTGCTATCCTCAACTTCCTCTGCACTGGTGTAAGATGAACTCTCACTCGACCACCATCACTGTCATTGGTCTCAGCCACCTCCGGAGCTCCCTCTCGGATCATGACTCCAGTACGTGCCGAGCATGACCACCATGGCCCCAATGACTTGCGAAATTAGACACAGCAAGGGCTTTGCCCTAAGACTCGTAACTAGGCCTCTTGCAAGGCTTATTTCCATCACCGGTGCAGCTCCCTCAGCCAGGACCACCACCTCCAGCTCCAGAACCGGCCACCTCTGACATCCTTGCTCCAAAATAGTAGGTAAGTCTCTAAACTAGCATTTTAATATCAAACACATCAAAAATAAAACACAAAGGCACAAAAGAAGTACTGATAAAATCAAAAACGAGAAAAAATAGGCAAAAGTGCATTGAAAACTAACAAAACCCAAAAGCACAACTCTAGCAGAGCTCTACGTCCACTCACAAGTTGAGAAACTATGGTCTATAGTCAAAACAAGGGAAAAAACAAAATGCACACAAAAGGGCCAGAATTTTAGTCTGTCATCTTAATAGTTTTAAAGTCCATAAGATCTAATCACTAAAATTCTAAACAAGGCCTAGGCATGCACAGAAATAAGCACTAATAAACAGAATTGCTACAAAAATCAAGAGCAAAGCAAGAAAAGACAATGAAAAATAGGCATTTTAGCATTTTAAAGGCACAAAAGTGCACCAAAATAAGCACGCAAGGCATAGTAAGACTAGATTATACTTAGATACAGCCTAAGGGAGGTCTTGGTCCAAAATCAAGTGTTTTCTAAAAACTAGCTTGGACAGCATTCAAGACGTAGTCCAAAGTAGAGGTCCCAAGTTAAACCGTGCAGAAATCAAAACAAAAAATACCAATGTGTTACCCATAACACTTGCATCATTTCTAGCTATTAGAAATCCCCAAATTCTCACCCGTTAATCGGAGCAGAATTCGATTTTGATGCTACAAAACGAAATAAAATGAAAAACTCAAAAAACTCACCCACGAGTTAAATAATGTAAGAAGGCACAAAACTTAAGAACCAACTAGTAAAAATTGATGTTGTCGAGTCCACAAAACCATGCCCAGAGTTCCAAGAACAATGCCTAGCAAGTCTCATAGCTCAAAATATGATAAAACTAGTCAAAAAAAGCTAAGCAAAGTGTCCAAAACACGAGGCCAGCATACTTTTAGAGTCGCTGCCGACCCAAGGCACAATAGTGCCGTGAAGCACTAAATTGGGCATCATGGTACTAAAGTGTCGTGACTCTTGAAAATCCATGTTATGGCACTGTAATGCCGTGACACCCAGACATGGGCCAAACGGCACTGCAGTGCCCAAGCCCATCGAATTCTTTGAAAATATCACTTTGTCCCACTATCAAAAGTTAGTAGCACCCCTAAAAGACTAAGGTAAATCTTAGAGTACGCCCGAGGAATTTTGAGCCAATCACCAAACATCGGGCACACATTTCGAGGCACATAAAGCCTTTTCAAAATCAACAAGGCCATCGGACCACTGTTGTCAAAAATATCAAGGTCAACCAAGGAGATCACTCTTCTCATTCACTTAAGCCTTTAGTGAAGCCTTCTAGTTGATTGATTATCACAGTCATGATTCCTGATAACACATCGACATATGATGTGATCAAGCAGTTATCACAGTCACATCAATACGAGCATAGCCTCATTACCAAAATCAACTATGAGCACCAAGCACGGTGATTACACCCTAAAAGTGTAATCATAAGCCCTTAATTTGTACTTTGTTAGACTTATATTATAATTAATTATCTTATTTTAGTTAGATATTTGTGTGAGTATGTTTTGTATGTGTTTGTTAGGTTATATAAGCTAATAAAGGCAAAAAGAAAGCAAGAATAATCAAAGCGGGTTCAAGGCGAATAATTTGTTCATAAAAATTCAGACCTGTCTCGGTATTCTAGCCATAACTTTTTTTTTCGATGTCCGATTGAGCTGATTTTTATGACATTGGAAAGAAGACTTCAAGATCTACAACTTTGCGTCTAATGTGTATCGGCTGAATCAAGCTCTAGTGTGGTCAAATAAAGTTTTGAAGTTTCTAAAGCTGAACAGTGTGAATAGTACCCGTCTGAACGGGTACTGTTCACCGTTCGGACGATTACTGTTCACCGTCTGAACGACCTTCAAACGGGCGTCAAACGGACTGTTCGGACGGTATTCGAATGGTTACTGTTCATCCAGATTCTGTTTTTTGCATCAGAAGCAACATTTTTTAGGGTTTTTTGTATAGTTTTTGGGTAGTTAGGGTTAGTTTGGAGCAAGGGGCGGCGGGAGAAGCTCTCCAAGGTTAGATTTTTTCATTTTTCTTTATTTTTAGCTTAGATTTAGCTTTGTAATTGTAGTATAATGTAGAAACTTGTAATTTTCTTCATTGTATTGTATTTTCTTTCATTTTCTTGCACTTTCTTGCATTTTCTCTCATTTTCCTTGTAACCAAACAGTCCTATTATTATAGTTAATTTTAGATTTAAATCTCTTTATGCTTCTCTTTTCATTTTTACAAGTTTTTTTTATGATGTATTCAAGTTGCTAGAATTTACATTGGGTTTAAATGTGGAAATCACCCAAATAATTCAAGGAATTCACTTGGTGGTATCTCATGGATTAATTGTCATATTTTCTTAGAATTCAAATTTCTAGTAATTAGGTGTGGAATTTTAGAAAACTTAGATTATTGACTAAATTTGGAAATTTTCATCATCCAAATCAATGGTATTAATTTAGGACTTTTGACTAGAAAAATACTCCACAATTGCTAGAAATTCATTTCCAACAATTGATTGAAGATGCCATAGAAAATCTAGGTTATTGACTATGTTTGACTAATCAATGCACAAACCACAAATTTGGTATTGACTAAGTTGAATCGATGGTATTAACATTTGATTCCCCATTGAACATGTATCTAATTTCAATTGCTTGAAAATTATCAGTTTTCAAAGTTAAATCTTCCGAATCAAACACACTTAAATGTTGTGTTTGATTTGAGTTATAAACCCCATTGGAAACCTTGGATGAAATTGAGTGATTGGATCATTTGAGCCCAATTCCCTTTTAATTGCTTTAATTCTATTTTCCTTTTGCTTTACTTTAATTGTCTAGTGTTAATTGTTTTTATTTTCATTGCAATAGGTTAGTAATTCAAAACCATCATCAAAACCCAAAATTTTGTCCTTTTATTTTTTTTTTTATTTTAGATCTAATTCCCCACATAATTGCAAATCCATCCTAGGTTAGGTTAGTGTGAGTTGAGTGCTAGAGCCTACATTTGGCTAGGTCCCTTGGGAGAGAACGATACCGGATTACCGGTTTATATTTCATTGCGACCCCCGTACTCTTGCGGGGTGCTAACTTCATTTGTAGGAATACCGCATTTGGGGGCGAGTCACACGGCCAAGTTAAACACCTTATCAAAACTTATAAAAGTATAAAATTAAGTCCTGTGGCGCCCAGATTTTTCGCACTTGAGGAATACTCACACGAGCGGGAAAAATGCTGTACTCTCTCGTTAGAACTCACCCTCCTAGAAGAATGAGTGCGACTAGGTTTGAATTGAAAAATTGATTTGAATAAAGGGTTTTTGAAAAAGATTCGGAGTCGCCACCTAACTTAAGTAAGGTGAGTTAGGTCACCTAAAAACTAAGCATAATCCGAAAACTACACTTAGGGTTTTTTGAAAAAAAGGTTTTGAAAATATCTCCTCAAGAGAGGTTTTTAAGAAAACAGCTTATTTGGTAACCTTTGGAAATCATTTAGCCCTTTTTGAAAAATAACTTCGTTTTGGTATTTGAAAACAGTGATCCTAGGTTCGGAGGTTGGTTACGTGTAGGGAAGACGCACTAAGCTATCACCCTACTCTGCCCTTTCGGTACCTACATGTCAATCTACCCTTGATTCAACTATGAGAGTCTTTAATTAACATATGTTCAATCCTATTCACTTTAGAAAAACAATGTTTGAAAAATATGATGCATGATATGCAAGTACAATGGAAGAGAATTGATTTAGAAAATAGATTAGAAAAGAGATTTGATTTGATTTGATTTGAAAAGAAAGAGATAGAAGTTTGAATTTGGAAAAAAAAGATTTTGGAAATTGAAATTATAGAGATTTGGAAATGGAAATTTGAAATTGGAAATTTGAAAATTGATTGGAATTTGAGATTTGAAAAATGTGGAGACCGCACCCATGAGGGTGAAATTGAAAGTTTGAAAAGTGTTGTGACCGCACCTATGAAGGTTGCCTACGTATCCTTTTGGGAGAATCAGGTCAGTCGTGGTTCGGACCGGAGTCCGATTGAAAAGAGATTGATTTGAAGAGAGAGATTGGATTGGAAGAAAGAGATTGAATTGAAAACTGGATTTGATTTGAGATTAGAAGAGGAGATTGGAAATTGAAATTGAGAAGATTGGACTTGTTTTGGAAAGATTGATTTTGGAAAGACTTGGTTTTGGGAAGATGGAGGTTTAGGAAACCTAGACTTAGGAAAGGTAGGAGACCTAGGAAAGACTTGAGATTAAGGAAGATTTGACTCAAACGTTGGACTTGGAAGATTCAGGAGATTTAGGAAAGGTTGGATTTAGGAAATGTTTGAATCAGGAAAGGTCTGGTTTAGGAAAGTTTCAAATTAAGAAGGTTTTGAAATTAGGAAAGTTTCAAAATTAGGAAAGTTTAACTTAGGAAAGTTTTGAATTAAGAAAGTTTCAAATTAGGAAAGTTTTGAATTTAGAAAAGTTTTAGGTTTAGGAAAGTTTTCACTTTAGGAAAGTTTTGAAATGGGAAAGTTTCAACTTAGGAAAGTTTTGAATTAAGAAAGTTTCAACTTAGGAAAGGTTTTAGGTTTAGGAAAGTTTTCACTTTAGGAAAGTTTTGAATTAAGAAAGTTTCAACTTACGAAAGGTTTTAAATTAAGAAGGTTTCAACTTAGGAAAGTTTTGAATTAAGAAAGTTTCGGATTTAGAAAGTTTTCGAAATAGGAAAGGTTTTCAAATTAGGAAAGTTCCCAAATTAGGAAAGTTTTGAAATAGGGAAGTTTTGAAAATTGGAAAGTTTAGAATTTGGAAAGTTTTGAAAGTTTAGAAAGATTTAACTCAAGAAAGTTTTGAATTTGGAAAACTTTGAATTTGGAAAGATTTGAAATTTAGAAAGTTTAAGATTTAGAAAGTTTTAGAGTTTTAGAAAATCTTGAAAGTAGGAAAGGTTGAGTTTAGGAAAGGTTTGAAAAAAAAAAATTAGATTTGGAAAGTTGAGATTTGGAAAGGGGTAGAATTAGGAAAGAGTGGAGTTAGGAAGGATGTGGAACTTGAGTTTTAAAATTTAGGAAAGATTTTTATGTGCAAGTTTTGGAAACTTAAGATTTAGGAAAGTGGAAGTTTAAGAAAGATTTGAGTTAGGAAAGAGTTGGATTAGGAAGGGATTGGATTTTGTTTCTAAACGCAACGGATTTGATTTTGTTTCCAAAAACGGAGGATGGGATCTAGTTTCCAAAATGGGAAGATTTGATTTGGTTTCCTAAAGGGAAGATTTGATTTAACAAGGATTTGGAAAGGGGAAGTTTTAGAAACCCTAGACTTGAAAAGCTATAGTTTTGACGTAGAAAAGAGGTTTTGAAAATATGTATAGTTTGGATGTAGAAAACGAGAGATTTTGGAAACCTAGGTTTGGGGGGCAAAGTTTGAAAATTATGTTTTTGGAAAGAAAATTAGGGTTTCCTAATTGCGAGTTCTAGGGCTTGACTTGGGCTCTAAGGAAAGAATTTTTGGAAAGTGTGTTTTTGGAAACGAAGATTTTCTAGAAGGGAATCCTAGGGAAGAGTTTTTGGAAAGTGGATTTGAAGATGGAGTTTTTGGAAAAAGATTTTAAAGAGGAGTTTTTGGAAAACGTATTTTTGGAAACAAGTTTTAGAAGGAAAATCCTAGAGGGGAATTTCTAGAAGGGATATTTTGGAAAGAGAGTTTTTTTAGAAGGATTTTTGAGAAGGAGAATGTTGGAGTGAGTTTTTAGGAAAGTGAATTTAGGGAATGTTTTTAGAAAGTAAATTTTAAGGAGAGGATTTTGGAGAGGAGTTGAAAAAGACAGTTTTGAAAAATAGAATTTTGGAGGGAGTTTTTGAAAACAATTTTGGAAAGGAGAGTTTTAGGAAAGTATGTTGAAAAGGAGATTTTCAGGAAGGGATTTTTGAAAAGAGAGCTTTTTGAAAAGTATGAAAACGTCTCACTTTCCTAAAGCGATTCTAGCCATAAGGAGGCTAGAACCACTTTAAGAAAGTGGTTTTGGAAAACAATAAGATTTGAAAATATAGACCAAAAAGGTCACTTTTAATGTAACACTTTCCTAAAGCAACCCTAGCCATGGAAAGGCTAGAATCACCCTAGAATTGTGGTTTTGAAAACAAGTTTTTGAAAAAGAAATTTTGATGCAATTTTGAAAGCAATTTTGAAAACGATTTTGAAAATGAGTTCGAAAACGAATTTTGGAAGATGCAAGATCATGATATGCACAATGCAATTTTGGGGTCGTGAACATACAAGGTTAAGGCTTCACCACATAATCAAGGGAGCCAGACTCACGTGGTCTCTGGTTAGACTAGAAGAAAGCCCTCGACACGGTGACTCTCCAATAGCCCAATTCTACACATGGACCGGGAATCCCCTTGTTTCAAGTATGCAAAGAAAGGGGGAAAAAGAGATGGGGGATTAAAATAGAGAAAACCCAAGTGGGTTAGGAGAGAGAAGAGAGAGGGGGAAGTACGGAAAATTAAATAGGGAGCCTACCGTATGTCTTCTTTATTTTACGCGCTTTGCTTGTATTCAATCTTCGGTCTTCGTCTTGATATTTTGCTTCAACCTTCAAGGGTTGTCTTCAAGCTTTAGATGGAAGCTCTTCAAGTTTTCAAAGGATGGTTGAAGGCTAGTGTATGAGTGTATGGGGATGTATAGGAGTGTATATGAGGCTAGGGTTTAGTGTAGGGTGGCCAGGGTTTGGGAAACCTAAGGAAACTAGGGTTTTGGAGGTGCTCGAGCTCTGTATATCGAAATATATGATTTTTAGGTTAAGTTTGCAGACCCCTTTCACGTTGAATGAGGCTCTGTATTTATAGAGGTTGGACAATACTGGCGCTTGTTGCAGTGGCGCCAGGCCAAAGTTTACACTGGCGCCACTCCAGGCCAATTTTTGGCTTGGCGCCACTACTAGTGGTGCCAGCCACTTAGGAAACATTTAATGTCGGCAAGCAATGTATCTTTAACTAGATTTGGGCGCCTGTACTAGTGATTACCATGCAATTTTTAGCCTGACTTCACTAGGAGTGGCTCCGGAAAGTCCAGGAATGATTTGAAGGAGCCGGGAATGACTCGGAAGGCCGGAAAGGAGCAGGAACACTTAAAATAGTGTCCTGGAGGTATTTGACTTGAGAAATGAGGATAAGATGGGTCGGAAAGGTTGACCGGGCCTTTAGGGGCAAAATGGTCAATCAGACCGGGAAGCTGCCGGGGCGAACTCGGACTGTCCCAAAAGAAGACTTGGGATCTGGAAACATTATTTAGAATATTCCCAGAGGTTTCCGGTTTGATTCCCAAAGCCGGCGTAGTCGGAAAAGGAGACCGGCCCACTAGGGGCAAAACGGTCATTTTGTACCGGGTTTGCCGGAACTGACTCGGAATGATCCGGAAAGGTAAAAGGAGGTTGAGAACACTATAAAAAGTAGTCTCAGGAGGTTACCGGTTTGATACCTAGAGCCGGTGTGGTCAAAAAAGGAGACCAGCCCACCAGGGGCAAAACGGTCATTTTGTACCGGGTTGGCCGGAACTGACTCGGAATGATCCGGAAAGGTAAAGGAAGGTTGAGAATACTATAAAAAGTATTCTCGAAAAATTACCGGTTTGATACCCAGAGCCGGTGTGGTTCCCGGGGCGTTCGGATGCCTAGGGGCAAAATGGTCATCTTGACCGGAAAGTCTCGGAAAAGGTCCAAAGGACAGTTTGGTCATTTTTAACCAAAGTGGGCTAACAGACACTGGTGCTGACCTGGGTTTCGAGTGTTTTCGCCACTCTAACGGCGGTCGTCGTGACACAAGGGTTTGTTGGCAATTCCCTATATCGACCTACTTGTGAGTATTTCCGCTACTCTAACGGTTTTATGAGTAGTTTCGCTACTCAGACCGTCTCGAGGAATAAACTATCTCGAGAGTGGGATTGGAAAGGGGACTTATCGTCTCCGAAGAGACATGCCTAGATTGGAACCGTCTCGAGGAATAAACTATCTCGAGAGTGGGATTGGAAAGGGGTCTTACCGTCTTCGAAAAGACGTGCCTGGATTGGAATCATCTCGAGGAATAAACTGTCTCGAGAGTGGGATTGGAAAGGGGAGTTATCGTCTCCGAGGAGACGTGCCTAGATTGGAACCGTCTCGAGGAATAAACTGTCTTGAGAGTGGGATTGGAAAGGGGTCTTACCGTCTTCGAAAAAACGTGACTGGATTGGAACCGTCTCGAGGAATAAACTGTCTCGAGAATGGGATTGGAAAGGGGACTTATTGTCTCCGAGGAGACGTGCCTGGATTGGAACCGTCTCAAGGAATAAACTGTCTCGAGAGTGGGATTGGAAAGGAAAGGACAATACCCCTAAGGGCATTTTGGTCATTTTGCCTCTATTTGGGCCTGACAGGCCCGCGAAGTGATGGACAGACGGGATTTGGACCTAGAGAATTGGTTTCGATAGGAATATGCCCACAATGACTTGAAAACAAGTCTTGACGGAGTGTAGACTACCGAGCTGTCAAAAATGGGGTGCTTACAGGTCCCAACTTTATCTTTGTCTAACTTTGACAAGAAAAGTTAACAAAAAGAGGGGCAATTATTGACACCCAAATTTTGACCCCCGACACACACATCAATCCTTAAAATTAGGAGTATCGATGACCAAATGCGGGTCAGAACCCGATGATGCCTTAAATCGAAGTCTCGATGATTGCATCCTGGTTGGACTCTAATGACACTGAAATAGAGTCTCAATAACTGTATCCCGATCGGACTCCGATGACACCTTAACCCAGAGTCTCGATGACTGTATTTCGGTCAGACACTAATGAGACCTTAAATCGGAGTCTCAATGACCATATCCTAGTCAAACTCTAATGACACTTTAAATTAGAGTCTCGATGACCATATCCCAATAAGACTCTAATGACACCTTAAACTAGAGTCTTGATGACTGCATCCCAATAAGACTCCGATGACAACTTAAACCAGAGTCTTGATGATAGCATCTCGGTCGAACTCCGATGACACCTGAAACAAGAGTTTCGATGATCATATCCCAGTCCCACTTCGATGACAACTTAAATTGGAGTCCCAAAGAACGCATCCCAGTCGAACTCCAATGACACCTTAACTAGAGGCTCGAAGACCGCATCCCGGTCAGACTGTAATGACACCTTAAATCGGAGTCTTGATAACTGTATCCCGGTTAGACTCCAATGACACCTTAAACCAGAGTCTCAGTGACCGTATCTCGATTAGGCACCAATGACACCTTAAAATAGAGTCTCAATTATCGTATATCAATCAGACTTCGATGACACATTAAATTAGAGTCTCGATGACCGCATCCTGGCCAGATTCGAATAACACCTTAAACTGGAGTCTCAATGATTGAATCCCGGCTGGACTCTAATGACGCCTTAAACTAGAGTCTCAACGATCGCATTCGGTCAGACTCTGGTGACACCTTAAAATGGAGTCTTGCTGAAAGTACCTCGATCGGACTCCAATGACACCATAAACTGGAGTCTCGATGACTGTACCCTAGTCGAACTCCGATGACACCTTAAACTAGAGTCTCGATGCATATACCTAGTCAGACTCCAATGACACTATAAATTAGAGTCTCAATGACCATACCCCAATTAGATCCGATGACACCCCATACCAAAGTCTCGATGATCGTATCTTGGTCGGACTTCAATGACATCATCCTTGAGATTAGTCATCCCTGATCTCGATTAGCATCACCTAGGATCATTAACAGGAGTCTCGACGATCGCAACTCGGTTGGACTCTGAAACCCTAAATCGAAAGCCCAAAACTTCTGAAGCTCGTAAATTGGAGCCTTGACAGGCTCTTATGACCTAACTCAGAGGCCGGTGAACCCCGGTATCATCCTATAAAGTCTGGTCCATCAATCGAGAACAATAACCCTTGACCGGAGAGCACCAAAGCAAGCCAAAGCTTAAGGGAGATAGCTTCACGGCACTGCATTGCCGTGAAGGCTAAAAGTCACTCTTCACGACACTGTAGTGCCATGAAGAAGGTATCCAAGGCAAATGACACTACAGTGCTGTGAAGAAGGATTTTCATGCAAACAACATTATAATATCGTGATGAAGAGTTCCCAGGCATTAGGTACTACTGTGCCACATTTGCTGATGTCATAATGATGTCATCAGGGTGACATCACCTTTGCTTACGTGTCAAAATTCTGGTGGAGCCACATCTCCCCCTCCATAAAGTTAGGCATTGCAATGCCTCAAAGAAGAGAACTGTGCTTTGTGGCATTGTTGTACCTTGATAAATTTGCCTTTATAAAGGGGGCACCCCCTCCTATTTCTTTACCTCCTTACTTGACACTCTTGCACTCTATCTTTCTAGAAGCTCTCTTTCTCTCTCTCTTTAGAGAAGAGAGCTCTCCCTTTTGGCCTTATATTGCCAAATCTTGCTTGGTCAGCCTTAGCCTAGTCGAAACCATGTCGGATTAACCGGTTCGAAATCACCTGATCCTAGCCGAAGCACTACCCGACCAGCGGTTCTTGAGAGCGTTCTTGCTTAGCCAGAACTCTATTCGATTTTTGGGGCCAAGGATTTAGTAACTACTCTTGACTAGCTAGAACTATGTCCAATTATTGGGTTAAATAGTGCTTCTAACTATCTGAAACCCAACGAGAACGGTGAAAACGGCCTTTGGCTTGGTCGAAATGTTGTCAAAATCCCACCGTAAGAAGTAATTTAAACCGGTCGGTTTAGGTTGCAATTGAAGCCATTTCAATGCTATAGTATTTGGTATGGCTTAATGGGTATCTAAACTGTTACCTGGGGAAAACTTCATCACCTACCATCCTTCCAACATAGCCATCACATTGTCTGGCTCTTGGCTCCAAACTGGCTCCCGCCTAGCTGTCACTTTGACTGATTTTCAACAACCAAACTACATCCATACTAAGTTGAAGCTTCGCCAAAATACTCCTGGTGCACAAATTTACATTTTAAGCCATGGAAACCATGCATTTTTTATTCTAATCCTTCTCAATTTTGGTGGCCTACTTAGGCTTTTAGCCAGCATACTTCACTAGCATACTCATACATAACTGCATTTTGACCCAACATAAGTCATCATAATGGCCATTTTTAAAAATCATAAAAACGCATACTGACTCATTTGAGTAGTCGTAATGTCCATTTTCAAACCCAAAATTGCATTTTTGGCTGGTTACAAGTTGGTATTATACCCAGTTGAAAACTCAAAAATAAAATTTTCAAAACAAATGTCCAGACCATCATCATTGGCCACTGTATGTATCCTCTATGGTTGCCATTACACGGATCTTTCGATATTAAAAATACGTGGCCGCCAAAATGATGAAAATACCTTGTTGGAAAAACATTATTTTTCTTTAAAAATAACAAACTAAAGTCATAGGCATAGCACATATGCTCCACAGTCGCCGTTATACGGATCTTCTATACTAGAAATGCTAAAACTGCCAAAATGATAAAAATGCAATTTTCTCAAAAAACAATCACTTTCTCAAAAATGGCTGCAGCTTCAGTTATGAGTTTATGTACGTATGCTCTATGGTTGCCGCTAGTCAAAACTTCTATATTAAAAATACTAGACTCCTTTGTGGACTAAGTCAACCTTTTCAAAAGCAGTACAAACCAGCCAAAATTGCAAAAATCGGGAAACATCCCTTTTCAAAAATCTAGTTCCTTATCATTTATCAAAATCCTACATTTGAGATCATAATCTTCTTGTAACCCTTCTATCAAAGCCAGGAAGCTCTATGCGTTAGCTTCTTCTCATTTCAATTAGAGCGAACTACCCATGACCTAAGTAAGGGCTCAGTCACATTTCTCCCAACATATGGAGAACCATGCCATGTTTAAGCTAGAGTTCTATTCACAAACTCTTGGCCATCAACCATATAAGTCGAACAACATTTGGCCTGATTCCTATATAGTTAGGACATGTAGGCAGTTTGAATTCTCTTTTCAGTCTTGGGCAAAACTCATCATAAGCAAAAGCATTTTTGTTCCCTAATTGAAATAACATTTCAAGACCACTTTTAGAGGAGAGGCAAGTCTTTCAAAGTTGGGCATATGCTCTTTTCCAAACCATCAACATTGCAGTCATATTCCATCCATAAGTAGCATAGCGGTCATGCTACCAACATCTAAGCATTCACTATACATGCACACTCGTACACAACATACATATATAAGCAAAATCATTCTTAACTGCACACAATTGACATGATGCATGCATGCAAGCACGATGATGATGATGATCATGATGATGATGTCGAATTTGATAGACAATGGAAAGAGGTTTCTAGAGCGGGAGTGATGCCAATTTTGGGCAGGGTTAGGGGTTTATGCTTAAAACACTTATGCTTCCTAACATGTAATAGGATTCCCAAACTTAGACTTAATTAAGTAGACGAACATAAATTCAAACAATCAAGGGCCTTTCAAAATCGGCATAAAGGCCTTTTCAAAACAGTTGGAATCTTTCCAAAATTGCATATCATGTTTTTTTGCATTAAATCTATTTTTTTAGTCTCTAAACTCATGTTTGTGAAAACAAGCTTTTTGGTGTCCTAGCACACCTTAATTGCCAGGTGGCAACTATAAAGCTTTTTCAAAACTAATGGCCCTTTTCTAATCAAATAAATCGTGAGAGCCAGGACAAAGACTCCCATACGGTCTGGAGTTAATCGAATCTCCAAGTCACATGAAAACCCTATTTTGGGCCCTATCTCATTCATGATATATTTAGACAGTCCAAAACCCGACTGTGACACTAGCTTTTGTGGGCTTTCATGCCTAGCATTTGCAAGCCTCATGCCTAGCTTTCGCAGCCTTCGTGCCTAGCTTTTATAGGCCTCATACCTAGCTTTTGCAGGCCTCTATGCCTTGCTTTTACAAGCTCCGCACCTATTTCTCTAATAGGGCTGCACACGTGTTTCTCTAACAAGGCTTCAGACTTATTTCTCTAATAAGGCTCCGCACCTATCTATCTAAAAAGACTTCGTGCTTTCACCGCTCTTTGCAGGTTCTTACACTTAAATCACCCAGCAAACCAAGGTTGAACATTACGCAACAAATTTGGCTAACAATAAGCCAAGGCAAGCAAACATCTCTTTGGTGTTTGTCCTCCTATTTTGTAGAAATCTCTTGAAGCTCCATCATTATCCTTGATCGAGGCCGCATTATCCACAAGCTCCTAACTCGGGGTCGAGATTCTCCAATAGCTCATATCTAAGGTCAAGCCTCACTTCTTATGGTCTTCTTCAATTTGACTAAGCACTATGTGCCTTAGCCTTAAGCATTATGTGACTCCATAAACGCCTTCTCAAAGCACACTAAGAGCTCCACTCCTCTAACATGAGCCATGCACTACTCATATTCCAGCAAGAACCTTCCCTTCAAGGGCAATGCTTATATTAACACTTGAGCAACTATTCTGGATGAAACCCCTAATCTGTCAAAGTTCCAGCCTCTTGAAAAGAATTATCAGCAATTGGTATGCATGTGCATTCTCATTTGCTCATAAAAGCACACGCACATGGGGGCTAATATAGGTACCTAGGTCCATATGCCTATGTACCTCTACGTGGCACTTAGGTCCATATAACATGTCACCTTCACATGGCAAGCTTAGAGAGCCTCACGCCTCGTCCTCAGTCAAGCTCTCCCTTATGTGAAGCTCGCCCTCAACAAGACTCTCCCTTCGAAAGAGGCTCTCCATCAACGAGGCTTACCCTCCGTAACACCCCCCCCCCCCTAGGGCCACCTTTGCTTGGGACCTCGCTTGGATTGTAGATTGGAGGCTAGAACTAAAGGGAATCGTTGAGTCGTTTGCCCCTCGAGCAAACGGGGACCTATCCTATTAACCGGCAAAAAGAGAGTTTTTCTCTCTGAATGCACTCGACTGCAAGATTAGCATATTAATGAAGGTATCTTATGCAGTTAATGCAAACTTGACCACCATTTAATGCGTTGAATACATGGCAAACCTTGGGTGGAGGAGGCCTTACATCTATCATCGATATGACCCATTCCCCACATCCAATTAGGCAACTTCAGCACTGACATGGCTGCCCTAGGCCATGATGGCTCCCCTAGGCTCGTCCACTTAATGAGCACTACGTGTCCACTATGTCAGCTTCTTCTTCACTATAAATAGTTAGCTCATTTATGACATTAAACATACTTGAAATCTTGAAACACTCTAAGAACTCTTGCACACCTTATATGAACAACCATGGCATACACATTGAATGCATGGCCCTCTGCCTCACACTCGTGAATCTCCATTTCCACATCTCTCTCTCTCTCTCTCTCTCTTGGTTACCTTTGGTTCTTGCCTCGACACCCTTTGGGACTCTTGAGCCACGCCAGTGACCACTAGGATTCAATGAAGGGCCCAAGGTAAGTCAACCTTACACGCTTCGGTCAATCTCTACCCACTATACTCTACTGAAGAAGATTGGTGCTCGTTGTTCATGGCACCACCAAAAGGAAGGTGGAGCTCAACATCGTCATAGTAGTTGGAGAATGCTGAGGGTCCTAGCTAACTATATCGTCTTGTACTTCATAGAAGGATCACACTTCTCAACATCTTTTTCAACCTATGTTACAGTTGAAGGCTCTATTTTGGCTACTCATCTCGAGCACCTAAGTTTCCCCTCAGCATTGGCTTTGATCAATATGGGTTTTCTTTCCACAAGAAAAGTTTATACAGCACGTCTCTCCATATCAATATTCAGTCAAACTTGACTAAAGGGTGTAAAGTTGAGTTACATGGGGCCCTTTCGGGAATCTTAGCGGTCATTGGCGTGGCTTGAGCCTGTCGAAGGGTGGTGAGGAGAGAACCATAGGCAACCAAGAGAGAGAGAGAAAGGAGGTGGAAATGGAGATTCACAAGTGTGAGGTAGAGGACCAAGCATTCAATGTGTATGCCATGGTTGTTCATGCAAGATGTTCAATAGTTCTCAAAGTGTTTCAAGAGTTCAAGTGTGTTTAATATCATAAATAAGCCAGCTATTTATAATGGAGAAGAAACTAACATGGTGGACATGTGGTGCTCGCTAAGTGGACGAGCCTAGGGGAGCTATCATGGCCTAGGGCGGCCATGTCGGTGCCTGAGCTGCATGATTATATGTGGGGGACGGGCTATATCTATGATAGATGTGAGGCCTCCTCCACCCAAGGTGCGCCACATGTTCAATGCATTAAATGGTTAGCAAGTCTATTAATTGCATGAGATACCTTCATTAATGCGTTGATCTCTCACACGAGTGCATCTAGAGGGAAATGCTCTCTCTCTCTCTTAAAAGGTTGATAGGATATGTTCCCACTCGCCTGAGGGGTGAACGGCTCAATGATTTTCTTTGGTTTTACCTTCCAATCCACAATCCATGCGAGGTCCCTAATGGAAGTGGCCCCGATTTTTGAGGGGGGTGGTGGGGGGAAGAGAACGGAGGGCGAGCCTTGATGATGAAGAACCTCTCTCGAAGAGAGTCTTGCTGATGGTGATCTTCACATAAAGGTGAGAGTGAGCTTCACATAAGGGAGAACCTGACTAAGGACACCGCATGAAGCTTCTAGAGCCTGCTATGTGAAGGTGAAATATCATGTGAACACAAGTGCCCGTAAAGGTACATGGGCACGTGGACCCAGGTACCTACAATCAGCATAAACAGCGGCTTTAGCACTGCATTACCTAGAAGGCAAATATAAGAAAACTAAAATGGTTAAACAATAAACTCCGTCTTCTACACTCTCAAATCAGTGAAGTAATATTAGGAGATAAGTCAAATATAAGAAAACTGAAATGGTTAAACAATAAACTGAGTCTTCTACACTCTCAAATCACTAAAGTAATATTAGGAGAGATATTTTCCGCTGATATACTTGATTTGTAATGTATTTCTTTTATTCTTTGTATGATATTGGTTAAAAAAAAAACAAAAATTACCACATTCGTATTATTCACCACTTCAATATTACCAAACTTCCATTGCTAACTTGCGTGCAATTTTTTATTAAGCATTATTAGGCCGCATTCGCTGTCATTCTCTGACTGTCATTGCCATTAATTAAATGTTACAAGTTCGATCATGCACGATTTGCGTATACTTTTTTATTAAGCATTATTAGGCCTCAATTCATTCAATCTTTGACTTTCATTGCCATACTTATCCCTTCACCAGCATTATTGGGATTAGGCCTCAATTTCATTCAATCTTTGACTTTCATTGCCATCCTTATCGCTTCAGCAGCATTATTAGGCCGCAATCACTTTCAATCTTTGACTCTCACGGCCATACTTATCACTTTCAATCTTTGATTTGTTCATATCTGTATGCATATACAGCCAAATATATAAGCATTTAAGAAGCTATACATGAGCTTGTTAACTTGACATTGGTGCAAGTTAGTTTAGCGAAGTATGCAAAACTAAAGGAGTAATCACGCTTGCGAAAATTTGATTGCGCCTGTGGTTCAAAAAATGAAAGCATAATCTTTTATGGTTTGAACTCATTTATAAATTGGATGGAACAATGACAGCTTTGATAAAATAACAAAAATACCTTTGAAATAATCTTTTATTTTGATATAAAATGACAAAATTATCTTTTTGTTGCCATATTTTGAAGAGATGGAATAACAAAAATACGCTTGTG
The DNA here is from genome assembly GCA_033060915.1 of Euryodendron excelsum. Classification (NCBI taxonomy): domain Eukaryota; kingdom Viridiplantae; phylum Streptophyta; class Magnoliopsida; order Ericales; family Pentaphylacaceae; genus Euryodendron; species Euryodendron excelsum. The sequence goes on from CM065392.1 coordinate 22,086,148, forward strand.
TAAAATCGCCATTTAACTCTAATATTTTGTTATCTATTTTACAATTAAGTCTAAACTAGAAGAGGTTATGTGTATACTTTTAAACCATAATAGACCCATCTATATTTCTTTCAACCCATCTATACTATATATACATATATATATATATATATATATATGCAAATATAGTGGAAGGCTCACAGGCTTCCAAAAATCAATTCCTATTTTTTTAAAAATCTTAATTTTCTAATAAGTTATGTGGCACACCTAACTCATTCGAACAATCAGGCTCTTTTCTCCCTTTCTTATAAGGAAAGCAAAATAAAATCAAAAAATAATTAAACAAACAATTATTAATACAAAATAATTAAAGGAGTTAAATTCTAACAAGAAAACAAAATGAAATAAAATAAAGGAAACAAAATCATTGGCTGAAACAATCAATCAAACATGGAAAAAAAATAACTATATATAACCATATATAACAAAATCTACAAATTACGTGCAGGACAAATCAATCAAATTTAATGATTGGTCGTCTCTCCCATCTTCCTCAAACAATTAAGGAACAAAAAGACAATTCAAAATAAATTTAAAGATTCTTAAAATCTCTCAATGTCTTTCTCTAATTGCTACCTACAATAAATTCATTCCTAAAATTCCCCCTCAAGCCCGAATTTTGTGAAATCCCAATTGAATTTAAATCAAACCTAAATTCAAAATTTTGGATTTCTTATTACTTATGAAATGCCCTATACATCCTCTTTACACCTCATCCTAACTCTATCTCCCACCTCACTCCCTAATCCATCCTCTCGGTCATTCCCTCTCTTGATCTCGCTGAATTTTTTTTTTATAATAGTTTTTTTATCCCCTCTCACTCTAAATATTGGAGGTGTATGTTTTGTGTAAATGTTTCTCTCACTGTCACCATCAGTTTACTACAAGGTGAGTTTTAGTTCTTCTTCTTCTTCTTATAAAAATTGGTGTTTTTTTATCATCCAAGATTTGCTCGCGCCTTTCAAATCAAGAGTAAGGTGAATTCAGTTAGTTTTCAATTTTTTTTTAATTTTTTCTATTGTTATTTTTTTTTAAATTATGTGTGACTATTTTATGGTACTTTTGTATTTATTTTTTAAATGTGTATTACCTTTTTTCTTTTTCCACTAGCAAACACATCTAAGGTGAACTTACATATTTTATTAATTTAATGATGTACCCATTTCTACCCATCTCATAATTTTGATTTTTCAGTTCTTTTATTATTTTATTGATTTGGTGCTCAAGCATTAATCTATCCCTCCTCAATCGCCTATAAAAAGCGCATTTTGTCATACAAATTAAGGGTATTTTCGTTCGTTTGCAAATTTAGCTACCAAGAACTTTCCTTCCACGTTGCGTGAAATTAAGTCTCTGTCTCTCTCTCTCTCTCTCTCTCTCTCTAATGTTTGTCATGGTGTGCATACCGCTTAAGATTATAGTAATGGAACTTATACATATGTAGTTGAATAGTACGTACGAACAATTGGGTAATTTGCATATTTTGTAATAAATTGCACCTTTTAATAATTCTTTTCCTAAGTTGCTAATTCTGAAGTTCTTGGAAATCTTTCAATTTGTCCTTAATTGATACCTTTTAATTCTTTCCTTAAGCTACCGGTTCGGACATTCTTACTAGAAATTCTTCTAAAATTCTTGCTTTACTTCTTTACTTATATTACTTTATCTATTTGAAACTTTTATTGAAACTTCCAAATATCCTGCTATTATCAGAAATAGAAGGAGAATACTTTAAAATTAAATGTATATTATTATTCATAAACTAAAATGTTTGGGAATGGACTCAATATAATATTAGGAAACTACGTTGACTCTTTGAACATTTAATCTACAGGAGACAATTTTGTACAGGAGATGATGCATTTTTTTTTTTTGTGTGTTTACATGTCTCTAATGGCTCTTGAATGGATCTCAATTAATTCTTAGAAAATAACATGGAAGGATGGAACGTTCCTATATGATAAAGCTAATTTTGCTGAAGTTGTTTGGGATAAAAATTAGTAAAGGATAGATATGGCATTTTTCTTTAAAAGAAATAAGATCATTAATGGAAAGATTTGATTGAACAAAATAAAATCCTCAATTAAAGATACTGTTTGAACAAAAACTTTGGGCTCTTTGCTTATCATGGATAAATTCTCATGGAAATTTGAAAAGGAAAAAAGAGAACAAAATTCAAAGTTTTCCTTCATAATATGAGAGAGATTGAAGGAGTATAAACTAGAGTAAGATAACAATATAAACACTAAGAACCAAAAGAAAGGATATTGACAGTATAAGACGAAAAAAAGAAAACAAAAGTTATTGTCAGTACTTACAATACATGAATCAAGTAAAGTGGCTTCTTTACACTCAAAATCTCATTCCATGTTTTAGAAGGTTTTTAAATTTATAAGAGAAAAAAAAAAAGCAAATAGATTCTCTTATCCTATTAACTAAAAGAAATCCAAAAACACAGTGTGTTCAAAATTAAATTATGTGATCTATTCGAAAATAGAAACAAATCATTTCAAAATTAAAGTTCCTTAATCTATATACTAAATAAAAACAAATTTACATTTCCCCACGTGAAGACTCCATAATTTGTAAACAATTTCTATTGACCAAAGCATCTTTCGTAAGAGATCTACTCTGTTGTAGCCTTTACAGCCTTTGCAATGAATGAATTTGTCAGACTTTATTTAATGCTTAAATGAATCTGCTAGACCTTATTTAATGTAAACCTCAAAAAATGATTTGAGTTAGTTCCAAAATGAAAAATTCGTGGGTGTGTAATTTAGAAGCACCTTAAAATTTTTTATCTTCCATATTAGTGGTAGTAACAGAACCTCTGCATAATGCAAGAAACTTTAAAAAATTAGAATTTTGAAAACAATTGAATATTATTTTGGAGCCTATTAAGATTTGGCAGTAAATCTTCATGGAGATTACCCCATATTATTTCAATTTATTATAAAGTTTACCAAAAAAATAAAATAAAAATAAGGGTTATGTGTATTTTTTTAAATTTTCCTCTTGAAATGATTAGCATATTAGCCTATGTGAGCACAATTTGAGGTCATATTGCACTTTATGAAGAACTCTTAGGTATCATTAAAATTTTTAATTGGTTATATAGATTTGTGAGTTATTAACTTTTAATGATCCTGTGCATAGCACTGGTTAACTCTAGTAAAAGAATAAAGTGTAGTTACCCCGAAATAAAAAAAAAAAAAAAGAAAAAACCCAAAGTTCCAGCAGCTCCGTGGTACGTGGGAAAGTTTCTACGAGTCCCGCGCAAGGAATGGTAATTTTTTTTTAAAATTCAAATAAACAATAAAATGATAGTAAAATTAAGAAATAAGGTAGACCAACATCTTCGCCAATTTGGTTTAAAATAAATCAAAGTACACAAAATAAAAATAGTACCAATATTTACGTGGCTCGGAAAAATTGTAAAATCTTGCCTAGGTCCAAGTATAATATTCCATATTCTAGCCCTTAAACCCCTTGTATACGCATCTCAATTAACCACCCCTATTAATTCTAATAAAGAAAACGTGCATCTTACATAAAAAGATAATACAGCACTTCTTAATTTTTCTGGACCAGAAACGAGAAATAAGCTACCTAATTATTGGTAAGAAACCAATGGCACACTTGTAGATACAAAGCAGAGGCAATTCAGGGCAAAAGTTCTAATGGCAGAGTTGTTAATAAGATGAAGTCAACCACATCATTTATTATATTCTCTTTTCTTTGACAACATGTCTGGACTCTGGTATATGACATAATTTTTTCTTTTTTAAATTTATTGCATCTCCTTGATAAGAAAAATTATTCAGAGCCTATGGCGCACCAAATTATTTTTGCTCCATTATTTAGGTGGAGTTTCCTTCTTAGGTGGGGTAACAAGTGAGGAACTCACCCCATGTAAGTGAAGGAGTAAGAGTAAGTCACGCACACTCTAAGTGCATTGAATAATTTCTTGTTTGACAAAAACATGTTTGATAGAGAAGTTTTAGGCTCAAGATTCGTGAATGACGCCCACTTTAAAATTTGAGATATCAATTAGTTATGTATTCTATTAGTAAATGTATAACATGAATTCTATTACGTAATGGATGACCTATGTAAGGTCTCGGTCCTGGTGTCAAGGTCGTCGTTGTAATCATAACGTGCGGATCACGAATTCGTTTGCCGCCTCGCTCACGACTCCTATTAGTACATATATAAGAGCTCGGGAGATAGTTTTGTGAACAATCAAGAATAGATAGAAAATAGAAAGGAAGAAGGAAGGAGAAAATATAATAAAATGAAGTATAGGTCAGTCATCAAAAACTCATGTTGTATTCTTTTTTATTCTATATTATCAATAAAATCTTGGGTGGTCCAAAAGATCTATCCCTAATTGTTCCAGAATAACTAATATGATAAATATTTAATAGTTCCAGAATAACTATTCTCAATATTTTGTCTTGAGTTGTTTTATCTGTTTTATATTTTTTAAATTTTATAACACGTTATTAGCATGAAATTATAAGTGCTCGTTAAAAATATAACTATGTTCTTCCTTACATCAGGAAAATACTTCATTTTATATGTAATTTATCTTTTTTTTGAGTTCTTTACTGTTCACTCTTCAATTTATCGCATAATTTATATTTCTATTAATAGTTGATGAATAGTATGAATAGTGGTTGAACTATTGAGATAAATAGTCGTTTATTTCGAAATTTTGTTGGTTTATTTCTCTCTCAGATCTTGAATTTTTAGCCTATGATATTTGTAGATATGAAATTCTTATTTCAATTGCTTTCTATAGACATGCGCTTTGACTATATTTTGATGTATAAATTGAAAGTTATAATTTGGATAAAAATAGTAATATTATATATATATTTATATATCGGGGGCATTATATAGTAATAAATACTATGCATCAACAGTACTCTTATTATTTATAATTTATAATTAATAACTACTATTCATGAACAATTATTTTACTATTCATAAATAGTGATTGCATAGTAATTATATAATGAATAAAACGTTATGCAATACTTTTCAAAGGTATGTCGATTTTTTTTTATTATAATACCTATCTAACATTAATATGTTCGGTAGAGATTTTATATGATCATTAACTGATGATTGTTAGATTTTTTTATATGTATTATTTTAGAAATGCAATTAAATAGAAGAAATCAAGCATTTCTGTATAATACTTATTAAGGCATGCACGCCGTTTATTTAATTATTGTTACTTTATACGGTTAACTTGCATCTTGCTATTGCTTTAATTTATGTTGCTACTATTATTTTATTATGCTTATTATGATCGTTGTCTATTTTGTTTACCATTGTGTCATCATTAAATTTTTGTAAAGAGAAAAATACGAGTGACATAAGGCCGTAATCTTTCTATAAGCTTACTATGATCAAATGCACTTGAAATTGCAAGATTATTAGTAAATGTGCTTGGAGTTGTAAGATCGCAATTGAATGCACCTGAAGTTATAAGGTTATGATTTAATGCACCTGGAGTTACAATAATTTATAAGTGCTTATATGTGCAATTTTTATTATTCAAATAAGTCCACAATTAACAATGATGTGGAAGAAACCTTGCTAATAAAGGTATGACAAAAAATATATTTACATTTATAACTCAAACATGTTCCAGCAGTAGCAATATCGAGAGTGTTAATTCAAAAAAATATTCTCAAATAATATATTGTATTCTAATGGCACATCGTGCAAATATAATAAAAGATAAGGATAAATAGTTAAATAAATCTATACTATATATATATATATATATATGCAAATATAGCAGGAGGCTCACAGGCCTCAAACAATCAATTCCTATTTTTTTAAAAATCTTAATTTTCTAAGAAGCCACGTGACATACTTAGCTCATTAACCAATCAGACTATTTTCTCCCTTTCTTATAAGCAAAGCAAAACAAAATAAAAAAAAATAATTAAACAAACAATTATTAATACAAAATAATTAAAGGAGTTAAATTCTAACAATAAAACAAAAAGAAATAAAATAAAGGAAACAAAATCTTTGGCTGAAACAATCAATCAAACTTAATGATTGGTCATCTCTTCCATCTTCCTCAAACAACTAAGGAACAAAAAGACAATTCAAAATAAATTTAAAGATTCTTAAAATCTCTCAATGTCTTTCTCTAATTGCTATCTACAATAAATTCATTCCTAAAATTCCTTCTCAAGCTCGAATTTTGTGAAATCCCAATTGAATTTAAATCAAACCTAAATTCAAAATTTTGGATTTCTTATTACTTATGAAAAGCCCTATATATTCTCTTTACACCACATCCCAACTCTATCTCCCCCCTCACTCCCTAATCCATCCTCTCGGCCATTCCCTCTCTTGATCTCGCTGAAATTTTTTTTTATAATAGTTTTTTTATCCCCTCTCACTCTAAATATTGGAGATGTGTGTTTTGTGTAAATGTTTCTCTCACTTTCATCATCAATTTACTACAATGTGAGTTTTAGTTCTTCTTCTTCTTATAAAAATTGGTGTTTTTTTACTAACCAAGTTTTGCTCGCGCCTTTCAGATCAAGTGTAAGGTGAATTTTGTTAGTTTTTAATTTCTTTTTAATTTTTTCTATTGTTATTTGTTTTTTAAATTATGTATGACTATTTTATGGTACGTTTGTATTTATTTTTTAAATGTGTATTACTTTTTTTCTTTTTCCATTAGCAAACACATCTAAGGTGAACTTACATATTTTATTAATTTAATGATGTACCCATTTCTACCCACCTCATAATTTTGATTTTTCAGTTCTTTTATTATTTTATTGATTTAGTGCTCAAGCATTAATCTATCCCTCCTCAATCGCCTATAAAAAGCGCATTGTGTCATACAAATTAAGGGTATTTTCGTTCGTTTGCAAATTTAGCCACCAAGAACTTTCCTTCCACGTCGTGTGAAATTAAGTCTCTTTGTCTCTCTCTCTCTCTCTCTCTCTCTCTAATGTTTGTCAAGGTGTACATGCCGGTTAAGATTATAGTAATGGAGCTTATACATATATAGTTGAATAGCACATACGAACAATTGTGTAATTTGCATATTTTGTAATAAATTGCACCTTTTAATAATTCTTTTCCTAAGTTGCTAATTCTGAAGTTCTTGAAAATCTTTCAATTTGCCCTTAATTGATACCTTTTAATTCTTTCCTTAAGCTACCGGTTCGGACATTCTTACTAGAAATTCTTCTAAAATTCTTGCTTTACTTCTTTACTTATATTACTTTCTTTATTTGAAACTTTTATTGAAACTTCCAAATATCTTGCTATTATCAGAAATAGAAGGAGAATACTTTAAAATTAAATGTATGTTATTATTCATAAACTAAAATGTTTGGGAATGGACTCAATATAATATTAGGAAACTACGTTGACCCATTGAACTTTTAATCTACAGGAGACAATCTCGTACAGGAGATGATGCATTTTTTTTGTGTGTTTACATGTCTCTAATGGCTCTTGAATGGATCTCAATTAATTCTTAGAAAATAGCATGGAAGGATGGAACGTTCCTATATGATAAAGCTAACTTTGCTGAAGTTATTTGGGATAAAAATTAGTAAAGGATAGATATGGCATTTTTTCTTAAAAGAAATAAGATCATTAATAGAAAGATTTGACTGAACAAAATCAAATCCTCAATTAAAAATACTGTTTGAACAAAAATTTTGGGCTCTTTCCTTATCATGGATAAATTCTCATGGAAATTTGAAAAGGAAAGAAGAGAACAAAAATTCAAAGTTTTCCTTCATAATATGAGAGAGATTGAAGGAGTATAAACTAGAGTAAGATAACAATACAAACACTAAGAATCAAAAGAAAGGACATTGATATTATAAGAAGAAAAAAAGAAAACAAAAGTTATTGTCAGTACTTACAATACATGAATCAAGTAAAGTGGCTTTTTTACACTCAAAATCTCATTCCATGTTTTAGAAGGTTTTTAAATTTATAAGAGAAAAAAAAAAAACAAATAGATAGGTTCTCTTATCCTATTAACTAAAAGAAATCCAAAAACATAGTGTGTTCAAAATTAAATTATGTGATCTATTCGAAAATAGAAACAAATCATTTCAAAATTAAAGTTCCTTAATCTATATACTAAATAAAAATAAAGTTACATTTCCCCACGTGAAGAATCCATAATTTGTAAACAATTTCTATTGGCCAAAACATCTTTCGTAAGAGGTCTACTTTGTTGTAGCCTTTACTGCCTTTGCAATGAAAGAATTTGTCAGACTTTATTTAATGCTTAAATGAATCTGCTAGACCTTATTTAATGCAAACCTCAAAAGAGGATTTGAGTTAGTTCCAAAATGAAATTTAGAGCCCCTTATAATTTTTTATCTTCCTTAATAGTGGTAGTGACAAAATCTCCGCATAATGCAAGAAACTTTAAAAAATTAGAATTTTGAAAACAATTGAATATTATTTTGGAGCCTATTAAGATTTGGCAGTAAATCTTCATGGAGATTACCCCATATTATTTCAATTTATTATAAAGTTTACCAAAAAAGTAAAATAAAAATAAGGGTTATGTGTTTTTTTTTCCTCTTGAAATGATTAGCATATTAGCCCATGTGAGCACAATTTGAGGTCATATTGCACTTTATGAAGAACTCTTAGGTATCATTAAAATTTTTAATTGGTTATATAGATTTGTGAGTAATTAACTTTTAATGATCCCGTGCATAGCGCGAGTTAACACTAGTTAGTATATATGTAGGAGCTTGGGATATAGTTTTGTGAATAATCAAGAATAGAGAGAAAATAGAAAGGAAGAAGTAAAGAGAAAATAGAAGGAAGTGAAGTATAGATAAGTACTCAAAACTCATGTTGTATTCTTTTTTATTCTATATTATCGATAAAGTTTTGGGTGATCCAGAAAATCTATCCCTAATTGTTCCAGAAGATGTAATTTGATAAATATTTGACAAATCCTGAAAAACGATTCTCTATATTTTGGCTCGAGTTATTTTATCTGCTTTATATTCTTTTAAGTTTTACAATAAATTCTTCATTCTATCTATTTTTAACATTATCTTCATCTAAAGCATATGCATGTTAGCTTGACTTGGAAAACTAATAGGTGTAGATAAAGGCAACAACTACCTACATTAAAAAAATGAAATCAAAAGTAGCAAACCTTGGTCTATAGTTGATGGGAAACTCATTTGGAATGGGAAAACGCACTTCTGGTAAAGATTCAAAACTCATTTTGAAATTTGAAAAAAAACATTTTGGAAACCCTTGAAAAACGATTAGGATACTTTTGCAATACTTGACGAATACTCTTACTTTATGTTTGGATCAAGGATTTGGTAATAGAAAAGGAAAAAAAAAAGGTGAGAAAAAAGAGAACAAAAATCCTCTTTAATCTTGTTCTCTTTTCCCTCACATTTTCTTTTTTCTTTCTTTTTCCTTTGATAAATCAGGGCTCCAAACATAGCATTAAAAACTTAGGGAAAGCGCTATAGAAACTTGAAATATTAATTTTTATATGTTTTTCTTCTTAAATTTTAAGTAAGTATCAATGAAATTATTCATATATGTTTCCAATTAAGTTTCTCAAAGGTTTCCACTAAATTTCTTAAAAGTTTCCTTTAAGTTCTATGAAAGCTTATTAATAAGATTCCTGTTAAGTTTCTCAATTGTTTTCCTTTATATTTTTTTATTTTTGTCACCCGGTTCTATTTCTGTAACGTTTTCGCTTTGATTTCCATTCTCATAACTATAGTTTGGTCCTACAAAAACATCCAATTGGGGTACTTTGGAAAGGATTCTTTCCTTTTTTTGTTCAATGGAAAGGTTCGTTTCCCTTTCATCAATTTTTCAACAGTGGCCCATAGAGATTTTTTTTGGTACAGACTCTGGAGCATTTTGGAGTTTAAGAGTGTGGTGCATTTCAATTGCTTAAGTATTCTGCTTAGGTGAGAACTTTCAAGCTATGAGAGAGTTATGCATGAGGAGGCTGGGATATGTTCTATTGCCCCTTCTTAGGAGGTATTCTTCTCTGGTAAGTTTTGACAATGTTGATACCCTACATTCTCAACCATTGAATCAAACAAAATAAAAAGAAAAACCTAACAATTGGATGAAAATTTTTGAAAAAACCAGACGTGGTTTTGGTAAAAAAGTAATTATAACAATTATGACTCGTAGTTATCATAATGCAATCATACTTTCTGTTAACTGCTATCACATAGAGGAGTAATTGTGGTTAATCCAAATGGAAACTACAGTTGGTCAAATTACCGATACCCTCATAGTACCAGAGCCATTCCCTTTTAAGAGATGTGACATTGTTTGCCCTGTGACATGTACTATGATTTATTGAATATTTTTCTTAAAATTTTATCTTACTTACCCAAAAAACAAAGGTATTACGGTCATGACCTTGGGCTTGAAGGAGTCAAAACTGTTTTTTTTTTTCCAGGTTACTTAAACATATTTTTCATAATTCAGTATTACCAGTGATCTACAATGCATAGATCAACTCAAAATGTTATATACAATTTACCTGGTGTAAGATCCAAATTGGTTCGGAATTAATTGAATATATCAGTAACAGCATAAATCAAACAAGCAAAGAATGAGTCAATAAATTTGAAGCTACAGGGTACGTTGTAACCATGGTTATTAGAGCCAAACTGAACTGACTAGGTCAACTAAAAATAGGAAGGTCCGATCTAAGTCACCCAATTCGCCTGGCAACATAGACGAATCGCACACGAAGTCGCGAATCGATGAACGGAGTGCGAAATCCGGTCAAACTCGTGAGCTGACTAGGTGGATCGAGTTTTATTGAAAAAAAAATTGATATTTTACATGACAAAGGGCTTGAACCAACAACCTTAAGCTGAAAAGCTCACAATCCATGCCACAAAACCAACACTGAACTTGAAAATAAACTAGATTCCTTTAGTCACCAAAATAGATTTCCAAAATTTTTCTTATTTAATATCCTATACGTTCTTAAATACCTAGATAACTTCGTGTTACAGTTGGGTAAATTACACTAACCTCTCCTGAGGTATCTAATAATGACAGACAATTATTTTTAAGTTTTGAAAATTACAATAACATCCCTTCTGGTATGGTTTTTGGTAACAAATTCCCCTTTTGTATAACAACAGTTACTGATAATGACGGAAATAGATGATGTAACATTATTTTTTTAAATACCAATTATGCCCTTTTCACCCCAAAATAAACATTTCATTCTTCTTGCCTATCTCCACAGCCAAACACTCCAACTGTATCCCATGTTAGGTTTGCCACAAAATATATGTTGGATTAAAAAATGGTGAACCTCACCACATCATAACACTCATTAATCCTTATCTATTTTCCTTTTTCTAATTCGGATGACCGTGGCCTCCCCCAACCACCATCTCTGCATTCACTAAACCTTGATAGTCACCCCATTTGCCCCTTGAACACCACCGTAGACCTATGCAGAACAACCATAGCCACTTCAAATGAGCACCGACCACGAATATCAACTATAGTCACATCCAGATCCAGATTTTGACCACCACATACACCAACCACCACCTCCGACCATTGTCCGTCTTCCCCTCTATCTCACCACATGACCCAAACAAATTGACCATGACCCTTGCCCCTCTACCAAAACTCCTCCCACGCATACTTGTCGTGCCCCGATTTTTTGCACTCGAGAAAACACATAAGTGAGAAAAATACAGTACTCTCTCGTTAGAGTTCATCCTCCTAGAAGGACAAGTGCGACTAAGTTTGAATTGAAAATTGATTTGAATAAGTACTTTTGGAAAAAGTTTGGAGTCGCCACCTAACTTTGTTAAGATGAGTTAGGCCACCTAAAACTAAGTGTAATCCGAAAATTAAACTTAGGGTTTTTGAAAATATTTTGAAAAACTTCCTTAAGAGAGGGTTTTTGAGAAAACAAGTTGTTTGCCACCTTTGGAAAGATTTAAGCCACTTTTGAAAATAACTTCATTGTCGATCTTTGAAAATAGTGATTTTAGGTTCGAAGGTTGATTACGTATGGGGAAGACGCACTAGCTTATCACCCTATCCCGCCCTTGTGGTACCTACATGTCTATTCACCATAGGTTCACTAATTTAGAATCTTCGATTAACTAATGTCCAATTATGTCCACTTTGAGAAGAGTTTTAAAAAGAAGTTTGATGTGATGTATGACATACAAGTGCAAGAAAAAAAGATTTGATTTTGAAAATAGATTTGAAGAGAGGATTTGATGCTTGAAAAAGGTTCTGAACGTTGAAAACTTGTAGAAGGTTACGGAATTGAAAACTTAAAAAAGGTTGTGGAATTGGACACTTGAAAAAAGGTTGTGACCGCACCCATGAAGGTTGCCTACGTATCCCTTTATTGGGAATCAAGTCAGTCATAGTTCAAACTTGGGGTCTGATTAAAAATAGACACATTGAGGTCTTGTTTGATTTGAAATGACATTTTGAGGCCTTTGAAAAGTTTTACTTGAAAAGAGTTTGAATTAAACTTTGATTTCAAGATTGGAAATTGAACTTCGATTTGAAATCAAACTTAAAATTGATTTTGATTTGAAATTGGACTTGATGATTTGAAACTGAGCTTTGACTTGAAATTGAACTTGAGGAGTAAAACTTCAACTTGTTTTGGAAAGAATGAGTTAAGCTTTGAAATCATCTTGACTTAGATTAAAGTGTTAAAACTATCTTAGTTTTGAAATGAGTTTTAGGAAAAAAGTTGAAGCTTCCTAACTTTAGGGTTATGGTTGAACTAGGGTTTGGCCTCTTAGGGTCTATACAACCTAGGATTGAAGCATGCAATTGAAATAAGAAGGTTTGATTTTAGAAAAATTTTGAATTAGAAAGGTTCCAAATTAGGAAGGTTTCGAATTAGGAAAGTCCTAAATTAGGAAAGTTTTGAATTAGGAAAGCTCCAAATTAGGAAAGTTTCATTTTAGGAAAGTTTTGAATTAGGAAAGTTCTACATTGGCGAGCTAGTAGATGCCACAAGTGAACCATTCTACCATCTCAAGAACTTAGGTTTTGTCTCGGTTGATGGGTTTGAAGGAACTTATCATTCTAAGAAGTTTTCTCAAAAAACATGCCAGACTGGATATATTTACTATTTGAGAGATCAACTTTCTTAAAAGACGTGCTAGATTACGTTTGATTGGTCTAGACTAGAATTGGAACTAGAATTGATATTGAAATAGGGACTTACCACCTTTAGGAAGATGCGTTAACTATAATTTGACCGAGCAATGCTACAAGGGCATTTTAGTCATTTTGCCTGTAACGACCCTAAATTTTTGGATTGTTAAATAAATAAGATTACTGACTAAAATAAATGCCATTTAAAGATCGTGTTTCTAATAACTCAAAACTTAATTTATCTTCCAAAAGATATCTCCAAGGTAAAACAACTTCAACAACTTCCAAACCATCGTCCTCAAATGAAAGCTAACTGATGACAAAGTGTTTCCAAGGATCTTACTATAGTTACATGAATAATCCGATCATCTTACAGTTTCAAGGAAGATATACTCTAAATCCTACTCTGATACCAACTTCTATTACGACTTGACTTCGCTCTCACTAGGTCACAATAGTGAAGGGTTGGGTTGATTGTTTGGGGTTTATAAATTTAACAAGGCATAATAAACATGGATTTCATCATAAGTCAAAACAGTTCAGTTAACAATTACATCATAACAAAAGCTTAGCGAAATCTCAGCCAAATGTCTCATTACAATACAGTCTAAAATAAAACCAGCTAACTCAAAAGCTATCAAAAGCGACATGCTAGCAAGGGGGACTCGTTCCCATATATTCAAATCCTTGGAAAACTAGTTGGTGTCTCAATTCCAAAAAAATGTCCTATAAGATAGGAGTGAGCTGCGAAATCCTGTGGGAATCTCATGAATTCTACAAAGCAGAAGTTTAAATGTAATGCAGTGAAAAGTATGGCGTGGCACACATATGTCCCTTGTAATTCTTTTTTTTTTCATCAATACCAAGATCCTTGCAGGTATGTCCTTCCTGGGGCATCATCAAGCCTAGTGGGCCCACCCATGACACTCCTCCTCGTCATGATAATGGGGGCCCACCCATAATTATCTAGCCCATACCAAGCCCAGCGAAGCTAACCCATGACCGCCCCAAAATTAAGTCCAGTCAGGTTCGCCCATGATATTAACTCGGGGTCTTTTCTTTCCAGTTGTTCCACCCTTATTCCTCTCCAATGATGCAAGCATGCAGTGAATGTATCTTTGAAATTATTTGTAGAAAGTAATATATTCAATAACATAACTAGCAGGAAGGCATAAAGTCAACATAGTAACTTGCAGATAAGAAGAAAATAAGCATGTATTTTAAGGAATGCATAAGTTCCTACCCTAATGATATTTCTTGGTAAAAATAGATCTTCGATTTACGTACTTTCTGTGAAGGAAGGAAATACTAGGTTGCATGTCATGATTATCCGAGATTTTTTAATAAATCTTATAAATTAGTGATTGTTATTTTGAAGTGTCAAATAATTAGGGGCTCAGCAGGGTCAGAGTTGTTAGTAAGGGTAGGCTTAGTGGGACGGATCCCTTGAAACCCTTCCCGTCTCCCGTCAGGAATGAAATTGCCCGTATTGGGGCCCAAGGGTGAAATCTCATATTTTACCAGCGGGTCTAGTGACCCTACACTCTCCCATATTTGGGTTTCTCATATTTTTAGAGGCTCACTGGTAAATTTTTAGAATTTTCCCGTTTATAATTTATTGTCTATGATTTTTTGTGTCCGAACACTATTATTAATTCATAGAAATTCATAGAAATATCAAAAAATTCTAAAAAATGTAGGGTAGGCTTATATAGTCTATGGGACAATGCTACCAAAATTTGGTGATCATTGGAGCTTCCACGCTCCTCCATGGGTCACCAGTCGCGCATGGGGTAAGAAGGCATGGCCTTCCTCCACCGCGATTGGTGGTGCTTCCAGCTCCATTTTCGGCCACCCATCGCCCTTCCTAGCCATGCATGTGTGATTTAAAGATAGCTAAGGACTTGGGCCTCACACTCATGGTTAGAGCTTGGCCGGTGGTGGCTAGAGGTGGTCGTTTTAGGGTTGAAAAGCCCGGTTGCACGGCGGAACCCTAGGTTCCATACCTGCAATTGGGTTTTTGGGCCCTTCGCGTGGTTTTTTGGAAAATTATCCCTCACGAAGTTTGTTCCTGACGTCGAGACGAAGAAGTCCCAAGTGGAGTCGTCGCCAACGGTGGCCGATGGCTAGAGTTACAACCTGTCGACACTTTTTCGGCAAGTTCAACCCTCTAGGGCCATTCTAGCTCATGCACAGAGGTAGGAGGCCTCCTTTGGACTCCATGGAGGTCCTGGAGAAACCTTGTACTACTGTGGCAGGCCTCGGGTCCTGCCTTGGCTTGATACCATGCTTTGGTCGGTGAACTCTCTTGTTTTTTCTCTCTCCTTGAGTTTTTGGTTCACAGTGACCATGGGGTTGGTTCTTGCTGGGTTTAGGTAAGTGAGGGGATGGGGAATAAGGTTATATACCTACCTTTTGAAAAGCCTTAAGCTGGCCTCCCTCTCTTCTCCCTCTTCTTGGATTTCTCTCTCTCTCTCTCTCTCTCTCTTTCTCTACAATCTCTCACTCTGTAGTCTCTCTTTCTCTTTTGAACTCTTGTGCACTAAGGGGGAGGGGGTGGTGTGTGTGTGGTTTATATATATATATATATATAGGCTGGGTCTTGGTGGAGCTTTGCTAGCAAGGAGAAAGCTTTGCTAGCAAGGAGAAAAATTATAAATGCTTCCTCTCGGTTTCCTCTCACGGGTCTATCTCTATCTCTCACTATATCTCTTTCTCTCTCTCTCTCTCTCTATATATATATATATATATATGTATATATATATATAAGTAGCTACATACCAAGCATGTGGGGGCAAGAATATTGCATGCATGGGTTTGGCTGCATGGGGGACATTCCCATTGGTTTCCCCCTCCTCTTTCTCAACAACTCTCTCTATAACTCTCTATCTCTCCCTCTCTCTCTCTCTCTCTCTCTATGAATCAGCCTCCAATTGGCTGCATGGGCATTCCTTGCCCAGCAAGTGGGTGACAAAAGTGTGTAATTAATTTCATGCATTGTGATAAGTGTGTGTAATTTAATCATGTGTTGTGACTTGTGTGTGTGCGTTTTAAAATGAACACTAGTTGTATATACTAATATGACAACATGGCTATACACACAAGTGTACCCATCCATATATCTGTCTGTGTCATATTAGAGGGCCGGCCATGCAAAGTTGGTGGAGTGAGGGGTAATTCTGAAAAATGAAAGAGGGCCCCTAGTTCGAAGCGGCTGAGTTTAGGAATTCAATTCTTATCGAACACTCATTCCAAAACCATAGGTAGAAAGCTTTCAAAACATTAATTGGTTTAGGCCAAAATTTTGCACGATTTCAATACCTAGTGAGAGAGAAAACTTAATCCAAAGTTTTGGTGAAATCGGGTGCGAATTTCCTCAGTGCATCGGCTTTCGAGACCTTTCGGGAAATCATATCTCCTTGGAATTGAATTCCAAGAACATGAGGGGATCGGACTCAAAATGTAGATAATTTTCGGCGCTTGATTCGTCAAAATCTGTTAAAAAACGAGAGAGAAAACCTAGTTTAAAGTTCGAGTGAATTCCGGTGCAAATTTTGTCGAGTATAACATGTTTCAGAGTCTTTTCGGGAGACCGAATTTTCGTGAAATCAAATTCTAAAGACATGACTAGCTCGGGTTCAGAAGGACTTCACTTTAGACATAAAATTCACATGGTCTGGTTTTCCCGGTCCTAATAGGGGTGTAATGTAGCCAAATAGAAATCACGGGTATTACAGTCTTACCTCCTTTAGGAAATTTCGTGCTCGAAATTTGTCTCAAATAGGTGAGGATACCTAGTTCTCATAAGGGTAAGTACTCACTCAAAACTCCTTTGGACGTCCAAGTTACAATTTCTACACTACCTTTTAAGAACATTCCAATGAAGCTCAATGAGTAAGTCAGTTTCAATCAATCTGACGATAATGATAACAAGTCTTGGGGCCTAGTAAAATTTACGGAAAATCATGTTTGGTATAATAATCAATTCTTATATGCCCAATACTTGGCCCTTCTCAGTATCATGCCAAATACCACCCGTGCCACTTTCAGGATTCATAACTAACACCCCGTAGGGTTATCTTTCCATAACTAGCACCCTGTAGGGGTCATCATTCATAATCATTTCCACTATAAGGCCAATGGGTGCGTTTGTAAACGTGCTATGGCCAAGAGGCGTGTTCGGTCTTGTGACATAGGGGTTTTGTTGGCAATTCTCAATGTTGACTTGTTTATGAATGTTTCCGTCACTCTGATGGTTGCGATATTTGTGAGTGCCTTCATCACTCTGACGGTGTGCATTCATTCCAGAGACTACCTGATCTCGGGAAACTGCTGGATGGTGTTATCGTCTGAGGGATCAACTTTCTTGAAAGACTTGCCAGATAACGGATATTCTATATTGGCGGACTAGTAGGTGCCAGAAGTAAACCATTCTACCATCTCGAGGACTAAGGTTTTGTCCCAGTTGACGGGTTTGAAGGGACTTATCATTCCAAGGAGTTTTCTAAAAAAAAAAATGTGCCAAATTGGATGGACTTACCATTTGAGGGATCAAGTTTCTCAAGAGATGTGCTAGATTGAGTTTGATTGGTTTAGACTGGAATTGAGGTTGAAATAGGGACTTACCATCTTTAGGAAGACGTGCTAACTAGAATTAGACCTAGCAATGCTACAAGGGCATTTTAGTTATTTTTTCTCTATTGGGCTCGATAGGCCTGCAAAGCGATTGATTAACTAGATTGAGTCTAGAAAACTGGTTTAGACTTGAATGTGCCTGTGTTGGTTTGACTTTGAGTTTGGTTGGGCCGGAGATTGTCGAGCGGGCAAAAATAGAGTGCTTACAACTACCTCACTTTTTCTGTCTTTGCTTGTCGAAGGCAGAAAATGATAAAGTATGAGACCCATGTTGACTGCGAGGCGATCGGATGGATGGAACTTGAAAATTTTGAAGACTGGAGCTTGAAAATGGGAAATTGGCCCAAGGGGGTGGTTGAAATCTAATTTTGGTGGGAAAAAGGGCCAAACTGGCTAGAACTTGACTGTGGCACCACTCAAGCTTAAAAATGCCTTGGCACCACTAGTAGTGGCACCAGGCTTGAGAATTAAAACTAGAAAATCTTCTGGTTCGAGGCTTGCGGGTTTGTGAGAAAAAACGAAGAGTTAAGAGCTTTTCTTGAGTTTTTACAAGGAAGGACTCTAGGACATTAAAGGAGTGAGCATGGGGAACCTTGGAGAGTTACTGAAAGTAGTCACCGTCACCAGAATTGTTGTCACAAAAGAAGATATCACCTGAGAACTTCAAAAGGTGAGTTTTTCATTGTGTTGATCTTGATGTGTAGAACTCCGTTTAAGTCATGTAAATGGTTGAAATTGGTGCTTTAATGTGTGCTTTGAACACTTTGGTGAAGTTATTTATGCGTTTTGATACTCGTTTGATTGAGTTTGAGTAGTTTTGCACGTTTATGTAACGAGGGTTTCTGCGAGAATTGAAAATTTAATCCTACAACCTTGGGTATTGGGTTTTCTAGCTAGATTTTTGCATCATGTGCCTTAAAAAAATGTGTTGAATAGCCGTATGAAATTTTGTAATTTTTTTAAAACTTTTTGAATTTTTGATTTTCTAAATAATAAAAAAATGCTCAAAAAATGAGAAAAATTGAGGAATTGATGGAATGGTTTGAGTTTGATATTTAGAAAAATATGAGGATATTTTAGAAAATATTTCAAGTAGTTTTGAGAGAATTTGTGATAATTTTGAAGACCCTTGAATTTTTGAAAAATAGAACATGTGTTTTGAAAAGTAAAAAATCTTAGGAATGTGCAGAGATGTTTTATGTGTGTTCGTGCTATGTGATTGTGATGCCGTAGGGTGCATGGTTTGTATTTCATTATCGAATTTGGGGCATTGTAGGGACCATTTGTAAATGAGACTTTGCCGAAATATTTTGAAATTAAGGAAAGAGTTTAGAAATTTTTTGAAATAAGATATTTTTGAAAGGAAAAGATATAAAAACTTTGAGAGTGAGGCCTTTTTGATAGGGAAGACCTTGAGAAACTTGGGGGTCTTAGAATAAAAATTTTTGAGAGAAAAACTTAGAAAAATCTTTGAAAATGGAATTTTGAATAAAACATTTGAAGGAAAAGCTTGGGAAATCTTTGAAATAGATTTTGAATTTAGCAAACTTCGAAATTGATAAAAACTTTGGAAGGGAGAGTTTTGAAGATTGAAACCTTGAAAATTTTTTAGGGTTGATTTTGAACAAGATTTTTTGAAGAAAAAAGTTTTAGAAAACCTTCAAACTTGATTGGAATAGAAACCTTTTGAAGAAGAGGCTTAGAAAAGTTTTGAGATAGATTTTGATTGAAACCTTTGAGATTTGATTTTGAAAATGACTTTAGGCCTTGATTTTGAAATAGCTTTTGGAAGGAAACATTAAGGAACCTTAGAAATTGATTTTGAAAATAAACTTTTGAAGGAAAAAGTTTAAGAAACTTGATGATTGATAGAATAGAATTTGAAAACAAACTTTTGAAGCAAAAAAGTTAGGAAACCTTTGAGAATTGATTTTGAAAATAAACGTTTGTAGAAAAAAGTTCGAGAAACTTGACGATTGATAGAATGGACTCTAAAAATAAACTTTTGAAGGAAAAAGTTTAAGAAACCTTTTGAGTTGTTTTGAGTAGGCTCTATTGACACTTGTGTCTTTCATTCTTTTCTTTGCTCTCTCTTTTCTGTACCCCTTATCTTTTTGAACTATTTATAACATATATTGATATGTTTGGCTTGATTTGGTTTTCAGGATATTTGACGCGGGTGATGACGGTTTTGAGAGGAGGCACCGGTCTGGAAAGGGGGCCTGCACGGAACTCTATCTGATGAGAATGGTGAAAATGGCCTCTGGCTAGGCCGAAATCCCGCCAACGAGGTGTGATTCAAATTGGTTGGTTTAAGTTCCAACTGAAGCCACTGTAATGCTACGGTGTTTGGCATAGCTTAGTGGGTATCTAAACTGTTACCTAGGGTAAATTCCAACACCTACCATCCTTCCAGCATAGCCATCACTCTACCTGGTTTCCGGCTCCAGATAAGCTCCCGCTTAGCTGTCACTTTGCCCGATTTTTAGATTCTGGCTCAAGATAGGCGCCTGCCTAGCCATCACTTTACCCGATTTTTGGCTCCCAACGCCTGATAGGCTCCCACCTAGCTATCACTTTGCCCGATTTCTAGCTCCCAACTCCTAATAGCCTCCCACCTAGCTATCACTCTGCCTAATTTTTGGCTCTAGATAGGCTCTTACCTAGCTATTACTCTGCCTAGTTTTTGGCAATTGAACAACATCCGTACTAAGTCGAAACTCCACAAAATCATTGCAGGTACATAAAATTGCATTTGAAGCCCTAGAAGTCAATATCTTTGATTCTACTCCTTTTAAGTTTTTGGTGGCTTACTTAGGCTTTTAGCCCGTATATTGCATTTACATATTCATACATAGCTGCATTTTAACCTATCATGAGTTGTCATAATGGTTGGTTTAAAAAATTATAAAAATGCATATTAACTTATTTGAATAGTCGTAATGCCTATTTTCAAACCCAAAATTGAATTTTGGCTAATTGCCAGCTGGTATTATTCTAGGTTGAAAACCCAAAAATAGCTTTTTAAAAAAAAAAATGTCTAGACCATCGTTATGAGCCAATGTATGTATGCTCTATAGTTGCCGTCTACATGGATCTTCCAATATTAGAAATACGTGGCCCGTTAAAATGACAGAAATATCCTTACTCGAAAAAACATAAAAAAGCACAAACCAAGTCGTTGGCATAGCACATATGCTTTATAAGTGCCTTTATACAGAACTTCTGTACCAAAAATGCTAAAATTGCTAAAATAACAAAAATGCCCTTTTCTCAAAAAACACTCATTTTCTAAAAAATAGCCTCAGCTTCAGTTTTAAGTTTGTGTATGTATGCTCTATGCTTGCCGCTAGCCAGATCTTTCGTGTCAGAAATACCAGACTCCTCTGTGGACTAAGCCAATCTTTTCATAAGCGGTACAAACTGACCAAAATTGCATAAAATTGAGAAACTTCCCTTTGCAAAAATCCAATCTTATAACATTCAACATAATCATTGCATTTAGTCATAATATTTTTATACCCTTTCTTTTAAAGCCGGGAAGCTCTGTGGCATTAGCCTCTTCCGATTTCACATGTCAAACTATACTTGACCTGATTCTCACACTATCGAGATACTTAGGCAGCCTAAGCAAAGGCTCGGTCACGTTTCTCCCATCTTATGGAGAACTAATTATTTTACGCTAAAGTTCTGTTCATAAACTTCAGGTCATTCAATCATATATTGAACTACACTTGGCCTGATCCCTGCACATCTAAGGTACGTAGGCAATCTGGGTCCTCTTCTTAGGCTCGGTCATACTTCTCCCAACAGGTGGGGTACATCAAATTAAGCTAGAGTTTTGTTCATAAACTCTAGTGCACAAGTTTGTCTGAACTACGTTCGGCCTTATTCTTACACAGTTAGCATACATTGGCAGTCTGTATTCTCTTTCTGGGCTCGGTCAGAACTCATCATAAGTAATAGCATGTTTTTTCCTTTAATTAGGATGGTATTTCAAAACCTCCTTCAAAGGAGAGGCAAGTCTTTCAAAATCAAGTATACGCCATATTTCCAAAAAAACAGCATAGCATTCATATTGGATCCAAAAGTAGCATAACATTTATGTTTCCAGCATATGTGCATCCACTACGCATGCACACCCACACTTACCATGCACATATAAGTAAAATTATTCTCAACTACACATAATTGACATGATGAATGTACACAAGCACAATGAGGATGATGATGATGAATTCGATACACGCTGGAAAAGAGGTATCTAGAGTGGGGGTGATGTCGATTTTGAGCGGGGTTGGGTGTTTATGTTTATAGCACATATGCTTCCCAACACGTAATAGAATTCCCAAACCTAGACCTGATTAAGCAGACCAACATGGAGTTAAACCATCAAGGGCGTTTCAAAACTAGCATAAATGCCTTTTCAAACTAATTGGAGCCTTTCTAACCTACATATCATGTTTTATGTATTAAAATCATGTTTTTAGTTTCTAAACTCATGTTCGTGAAGGCACACTTTTTGATGTCCTGGCACTCCATACTCTGAAACGTTTTCAAAACTAATGGCCCTTTTCCAAAATCAAATAAACCATGTAAGTTGGGACAAAGACCCCCATACGGTCAAGAGTTAATCGACTCCCCAAGTCACATGAAAAACCTCATTTAGGCCCCGTCTCGTTTATGAGATATTTAGACAGTCCAAAATCCGATTGTGACAACAGGTAAGTGCTAGGAAATATGGCTTTCCCGAAACCTCACGTCATTCCTATAGGATAGGGAGAGGAGTTCACGCATCTTTATTTCTAATTACAGTAACATTTATATATATACAGTGGGGATAACACTAGATTGCATAACCGTGTATTGGAGGATAATAGGCGATGGGTCTGTGAATGTTGGGTAGTGTGTTTGGTAGGGTCATCTAATGGTTCAATTGGTATTGGGTGCTTGGTTGCGGTGGAGGTGGTTGTTGTGGTAGTTGGGTTGTTTGCTGTGGGCTGGTTGCCATAAAAGGGCAAGGAGGAGGTGGTTGCTATCTGGGTGGGTTGCTTTCTGTGGTTACATACAAGTGAATATTGTTTTGTAGAGAAGTAAGAGTCGATAGGCTTTGGCAATGGTGGATGGGTGGGGTTACAAATAGTTGTGGTTGTAGATAAGTGAAGTTTGTTTTGCAAAGAAATGAAGGTGGGTGTACTTTGGCAATGGTAGAAGGGTGTGGTTGCAAATAACTGGGAGTGTTGGGTGAGAGAGAGAGAGAGAGAGAGAGAGAGAGAGAGAGCATTGGGGGGGGGGGGGGGGAGGTGGGGGGTTTGTTATGTGCGGTTAGTGGCTAGGTGGGGCAGGTAGTGGTTGGTACTGGTGGTAGGAGGGGGTTTGGGTGACAATGGTGGAGTTGGGCATGTAAATATGTGTGTAATATTTTGATGTTGCGTTTGGAAGAAAATTTAGAGGATTAATAAGGGTAAAACAATAATTTCCCTCTTCTGTTAGCTTCGTCATATTAGTAAGAGGAATTTGGTATGGAAACTTAAAAGCAAAGGAGGACAGTGTAATTACCAAGATGTGGGGGAGTAGTCTCACTTTTCAATAAACCTCAAGGAAGATCAGTGATATTTGCCCATTTTAATTCCGTATATTTAAGGCAGTTGATAGGTTTGAGTTGGTATTGATCTAAAGATGTTGTAAATTTTTTTAACCTCAAGGATTGTCCTAGATAGTCCGGTGGGTGCGCTCCCCACGTAGATCAACTCAAATTCAACTTTTAGGGTCAAGTTGCAAGAATTTATCACTTGTGAATACCTTAATTCTGACGTGGATGGATTACCTTTAACTGGACTAAGGAGGATTTAATCACGGTGTGTGTAAGTAACTCAAACATCTTGACAGCAATAAAAATAATAATAATAATAAATAAGAGTTGTATAATTTTCGGAGTTACTTTGCGGTCGCCATATTAAAGGTGGCTATGCTTGTTCATTAATACTATCATTTGTTCAGCATCATACTAAGTATTGATTGGAAAAAAAAAAAAAGCACTAAAGACAAGAAATGCTTTTAAAACTGTTTAAAAGCACATCTTTAATAACTTTTTTTCAACTAAAACTCAATTTTTTATTTTAATGGATATGATTAAACTAAAAAGCCCTGAAAATAATAACAAAATTGAATTTAAGTTGATTAAAATCATATAAGATAAAAAAGAAAAAAACTTGTGAAAAAAGCTGGCACCAAACTAGGCTACATTGGTCGAACGTTTAAAGCAAACTTTGCATAAGATGACAAAATTTTGCCCAACATACACAAGTATTATTCCTCCAATTTAAATATGTGAATCGAACCCATTGACCGGTCACTTCCGGTTGACTCTGCTGTTGATGCGATTTAGATAAGTATCCCGTTGATTACCTAAATTTTTTATTGTGCTAACAATATATAAAACTCGTTTTGTCTATTTTTTTTAGTTTATAAATAAAAAAATTAAATTATTTTAGTTTTTTTGTTTTTTATTTTTATTTTTTTGTGTAAAAAAATAAAAAAATTCTAATTTTTTTGTAAAAACAAAATAAAAAAAACTAAAAAAATTTATATATCAAGCCGCCTTAGTCATCTTCCCATCTAGATTACCAAACCTTTTTGACTGGGTAGTGGGCATACAGCACTCATTGCTGTATATAAAAAGTCATCAAATCTGAATCAAAGCTTAAGCCCGTTGCTCCCCATGGAATCCTTATTGCCATCTCAAAGGAGTCACGCCACGAAAACCAGTGGGGACAAAAAGGAATCTCAAAAAACCCATCCAAAATATAGAGAGGCCATCGGAACCCTTCCCAGAGAGCATGGTTGGGGAATCTTCGACCATCTTTACCTGTATGAAGGCTTTTGGTATTTTGCAACCCTCCTTGAAGGAACCATGTCGGTTCAAGAACATTTCAGTGCTCAGCCTACCGATATAGTAGTCTGTAGCACCCCAAAATGTGGCACCACTTGGCTTAAAGCCTTGGCCTTCGCTATTACAACCCGTTCCCGTTTTGATCATTCCGCAAGTCCTTTACTTACTACTATGCCACACGATTGCATCCCTTTCTTGGAGGTTGATCTGGCTGAGAATCCGACAAAAAGAGATCCAAAACTTCCCCTCTTGGCCACACACATTCCCTATTCATCCTTACCAAAATCTATAATAGGTTCAGGATGCAAGATTGTTTATATTTACAGGGACCCAAAGGATGCATTTGTTTCTCTTTGGCACTTTTTTTGCAGGATCACAGCCAAGGACAAGGAACCTCTTGCTTTAGAGGAGGCATTCAAGTTGTTTTCAAAAGGTATCTCTTGGTATGGATCCTACTGGGATCATGTTTTGGGATACTGGAAAGCAAGCTTGAAGCATCCTGACAAGATACTTGTCATGAAATATGAAGATCTGATGAGAGATACTACATATTCTGTACAGAAATTGGCAGAATTCATGGGCTACCCTTTCTCATTGGAGGAAGAGAAGGAAGGCGCGGAAGAGAAAATAATTAGGTTGTGTAGTTTCGAGAATTTGAGCAACTTGGACGTCAACAAGACTGGGAAGCACCGTCCAGATAGCCCCGCGGAGGTCGAAAACAACACATATTTTAGGAAAGGTAAGATCGGTGACTGGAAGAATCATCTGACCGTTGAGATGGCCCAGGAGATGGACCAGATCAGTGAGCAAAAGTTTGGCAGTTACGGTTTGATATATCCATCAAAGCCATGATTAGATTCTGGTAAGAACTACTTCTACTTACGGTTCTATCTTTTATTAATAGTCTCAATTTATGGCTTAATTTATGTAGCTTGAGGTTCCACTTCTACTAGATTGGATTGTTCAAGCTGCTTTACTTATGTAACATGAAGTCAATAATTAAATGTCATATATATATATATATTTTTTATATTGTCACAATAGCAGGAGATATTATTGATGAAAGCAATTAATCAAAGATTAGATGATTTACGCATCTGCTGCAAATGTATGTGTTGAAATCTTAATCACCATAACATATCATCTATTAGTGGGATAGTTGAAGAAATCTCTCCTTAATTTAATTTTTAATACACGTATTTGGTATGACGTAATTGGATTGTGATACCACGTCAGTAAAATGACATGGCATTACTGTTGCGCTGAATATTTTTTCATAAAAATATAGACTTAAATTGTTTTAGAACGTAAATTAACTTACATAATTGTAAAATATTGTAAAAGTTCCATAATAATTAAGGGAGTTAATTTCACCTAGGCCCACTGAGGTTTGGTGTATCGGCACCTAGATTCACTATCTTTCAAAAAGAGGCACATAGACCCATTGGGATTTTGTGCATCGGTAGCTGGACCCCCAATCGTTAGCTTTGACTACTTTGTCCATATAAATTGACCATTCTACCCACATTTTGCAATTAAAAAAAATAGGAGAAGAAAAGGTATGTGATGGAACAACACATCCGTCTGTCTCTGTCTGTCTGTCTGTCTGTCTGTCTGTCTCTCTCTCTAAGGCAGCAACACACCCTCAATCTTTAACCAAAAAATTATATCATCATAGCTCAACAAGATGTCTAAGTTGAATAACTTTTTTAGAAAGTGAAATACGGAGCAAAATAATAATAATAATAAATAATGCGATGCAACATTAGATTTTCTTTTATTAAAAAATGGACATATCATACATAATTCAATCAAAATAATTAATTTTTTAATCTTATATTTTCCGAATACAACCAAATATTAACATATTGTTTAGAACCCCAAAGTATTTGCGCATATTACAAAAACAATTACAGGTCTCATCATACACTAAAATTTTTACACGATTGATAAGTAATTGTAGAGGGTGAAATAGGACCTCTTATCTCACTGGTTCATTCTTGAGAGGTTTAGAAGGTGTTTAATCTGTAGGGTTGCAAAGTTGGTGGAATATGGAAGCCGGGAATGGGGCTAAAAGCGCCAACGAGAGGCAGAGTGGTGGTTGGAGTATCTCTCCTTAGTTCAGATGGTGGTTCTCTCCCTTTCATTTGAATTCTCTTAGGAAAGAAGACCTCCTTTTTGGTAAGGTGGTATTACATATTTATAGGGGTCATTTTGTTCTTGGGCACCAAGAAACCTCTCCAGTGGTCGACACGTGGCTCATGAACCACTTGGATACTCTCTGCTCTACTCTATCACGTTGCAAAAGGCCATGCAGCGGTCTCCCATTAGCTCCTAATGGGACGCACACATTGCCCCTCAACATCCCTCCATTCCAGCCAACCAATCCACGATGCCCCTCACATCCCAATAATGGGGACCACTAGTAACTAACTCTGTTAGCGTGGTAGTCCTTTCCTTATTATTTGGGGCCCTCTCCAGGCTCTGCCATGTAGCTTCGATGGTCCCCCTTGAAATCTCTAGGATAACGGTCTCTTTTTCTCTCTTTACACAAAGAGATACTTCTTCTCCTGCTTTGCACTCAGTAGGGCCCTTGGAACTCTCAAGGCCTTCCTCTAGCATTGGACTCGTGGGGTTGATACGCTCTCACTTTCCTTATGAAAGCCCAATCTCGGCTTTCACTGTAAGGCCTCAGGTCTACTCGCCTTGGCTCCTGTTAGTGGGCCTTTGGTTCGTGGTCTATTTTGGGCTGCTTTGCAGAATAAGTCACTCAAGTAACCGAGGGTCTTGTTAGCACCATCTACAGTAACTAAGCCATAATAATCAATTACAAGCCTCAAAATACAATTAAAAAGTTAAATAATACATATCATTGCCTAGAATGCCAAAAAAAAAAAAAAAAGAAGATGAAAAATAAAAGTAATTTATTTATTTTTCCAGCCTACTGGTTCACGCTACCTCCACCAACACCACCATCTCTTCCACCAACCTGTAAAAAGGCAAACAATAATATTTGATTCACATTGCACTTTAAATATACAAAAAAAACTCACCAACAAGGATTGGATCATCAAGGGTACTGGCAGCTTATTTGTTTTGTTTGTGAAATTAGTATGCATGAGCATATGTACACATACATTCATGTATGTATATATATTTATGAATTTGAATTTTGAATGCAAGAGTTCATTTGTTATTTTTTATAATGGGGTTTCTTGATCACTAGTACTGGTTATTGCAATGGAAAAATCGTGAAATCAGTAGATTTATTCAGAAATCATTTGTTCAACTAGGGGCATCATTACTGCCTTTGTTGATTAACCATTGTTGGCGATTACAACCCATATCCATTGTAGAATCTATCTACAATTAAAGCGGAAGCAGTAATCGGGTTGACCTCTTGAAGCGTGTCCAAAAGCAAGTCTAAAAGAGCCGATCTTGATTCTAAAAATTCTCCATGTGTACCTACGTTATCTAGTAAATCTACCTGTGGTGGAATACAATCAAACCTTCCTGGAAAGCCAAAAGCATCCACACTAATCACAACTCAAGAGAGAGACACTTGGAGAATTGCTCACACACTCTTGCACACATAAAAATACAACCACTAAAATCTTACTTCTTCTCTTGATCTCTTGAACATATGTAAGTGTGGAATGGATCTACCATTCCTAGTTCTTGGTGGTTGACACATGCCTCAACCACCAAGATAAGTGGGAGCATGCTTGAACAACCACTCTAACCACCAAGGTAAGTGGGAGTATGCTTAAACCACCTAACACAAGTGGTGGGTGGGTCTTTGGGTTAAGGCATGCCCATGGGCACCTGAGCTGGGCCTAAACCGAATCGACCCGAACCGGTCATACCAACATCTCCCACTCACACATGGGTATGCATAAAAAAAGCAACAATCTCTCAACCAACCAAATGCTATAATGTAAGATCATACAACAAATGAGTCGTGCGACTGCTGAGTACACTTAAGTTTTGGGAGCTCTACACCAAACTTTATAAAAGCCAACATAAAGACATCAACCACGTCTGAAAATGAGAAACAAGTGTCTCAAGTACCCTGAATCCATCAAAATACATCGGTGTAGGCATCTTCATCCCCTCTAGAAGCATACCTAACCCCTCGAGGTCAGCACTATACTCATACTTACATCACAATACTGAAAAGCAAATGTAAGTTGCGCGCTATGAATATATGCCTGATGTATATGATAATCCTTACTTTGCCCTCATGCCACTCAGATCAGGACTAATCGCTTTTCTAGCGATGCTCGAAAGATCGAATCAATCATGACCATAAGGTTTCATATCAAAGTAGCTACATTGACCTTTTCATCTCATGGCAAAGTCATAATGAGGGTACAGTAACATATGATCATTATTGATCGGTAAGGGGTCACAATGTGAAGGGACTAGGGACTCATTCACCTTCTTAAATTTGGTCACTTAGCACATGTAGTATGAATACATGTCAAACTATCAACATTAGACAAATCTTAGTCTAGTTGCTCAACAATCGCCTAACTTGTGTTTCTCATTTGCTCTCTCTCTTAGAAGGGGACAAAATGTAAAACTCACATCTGGCTTTTAAATAGGTTATGGTGGATATTGGGAAAAAACCACCATTGATCTTTGAAAATCAGATCTCATCCTATCTAAAAATAGGGCAACACAATAGCCTTTAGCATCTCAACTTTGCTTGCTCTCAAAAGTGCCAAAAGTGATAGCTCATGTGGGAGAGCCTATCAACCTGTTGACATACTCTCAATCTCATATGTGTGTTATGCAATAACCAGAACTATACAATAGTTACTGAACTGAATTATGCATCATAGCACAAAATATCCAAACATCCAAAAGGTACAAAATAATCAACTGATAACAAATTACATATCATCACCACCTATGCAGTCCAAGTGCCATAACATGAGTGACAAAAGCCTATCTAGCAATGGCCTTTGTCATAGGGTCTACTAACATGCGACTCGCAAGGATGTGAGTCAGGATCACATCCCTCTGTGCCACCATTTCTTTAATAAAATGATATCTTATATGAATGTGCTTTGTCATGCCGTGGTACTTAGGATCCTTAGCGTAAGCCAGTGCTGCCATGCTATCACAATGAATATTCATAGTCTCAATAGAAAATGTGACGACATCCAAATGTCCGAAGAACCTCTTTAACCAAATAGTCTCTTGTACAGTAGATGAGCATGCCACAAACTGTGCCTCCATAGTGGATAAGGCAATGCAAGACTGCTTCTTGCTGCTACATAAAATGGCCCCACCACTGAGCAAAAAGGCATATCCCGATGTAGACTTCTGCTCATTAAGGTCTTCACCCCAATCAGTATCACTATAGCTGACTAAACCCATATCCAAATGCTAATAACATAATACAGAATCTGTAGTCCCTGTTAGATACCCAAGTATCCTTTTGATTGCTTTCCAAAGAGCAGGTCCTAGGTTTGATTTGTAAGGGTTTGATTGATAATGACTCACTAACCCAGCATCATAACTAATATTAGGGTGAGTACACATCACAACTTACATTAAGCTCCCTACAGTAGTGGAATATGGTACTTGAGACATCTATTCTTTCTCTTCTAGAGTCTTAGGTTCCATATCAAGGCTTAGGCTCTCACTTTTTAGAACAGGAGTATCAATGGGTTTGCAGTCTTGCATTATGAATCGCTCAAGGACCTTTTTTATATAAGTCTCTTGAGACAAACTAAGAAGTCTCTTGGAGCGATCTCTTAGGATCTTTACTCCCAATACAAAACTTGCCTCACCTATGTGTTTCATCTCAAAAGTGGATGATAACAACCCTCTAGTGGAAACAACCAACTCCATGTCATTACTAGTTAGTAAGATATCATCCACATAAAGTGACAATATAATGAAATTTCCTTGGATCGTTTAATGTACACACAATGGTCCTTCTCGATTATCGTGAACTCATTAGAAGTAATGGCTCAATGAAATCTTAAGTACCACTGCCTACATGATTGCTTCAGACTATAGATAGATCTACGGAGCTTGTATACTTTACACTCCTAACCAGCAACTACATAGCCCTCAGGTTGATCCATGTAGATTTCCTCATCCATTTCACCATTGAGGAATGTCGTCTTAACGTCCATCCGATATAGCTCCAAATCCAAATGAGCTACAATGGCTAGCATAAGGCGAATGGAAGCAAATATAACTACCAAGGAGAGAGTCTCCTCGTAGTAGTAATTCATTTCTCTCTAACAGGTGATGAGAGAGCCTCTTTAGCTGTTCTAGGCTCAACATCATCGCGTAAACCTATCATGAAAGCTTCCTTCTCAATCTCATAATGACGATGAGGGACGGTCCCATGTGTGCTCCAACGCATTGGAGTGTCCTGAGAATACTCATTAACTAACATATCAGTCGGTGCATCGCTCCCACTGTCCCTAAGAGGTTAAAGAATCTCTCCCCTCAGTTTCAACTAGTCCATCTGGTGCACTATCCTGAATACCCTCCATCTCATAGAGATCCATGTCTCTAGACCTCCCCCTGCTAGGGAATCGGCATCTTGTGACTCCATCTCAGTCACACTCCCATTTGGTTGCTTTCCAATGAACACATATTCCTTTGAGTGCTCGAAATAGTGTATAAATATACATTTCTTTCCTCTAGGGCCTAACTTCCCATACTTATGAGAAGCATTGTGTACATAGGCTGCCGAACCCCACAGACTCAAATGACTTAAGTCAAGCCTCCTGCTTGTCCATAGCTTATAAGGGGTAGATGGGACAGATTTAGAAGGAACATGATTAAGAATGTAGGTTGCAGTTAACAAGGCATCCCCCCAATAAGATATTGGTAGATTAGCCTGACCCATCATTGACTTAGAATAATCAATTGTCTAAGTATACCCTTATTCTCACGGAGCTCTTGGAACAACTCAAATAGATATTCACAGCCACGATCAGTCCTTAGACCCTTAACACTCCTGTCTAACTGATTTTCTACCTCAGGAACATAACGTTTAAAACAATCTAATGCTTTTGACCTATGTGAGAGTAGATATACATGACCAATACGTGTGTAGTCATTTATAAATGTGAAAAAATAAGGTGCACCATGTCTTGCCCTTACATTCATGGGACCACAAATATATGAGTGAATAAGCTGTAATGAAAAAGATACTTGCCTTGCTAAGAGGTTTTCTTGTTACCTTTCCTTGAAGGCAACTCTCACAAACTGGTAAGTCGATCCTAGTGAGTGAATCCAGAAGATCCTCTCTAGCTAGCCTAGCCATTATGTTTTATCCAATATGTCTTAGGCTATAATGCCATCTCACAGAATCAATAGAAGAATCTTGCATAGAAGCACTAAATGAAACTATAGATTCTAAAACATCATCCATACTAGAAATATTAACATCCAGAAAAATAAAACTATGCATAAAATATCCAGAGCCATAGTGGACAGACCCACGATAAATGCATATAGACTAAGTCTCAAAATAGAAACAATAACCGAGACTGAGCAAACTAGTAACTGCAAGCAGATTCCGCCGTATCCCTGGTGCATAAAGAACGTCATGAAGGTCAAGGGTGTGACCACCCTTCAAATCCAGCCGATATGTGCCAATCCCAATGACATCCAAACCGGACTTGTTCCCCATGTATACTTTTCTGCCACTTATTGGTACGCAGTGATACTCCACGTATCCAAATATGCTCCTCGTTATATGGTCAGTTGCTCATGATTCTACAACCCACAATTGAGGAGAAGGAGCAATCAAAACTTGACTAGACACAAAACAGTCAATGCGAGGAATATAAATGGGGAGTACCTTCTTCGACTCTATGCACTCACGAGCAAAGTGTCCTAGCTACTGACAATTATAACACTTTCTCTTGGCCTTATCTTTCTTACCACCTCTCTTGCCTTTCTTTCTATTCTTGGCAACCTTAGTCCCACTAGACCCAGCATCAAAACGTTTCTTACCAGCATTAGCATCACCATTGCCTCTCTTGCGCTTGAACCCATAGGTGTGATGCTCAGCTTCCAACTCCATATGGCGGGAGATCCTCAAAAGTCCTCACATTATCATTGTGAGTCATATTTTGCTTTAATTGCTGCCATGACTGCTGTAGAGAGCCAATCACAAACTACACTTATTGCTCATCGGTAAGAATATGTCCTGCTAGCTTAAGCTCGTGTATCATAGTTGACATCACTCACATATGTTGCCTCATGGAGTGGTTAGGCTTCGTTTGATAAGAATCAAATTTGAGTGTCAACCTGTATAGTTTAGCAAGCTCCCAAGTCTTATAGGAAGTTTGGATAGACGTAAACTCTAGCAGAAGATCATTCTCCTTGCTGCTCAACATAAGATAGCGCACATCCTAATCTTTTGCTTGCCAAGTTTTGTAGTGATCTAAGTCTCTACGGTGTTGAGCTGTAGTACCCTATTTAAGCTCAGTCATCAGACAGTCGATGTGAGCCAATAGACCCTATTTGTTTAGAACAAACTAAATCTTACGATGCCAAATGTCATAGTTGTCGCCATTCAGCTTCTCTCCTTTAACAATGTCAGCCACTACACTCTTAGATGTCATGATGAACTCTAATAGAGATAAAAGCACAATCATGTAAGAATAATTTATAACACACGTTTTTTTAAGCAAAAATCTAAATTCGAAAAATAAGACAACTCTCTAAAGTCGTGAGATCGAAAGATCGCTATGCTCCCAATCATCTCTCGTGACACTAATGATTATTATTAAATTTTAATTTAACTAATGCGCAAAAATTGGTTATCGGGAGTCAAAACTCTAAAACATGCTTTTAACCGATCAACCTCCCACTAAACAAATATAGCCAGGCATTTGATAACCTTAAACTCCCTACCTATAACATAAATATCATTGCAATAATATTTCTATGCTATCAAACAAGTCAAATTATGGAATTAAAACTAACAATTATCACATGACATAGCATAAAATATGAATTAAGTGCAACTCTAATAATTCAGAAATAGAATAACAAAGTTCCAACATGCTATCATGTTATTTGGTTCAATTTTGAATTTTCTGTATTTTTTTGAAAATTTTTAAACGTAACAAAACACTTAAATAAATAACAAAAAAATACAGTAGGTATTCAGAAAATTCCAGTCAACACACCAATACTAAAACCAAGTGTCTAGAACCACAGGGCACAAAACCCAAGGCCTAGAAAACCATGCATATTCCCCGACGCATGCAAGTAAGCCCCTAAAAAACATTCATTTCCTTTATTTTCTTTTTTATTTTTCAAAATAGTTTTTTTTGTCTAGTAAAAAATTTTGAAAAAATAATATTAAAATAGAAAATATTTTTCCAAGCTCACACAAAAAAATTGGGCCAAAAAAATTCTCGAGAAGGGGTCCCACGTGCTCCATGCACCCCACGTCGTGAGTGGGCAACTCTTTGGGCCAGCGTGGCTCGGCTCGGTCAACGCGGCTCAGCTCACAGTCATGGCTCGGTCAACTTGTCTAAGCTTGTGGTCAATGCGGCTTGGCTCACAGTTAATGGCTCAGTCAACTCAGCTCGACTCGGCTCATGGCTCGGCATGGTCCATTGTCTCTATCATAGATTTGAACCAGTTTCGGCCTAAATTTGCAAATGGCCATAACTCTCGAACCGTTCATCAAAAAATTATCCATAATATATCGATGAAAATTTATTCAAAAGACTAACACGGCCGTATAAATTTTATGCTCAGATTCG
This sequence comes from Euryodendron excelsum, assembly GCA_033060915.1. Classification (NCBI taxonomy): domain Eukaryota; kingdom Viridiplantae; phylum Streptophyta; class Magnoliopsida; order Ericales; family Pentaphylacaceae; genus Euryodendron; species Euryodendron excelsum. The sequence continues at coordinate 22,120,678 of CM065392.1, forward strand.
CAGTGTATAAAAAGTTATGAGCCGAGGAAGCGACTGCCATAAAAATTAGGGTTTGAGATTTCTCTCAAACCACTCATCTATTTGAGCTGAAAATTTTCAGATATAATACCATGCATATAGGCTACTATATACTGAAATTTTAGGCCACACAGAGAACGTTTCTCAGGACAGCCATTAAAGCTCTAACGAAACTCTTTCAAAAACCAGTGTAGGAAAACACATGCAATCATCCACAAGAGAAATTTCAAAGGCTTTAATACAAATGTAGAATTTGTCTACAATTAAAGTGGAAGCGATAATTGGGTTTACCTTTTGAAGCGTGTCCGAGCGTAAGTCCGAAAAAGCTGATCTTAATATGAAAAATTCTCCACTTGTACTTGTGTTCTCCTATAAATCTACTTGTGGTGGAATACAATTAAACCTTCTCGAAAAACCAAAAGCATCAACACTAATCATAACTCAAAACCCTACCTTGATTTTCTGTTTTGGGAGAGACACTGAGAGAATTGCTCACACAAAAATGCAGCCACTAAAATCTTACTTCTTCTCTTGATCTCTTGAATATTTATAAGTATGGAATGGATCTACCATTCCTATTTCTTGGTGGTTGACACATGCCTCAACCACTAAGATAAGTGAGAGCATACTTGAACAACCACCCCAACTACCAAGGTAAATGCGAGCATGCTTGAATAACCACCCCAACCACCAAGGTAAGTGGGAGCATGCTTAAACCACCTAACACAAGTGGTGGGTAGGTCTTTGGGTTGGGGCATGCCCATGGGTGCCCGAACCAAGCTGAACCCGAACTCGAACTGAACCAAACCGCTGATACCAACATCCACCATTATTAACCAGGGGATGTGGCCATAATGAATAAATGGTGACTAAGACATGTGGTTGAAAGACATAGAGATACATGTACATGAATACACACACACACATATATATATACACAATAATCTTTCTTGAGTTTGATTTGATTACATTCGTTGATGAACTCCCACTCAATTAGGGAGTTAAGGAGGTCGGACAACACCGAGATGAGTGGATTAGATAATCTTTCTTGAGTTAGAATCTCTCCATTCGTTATTGGGATGCACGTGTAATTTAGAATATCTGTAAGGTGGTTTTTTTTTTTTTGAAATTTTATAAGACTTTAAATTATCAAAATCTTCTTTTTTCTCTCTCCCTCTCTCAGCACTGACGCAACCCTCTCTAGTTCTTTCTATTTTCTTTTCTTGTTTTTCCTTTCATCTTTCATTTTCTTCTCATTAGAGACATCTTTTTCTATTACTCTTTAAGGGTTTGTGTTCCTTTTTACAAGGGTTATGCGGTGGTGCTTTCGGTTTATGATTTCAGCAAAATCAAATTTTTGCCGTAGGTTCATTCTTCAAAGAGGTAGGGAGTTTCACATGGGTTTTGCTATTGGGTTAATATATTTGAGATAAACATGTAGTTGGGGTAGAAATCATGCCTCTAGGAGTTTTAGATTAATTTTTTTAAGTTTTACTTAAACGTGAAAGTTGATTATTATTTAATTTCTTGACATTCTTAGTTGATTCTTGCTATGTTTAGCATAATGTGCTAGTGAAGTGATACATTGTGTATTATTGAATATTTTGAGTGAAAATCTAGGGTTTTATTATGTTTACATATTTAATAAAATTGGGAGTTTTGTCATACAAAAGAGCACTAACGCCACTAGTAGTGGCGCCAACCCAATAAATGGCCTAGCACCACTAGGATTGGTTCATGAAATTGACTTCGTATTTGTGTGATTGACGTGTATATGAGTTATGCTTAAGGTATTAGTTAGCTTAAATGAATTTAATTGGATAATTTTCATTACTTGACATAATGAAAAATGGGCATAAAATGGATAATTAAAATGCTTGTATTTCTTTGGTGTTATTATGGAGTATGAGATCTATCATATTGGCTAATTATAAATTATTATATTACAGATTGGATGATTTGGATGTTATTAGCTTTACATATGTGTAATGTTAATGTTGGTTTAGACATGAGTTAAAGTCTACCGTAATTGGGCATGCTCGAGTATGGGCTGCTTGAAGCCTTGACCTTAGAATTTGTATTAGAGTAAAGGCTTGGTGTCTTATTGGGGAGATGCACACATCCTTTGGGTGCGGCCCATAAAAGGCTGAATTATTAGGATACATGCGTACTTTGGGTGCAGCCCATAAAGTACAAAATTATTGGGATGCATATATCCTAAGGGTACGACTCATAAAGTGCGGAATTACTTGAATGCACGCATCCATTGGGTGATAGCCCATAAAGTGTGGATAAGGTTGTTGGTGGATCGGTATCCACTCCTCAATATGGCTGGTTGCATGCCCTTGCATTGGGATTGGACTTGGGTGAGTTCAGATATTTTATTTATTTATTCATTTATTTTTTTTACAGTTTTGGTCTTATAGAGTTAACTTGACCTTGTTGATGTTGAAAAGCATAAGAAGACTCTTTGGTGATAGTGTTTTGATAGAGAATGTTGACGTATGATGCTTAATTTGTAGAAATTTAATTTGTTGTGGATTAGATCATTTTATATTTTTATTATGTAAATGTAAATACCATCTAATATTGTGGTAGATTGAAATCGATAGTGCTATATTGATTGTTTTTACTATGTATCTTGTTTACTTTATTGCTCTATTTTGTTTTTCTTGTAGATATAGAAAATACTAGACCTATGACTTAAACCTTGTTTAGCAATGGTTGGTTATTTGATTCATTTGTGTGCTTGGTTCATAGCATTGAGAATCGGGTTGAGAGTCAGGTTTGGGATTACATTCTATATACTCTCATGCATTTACTATACACTGGCACATGTCACCTCATGTGTATTGGTTTTGTAGCATAACCTCCTACTTGAGTTGTGAAAATTCTCACTATACAACAGTTGCAAGTGGGCCTTTGGGTAAGTAAATTAAGGAACATGATTAGAACATTAGAGGTTCATTTCATATTTTGACCCTACATTATAGTATCTTTGGGCTTTAGTTAATTTATTTTTATGTTGTATTGTACTTCTCTACTTTCATACTATCATTATTTTGGATTTCAATTGGATTACTGTATTATTATCATTTTGTTGCATCCAAAGATTTATTTTATATAAGTCCTTGTTGTGATTTGGTTTAAAGGATGGGTTTGTTGACATTGGAATATTGGGTTGGAGATTGGGATGTGTCTTTGGAGTTTGAATATTTGAGATTTGATGAGTTTTTCTTTTCCTTAAAACACAAGTTTTAAATAGGTTTTATTAAACCAGATTTATTCAAATGCAAACAGACTCACATAATTTTGTTCCATAAAATTTCAAAATAAAAACTATCTTTAAAATGAAATTCAAAACCTATTTTGACTAAAATCTGACGTAGATCCTGATTTTAACTTTGATTTTCAATGCTATACTTTTTGTTATTTAAATCTCATCTTTTTTAACATTGGGGTGTGACAACTTGGTATAAGAGCACTGGGTTCAAATACCTATGGTTGTGGGGAGAGGTTTTGTCTCAAATTTTAGTTTGCATACGTGTGTTAGTTGCATAACAAACATGATTCGTTGCTTTTTTGGTAATATCTTACTTGCTATGTTGATTGTGAGCATGAGTTATATAATGATATATGCTTATAACTTGTTTAGGAAATTCCTACATGGGTTGTTTTGATACTTGTGATTTGTATTTACTATGTTTAGTGCTTTTTTTTATGTTTATGGGTGCTTGAGGAGCATCCCGTATTGATTTTTGTTTCTAAGGAGCGGGTTCTTCGCGTAAGACTATTCCTTGGTTGAAGTGATGTGGTAACATCACGAGGTTGACAAGGCTACATGGGAACGGGTGTCTAAGTTGTACGCTAAATATCCTGAGTTGTTTGCCAGTTAGGTATGTTTTAAGTTTTGAGGACGAAACTATTTTATTAGTTGGGGAGGATGTAATGACCTAGTCAAAATGGTTAAAAAGTAGGTAGGTTTTTTTTTTTTTGAAAATTTATAAGACTTTGGGGGTTTTTCTATAATTATTCCAAAATGCTTTAAAAGATGAAAATCTTCTCTCTCTCGGCACCGACGCATTCTTCTCTAGTTCTCTCCATTTACTTTTCTTCTTTTTCCTTTCATCTTCTATTTTCTTCTCTTTAGAGAAACCTTTTGCTATTACACCTTAAGAGCTTTGTGTTCCCTTTTACAAGGGGTAGACAGTGGTGTTTTTGATTCATGATTTCAGCAAAATTGAATTTTTGTCCTATGTACAGTCTTCAAAAAGGTAGGGGGTTTCACATAGGTTTTGCTATTGGGTTAATATATTTGAAATATACATATGGTTGGGGTAGAATCGTGCTTCTATGATTTTTGGATTGATTTTTCTACATTTTACTTAAACTTGAAAATTGATTATTATTTAATTTCTTGACTTTCTTAGTTGATTCTTGCTATGTTTAACATAATGTATTAGTTAAGTGATACCTTGTGCATTATTGAATATTTTAAGTGAAAACCTAGAGTTTTACCATGTTTACACATTTGATAAAATTGGGAGTTTTACTGTATAATAATTGATTAATAGAATTGACTTGGTATTTGTGTGATTCACTGTATATAAGTTATGCTTAAGGTATTGGTTAGCTTAAATGAATTGGATATTGGATAATTTTGGCTACTTGACATCATGCAAAATGGGCATAAAATGAATGATTAAAATGTTTGTATGCCTTTGGTGTTATTATGGAGTATCAAATATATCATGTTAGGTGATTATAAAAGATTATAGTATGGATTGGATGGTTCAGATGCTATTGGGTTTACATTCGTGTAATGTTAATAATGGTTCAGATATGACTTAAAGTCTTTAGGTAGTTGGGCATGGTCAGGTATAGGCTTAAAGTCTTAACCCTAGGATTTGCATTACAGTAAAGGCTTGGTGCCTCATTTGGTAGGATGCACGCGTCCTTAGACTGCGGCCCATAAAGTGCAAAATTATTAAGATTCATGCATCCTTTGGATGTAGCTCATAAAGTGTAGAATTATTTGGATGTACGCATCCATTGGGTGATAGCCCATAAAGTGCGGATGAGGTTGTTGGTGGACTGGTATCCCCTCTTTAACACGACCGATTGCATACACTTGCATTGGGTTTGGACTTGGGTGAGTTCGAATATTTTATTTATTTATTTATTTATTTTTTCAGTTTTGGTCTTATAGAGTTAACTTGACATTGTTGATGTTGTGAAGCATATGAAGACTCTTGGTGGGTGTTTTGGCAGAAAATGTTGACGTATGATGCTTAATTTGTAGATATTTAATTTATTGTCAACTACATCATTTATATGTTTATTATGTAAATGTAAGTACTATCTAATGATGTGGTAGATTCAAATCAGCAGTGCTGTATTGATAATTTATACTATGTTAACTGTGTTAGATGGGTGTACCTCATTTACTTTATTGTTCTATTGTGTTATTCCTGTAGATGTAAAAAATACCAGATTTGTGACTTGAACCTTGTTTAGCATTGGTTGATTACTTAATTCATTTGTGTGCTTGGTTCACAGCAATGGGGATTGGGTTGAGAGTCAGGTTTGGAATTGCATTCTATATACTCATGCATTCTTTACTATACACTTGCACATGTCACCTCATGTGTATTAGCTTTGTAGATAACCTCTTACTTGAGCCGTGAAAATGCTCACCCTACAACAATTACAGGTGGGGCTTCGGGCAAGTAGACTTGAGGATTGGAATTAGAACATTGGAGGCTCATTTCGTATTCTAACCCCACATTGTAGTATCTTTAGGCTTTTGTTCATTTATTTTTATATTGTATTGTACTTCTCTACTTTCACACTATCTTTATTTTGTATTTCAATTGGATTACTGTATTATTATCATTTTGTTGCATCTGAAGATTTATTTTATGTTGGTAGAATGCTATGACTTAGTCCTTGTTGTGATTTGGTTTAAAGGATGCGTTTGTTGATATTGGAGTATTGAGTTGGAGATTGGGATGTGTTGTTGGAGTTTGGATATTTGAGATTTGTTATATTTTTTTTTCCTTTAGAAATCATGTTTTAAACAACTTTTATTAACAGCAATGCTAGGGTCAGTCCTACCGACCACTCATCCAACCACTTCTGTTGAGTTGGCACATGCTGATAGGCAGAGAGAGCGAGAGAGAGAAAATTAGTCTGCCTATCAAAGCATGCCAACTTAGCAGGAGTGGTCAGTAGACGTGTACATAGCATTACTCTTTTATTAAATCGGATTTGTTCAGAATACGAATGGACTCACACAATTTTGTCCTACAAATTTTTAAAATAAAAACTATCTTTAAAATGAAATTCGAAACCTATTTTGACTCAACTCTGACATGTATCTTGATTTTGACTTTGACTTTTCAACGTCATACCTTTTATTCCTTAAATCTCGATTTTATAAAATTAGGACGTGATAATAGTGTTTGACACTATGTCCTTAAAACATAATTTGCCCCTATAATAGTGCTTGTGGTTGAATGGGCATCTACCTCCCATGATACAATCATCTCACTCACATAAAATAAGAAATTGGTAGAATTTGAAGAAATTGGCCCATGATATATGAAGATCTGATGAGAGATACTGCACATTATGTAAAGAAATTGGCAGAATTCATGGGCTACTCTTTCTCATTGGAGAAAGAGAAGGAAGGCACTGTAGAGAAAAATAATTAAATTGTGTAGTTTTGAGAATTTGAGCAACTTGGATGTCAACAAAACTTGGAAGCATCACCTAGAAAGCCCCATGGCGATTCAAAACAACATGTACTTTAGGAAAAGTAGATTGGAGAGTGGAAGAATAATCTAACAATTGAGATGGCGAAGGAAATGGACTAGATCACCGAGCAGAAGTTTTATAGTTATGGTTTGATATATCCATCAAAGCCGTGATTTGATTATAGTAAGAACCTCTTTTATGGTTCCTCCTTATTTTGGCAGTCTCCATTTATGGCTTGCATTATGCAACTTGTGGTTCAACTTCTGCTGAATTGGATTGTTCAAGCTACTTCACTTATGTAACATGAAGTCAATAATTAAATGCCAAAAATTGTTTTTTTTTGTCAAACTACTAGGTGACAATATTAATGAAAACAATCAAAGATGATACAGTCTATGTATGTGCTGCAATAAAGTTAAATACAAGGGAGGAAAGTCTTCCACCCATGCAACCATTACATCAGTGTAGGTACTTGGGTCCATGTGCTTATGTACCTCTACGTGGCACTTAGGTCCACATGATGTCACCTTCACATGGCAAGCTCTAGGAGCCTCACACCTTGTCCTCAGTTAAGCTCTCCCTTATATGAAGCTCACCCTCAACAAGACTCTGCCCTCGAGATAGGCTCTCCATCAGTGAGGCTCACTCTTCGTAGCCCTCCGTAGGGCCACCTCTGCTTGAGACTCTCGCATGGATTGTGGATTGGAGGTTAGAATCAAAGGAAATCGTTAAGCTGTTTGCCCTTCGGATAAGTAGGGACCTATCCTATCAATGTCGTGTCTTGATTTTTACCTAAGCCCATCTTGGCTCGGAAAAATGCACGGTACTTTCTCTGTTAGAATTTACCTTCCTAAAAGGACAAGTGTGAGGGGGGTTTGAACTTTGAAATCGATTTTAATAAAGAGTTTTTGAAAAAAATTGGAGTCGCTTCCTAACATAGTTAAAGATGTGTTAGGTCACCTAACGGCTATATGCAATTCGAAGACTAAACTTAGATTTTCTGAAAATATTTTGAAAATGTCCTTCTTAAGAAGCTTTTTAGAAAAGAGCTTTTTAACAAACTTTGAAAGTATTTTAAAGTCGTTTTGAAAACGTAACTCCAGTTTTAGTCTTTGAAATAGAAATCTATGGTCCAAGGGTTGGTTACGTGGAGGGAAGATATCTTAAGATCATCACCCTACCTCGCCCTTTTTGGTACTTAAATATCTATTCACCCTTAGTTCACTCATTTGAATCATCGGTTACTAATTATTCACTTTATATCTACTTATTTAAAATTTGAAAAGGGAATTTAGTCATCACTTTTGGGATGAATGATGTATGATATATGTTTTTTAGAAAACTTTTGAAAGAATAAAATGTTTGGAAGTTTGACTTGAGATATAAATTTTTTATTGAAGAAGAGTGTTAAAAATGGACATTTGATTGAAATGAAGGTTGTGACCGTACTTATGAAGGTTGCCTACATAACCTATTTGGTATTAATCAGATCAGTCGTAGTTTGGGCTAGAGCCTAATTGAAAATGAACTCACGGGAGTCTTGGAATGTTTTTGAAACTTGAGCTTAAGAGAACTTTGACTTGGACTTGGATTTGGAGATTTTTGAAAGTCCTTTTGAAATAGGACTTGTAATGTTTTGAAGTATTTTTAAAAGTAACTCAAGAGAGTTTTAGAATATTTTTTAAATAACTCAAGGGATTTTGGAATGTTTTTAAAATAACTCAAGCTAGTTTTTGAGTGTTTTTGAAGCAACTTAATAGAATTTTAGAATATTTTGAGAACAACTCAAGGGAGTTTTAGAAATGTTTTTAAAGCAACTCAAGGGAGTTTTGGAAGATTTTTTAAAACTACTCAAGGGAGTTTTGGAAATATTTTTGGAAGACTTGATTAGGGATTTTTGAAAATAGAGTTTTGATTGGAACAAGGTAAAAGCTCTTGTGAACATGTCTTTCAAAGGATTTTGTATACCTTATGAAAGGTATATTGAATATCTCATCACCTTTTAAGATATTAGTTATTAAAAAACTAAACTCTTTTAAGACTGGCTTTTGAAAGCATTTTTAAAGAGGGCTAGAAACTTCCTTTAAAGTTTTGAAAACTTTTAGGGTTAGAAAACTCTAGTTGATATCTCACTTTTACTTGAACAACCCTAACCATGGGAGGACTAAGGTTGCTTCAAGAGTGTATTTTCGAAAATCATTTTTGAAAAAAAGTTTTGAAGATATTTAGGGTATTGGAACCTTAATGTGAACTATATAGGTTTCATTTTATGTATCACTTTTCCTAGAGAACCCTAACCATGAGAGGGTTAAGCTCACCTAAGGGAAATGGGTTTTCAGAAAAGTTTTTAGAAAGCAAGTTTTGAAAAAGGTTAACTATCTAGCCATTTTAGGTTAAGACAAGTTTAAGAGAACTTTTGAAAACATTTGGAGCAATTTATAGAAGTAGTTTGAAAAAGACTTCGAAGTCATAATTTTTTAAAACCCAAGAGAGTAGGGGTGTTCATTGGTCGGGTGGGTCGGGTTTGGTGGCCATCCACCACCCAA